>CM041545.1:2718578-3231078 GCA_023238725.1 Scortum barcoo
AGCAGCCCTCTGTGTGTACCTGCTGCCTCTCTGCCCATGTAATCGGACTGATTGATTTTTGAAGCCCATCTATCTACTTCTTTCACAATCTGCAAATCTATTATAATGACATTGTATATAAATCGTATTTGTTGGCGAACCTGCTCCCTAACATAACCCAATAAAGTAAAGAGGGGGGCGGACAAGCTCCCCTCTCCGTTCGCCTCAGCTCAGCTAAATCCTCATAAAACCACGGATGGATCAAGATAAAAAGGCTCTCTGGCTGAAATGACATTATCCAGTAGGATGGAATCTATTAAAAAAACGGCAGCATGTTGTAATGCAACAACCTGTGGAGTCCGTGCAATCACTGTAAAAATATGTGTCATAGAAAAACATAGAAAAAATTGAAATGTTATTGAGCAGAAGAAAAACGTGAAGAAGGGGAAAGAAATAAATAAAATAAAGGAAGAGATGGCATGGGGAAAGAGGAGAAAAGTTAGAAGGCAAGTACAAATAAAAGATGGCGGTAAAGAAGGAGAGATGAAGGAAACATGGAAAGAAAAAGTGAAAAGAAGAAGGATAAAATATAGGATGGGAGAGAGATAAGGCTTGAGAGAAGGAGAAAAGGAAAAGAAACGAGAAGAATAAAGAGCAAGTAAAAGCAAACCCCCCCCAAACTCCTAACTAGGTACAGAAAACACACTTTTCTGTGCATACACACTAGGTATCTGCATACAGTTATATTCCCTTGTTCAAAATCTTTACAGAGTTCTTTTTACCAACACTTACCTAATTGCAACCGTAATTCCACAACTAAAGTGGAAATGATTTAGGTAGATAGATGGAATAAATTTGTGACACCTTGGCACAAATGCTCACTTACAACTTATTCATTTTTAGATTACTAATAGAAGTTACTTGAAACTTGAAAGCTAATTGAAACTAAGGGACACTGATGGAGGTGTGGTAAAGAGGCTGGGTAGTGCACTTGTTATACTATTGTGAGAAAACAGAATGCATGTTGGATGCGATTATGGTTTTCTAGAATGTGGCGGATATTTAGGTTATGGTTACATTTTGCAAAATTTGGCAACAGCTGGTTGTAAAATTGCACTGAGAATGGATGGAAACTTTAAAATGTCGACATATGAACGGTTGACATGTAGAGTTGCAGGTAGAGAGGACATGTTTAATGACGTCTAGGGCTTATTCCTCACAGAAATAGAAGGTTCTGATGCTGGACTTTGAAGAAACATAAAGTACATGTATACATTAAACATCAGCACACACTCTCGTCTGTAACTTGCTTCAAACCAAACGGCTAGCAGTCTCATTTTATCCTGAGCTGTTCTTTAGTTTTCAGTTATCGCTCTTTCCTCACAGAGGACCAGGTCACGTTAACAAATCCGACACGTGGACTGACAACTCCATGAAGATCAAGAGGAGGAAGCAGGAAATATACACAGCAGTCACCAACTCCCTCTCTATTCATTACACCCAGTGTGCTCACTCACCCTTCACTCCTTGCAGACCCTTTGAGGTGTGTGTGTGTGTGTGTGTGTGTGTGTGTGTGTGTGTATGAATGAGGGCCTCTTCCCCTGCAATACAAATCCATAATAATGCTTTGCTCGGTCATCCAGGGAGAGAGAAAATAAGAAATAGAAATCAGAGGGTGGAGGTGTGATGGGAAGGTGTGTGTGTGTGTGTGTGTGTGTGTGTGTGTGTACATAGACACACACAGTTTTTATGTAGTCCTTACTGGGCCTTTGATCCAAGGTGTGTGTGAAGGAGCTCTCATCTCCTACTGTGACACTCTGGCATAGCACCCCCCCCTTGCACGCACGCACGCACGCACACACGCACACATGCACAGTTATTGGTCACACACACTCTTGTATTCCTTTCAGGGCTGCAGCAGTTTCCCACTGTGTAGACCCTGTTACACACACATACACACACACAAAAGAGGTTATTTTGGGGTCCTCTTGGTGGACACAATGGACGGACACGCCCACACACACACGCGCACATAATAAAAAAAGGATTTCCAGTTGCACATGTCCAAAATCCTTCCCAAGGTCTGCGAACATGACCGTGTGTGTGTGTGTTTGACTGTATGGCTAAAGGCTTTCAACTGGACAATAAGACGTGTGCCTCTGTGTGTGTGTGTGTGTGTGTTCTTGTGTGAGGGTAAGTAATGGTTAATACCAGGACAATATAAAGTATGCCTATTCAGTTGTTATCGGCTCACCGGAGACTCACATGCCTGCTGTTTTTTTTTTTTTTTTAACCACCTTTTACCATGAAGGAAGAAAAAGGAATAAATGAAAAAGAAAAAACCTCACGCTCGCTCCCTCTATTCAGCTAAAGTGTCTCCAAGTACCAGTCGAAAGAAATAAGAAACCTGCAGATCTTTAGAAATAAACTCTTTAAATGTAGTAAGACCAAGACCAATAAAGTGTGTTCAAAGCAGCGTTATTACAATCCTGTTACATAGTCAACTATAGGCTATTTGATTATATGTACATTTTCACTTACAGAACAGTAAGGTGACAAAATAATAAAGGGTCCCTTATGACCTTTTTGCAGAGCTTTCATTTCCTCTCAGGGTCTTCATCTGTGAATGGAGTTTGCCCAGTTTACATGGAACAGTCATCATGTTACTTAAAGAACTGAGTGATAATTAGATACCTAACTTGGCATGGAGACAATGGTGAACACTGCTAAATCAACAAGGACCCTCACAATACCCTTATGGTCATTTCTTTCTGTCTGTCTACCAGGCTGTCTGTCCAACCTCCCACCAAACGCCAAGAAGATCTCCAACTCATATGAGGAGCGCCGTAAACAGGCCACCGCCATCGTGCTGCTGGGTGTCATCGGGGCTGAGTTTGGCGCTGAGATCGAACCTCCAAAAGGTGCAGCACGGGCTCGAGCCGGCGGACAGGCGCCTGAGGGCTTCGGACTGACAAGTGGAGGGTCGTCCAACTACTCACTGGCCAGACACACTTGTAAGTACAGACATAACATTCTCATTATCATATCTACATTCTGGATATTCACAAATGTCTTTTGACCAGTCATAATTACAATGTGACCTGTCAGACCAGAACTCAACATTTGCATTTAAAATCTGATAAGTGAGAGTGATAATTCAATATACTGTATGCATATGCCCAAAGAGCTTTTTAGTCCTCATATAATTTTTTAATACAAAAGCTTGACTTGATTCACATTAAAGTACACTTTTTTTTTTTTTTTTAGTCTTGCGTCATGTCAGCATGTGAGCATTTCATTTTATTTTATAAACACACACATAGATTTTGATAGGTACAACACATGTGGGCATTGCTATATTTATGTAAACTGAAACCACACAGATGTCCACACAGTTTTAAAATTGTACTCGTTGTTTGTTTGTTGTAGTCGTTGTTGTGATGTGACGTCTCATCTGCTCAACCAATCAGTCGAGAACCTCTCTCCTTCAGGCAGATACTGAAATGTTCAGTGCTTCCTCTTTTGGTCCTGACTGGTGTTTTTTTACACACTCAGAGCTATACAACTGACAAAGTAGAAAGTTCAGTGTTGGATTAGAGGTGAGGAGAGAGATGGGATTGATTTTCACCCACCAAGCTTGACACCTTAAGGAGCTTGGCACTGACTTACTCACACACTGACTGAGCCCAGCCGGTGCCATGTTGTGCCTGCAGTGTTGGACCTTGGTGGGCATCAAACCTGCACTAAGCAGAGCTTCTCTTCCATCCCGCTGCTCCTGAGCTCTCATTGGCTGCCTCTGGGGGCAACCGTCCAGTGACAGAGCCTGTACTCTCACTGATAGGCTGTGGAGCGTGATACTGCTTAGCTGGACCTGTACACAGCGGTCAGCTCACCTGTGTGGACTGACCCAACACACACACACACACACACACACACACACAGAAACCCCAGAAAGCCTCAAGCCCATGTCATCAGATGAAAACAACTCAAGATGGAGCACCTTAGTAGCGAAATGGCAACATGGCCACAACTGTCACTGGTTAGGTTCAGACTGGCAACCTTTGTTCAATGTCATACCTGTCTCTCTTGTTTCCTGTCTGCCTCTCCACTGTCACTATTTAATAATAATTAAAAACATTTTAAAAATCCTGGAAAAAAAACAAACAAAAAAACAACTGAACATTTAAAGTTCTAAATACGACATTCAGAACGCATATAATAAAGCAGCAAACAACTATTTGCTATGTAAAGATAAAGTGCAGTAATGGTTCCCTGATCAGAGGCTGAAGTCTCACTCCCCCTGTGTGTGTTGTGACCGAGCTTCTCTGTTCTTTGTTCTGAAGCTGGGATGTCTTTGTGTGCATGTTACTGCGTGTGAGTCCACACCACGTTTATAAAGACTGCGACCTCCCATACAGTATTGTAAAGGTGAGCTGGCAGAGCGAAGTTTGAAGCATTCAGCTGAAAGCATTCACAGCCATCAAACTAGCAAGTGTTAGCAGGAGAGCTAGCAAGGTAACAGCTCCTAATGAGCAACAGCAGACATGGCTGTGTCTGAGGGTGTGTGTGTGTGTGTCTGTGTTTTTGTTTTCAAACTCGGCACTCACCAGAGACTCTGATTCTTTCTGATATATTCCCCCAGTCTTTTCCCCCTCTCCTCTGCACATTTCCCCTCCAGTCAGCATTCAATATGGACGAAGAGACCGTGAAATTGAGTGAAAATATATCTACTGTTTAACCCCAAAAGTTTAAAATATAAACACTGAGCTCTCCTCCCACCGATTACAGCTTTGGATCAGAGCAGAGTCTGGTATTGTATGCTATTTACACACAGCTTTGCTGAGTTTTGTTTTGTTTCTGTGAAGTTTGAATCAGCTGTATCCATTTGTGCCCATTTGCTTTGGTCTGAGATGCTGTGACATACGACAACTACTGCTTCTGAATGTTGTATTAAGAACCATTTGATTGATCCCCATCCCCCAGGCTCCACATTTTAAAAACCTGTCACTGAGCCCTCATCTCGGTGTCATTTGGACATTGGGATACTGTATGAACTTTCTCAAGGTCATCAGTGTTTAGTGTTGTCTTGTGGTTATACTGTCCTCTAAGGAAACTCAAAAAATGAAATGCAGTGGCAGATTATTTTGCAGATTATTAAAAGGACAATCTTCAGTCATTCAACGTGGCTGACCATCTAATTTTGAACCACATTTGAACCCTATGCCACAATGGGTGTTCCAGGTAGCTAATTTCTGTTTTTACCTTTGGCCAGACTCAGAAACATGTCTATTTGGAAAACCTGCATGAGGTGTGAACAGCTTACCCTGATATATGTCTTCGTTATAACAGAACTCTACCAGAGATGGTGAAAACCTGACCAATTGAGTCACCCTGGCTACATTTATGGGAAATACTTGTTGAAAAATACCATAATTTCCCTTTAAGGGCATGTGACGACCCTGACCCTGCTCACGGTCACAAGAAAGCAGCAATGGTGGGAAATGAGGAACAAACGACAGTCTCTCATGTCAAAGTCACACATGTTCTTGACCCATTCATCCTCCCCAACTTCGTTTTAATTAGGACACTGGGAGGGCTTTGATGCTTCTCCTGCCTTTGTTCCTGACAGACAACAGTCACAATTCACATGCCACTAGAGGTCAAGTCTCTACTAACTGAGGCGAGGAGGCTGCTCCTTAAAGATTTCTCCACAGAGCATCCTTTACCTGACCTCAGAGAGTGATTTAAAATGTGGTATTACTTAATAAAAAGACTTAAGCAGACAATTACAGATGACTGGAAAAAAGCGTGTAGTGGAGGGCATTTTCTGTGCTTGCTGTGTTTTATCCCTTGTTTCCTCTCTGTTTTTTTTCCAGCTCGGTATTCAGTCTGTTGTTTTTCCCCCTCCTTCCACTCTCCATCATCCCATTCTTCTCTCTCTGTTATGAAATTGAAAGATGGATCGGTGTTGTTGGCATACAGCGCTGTGTATGATGAATGAGAGCTGTCCACCCAGAGAGAGGGAGGGTACAGTAGTCTATACAGCAGAGTATAGATTGATGTTTTCATATGGCGAGGGGGGAAATGTGGGGAAGATGGAGGGGGAGATGGAGCTTAAGGATAGAAGGAAGGATAGAAGGAAGGAAGGAAGGATGGATAGATTATGATAGAGGGGAGGGAGGATGTGGGTGGACAGGATAAAGGAGACAAACTGTACTGGATCAGTGAACCATCTCTGGACAATGATGCTCACTGTAAATGTCAAAATACCTTAAGCCAACCTCCTGAGACCCATTCACCATGAACGGTGGCATTTTAAAACATTCATGAGAGCTGATTGGAAATTGAAATTGAACAGGGAAAAGCAGGTGATGGAACTACAAAACTCTGCCGTGGCTCAGACCCAACAACAACAAAAAATGTTTGACAGATCACCCCTCACATCATTTTTTTTTTTTTTTACAGTATTTGGCTGTAGTGGAAAATCAAACAAACATCAAACTTTTTGAGGCAGTCAGACACCATGGCTGGCTGAGATGTTTCTGAATATCTTTATCTTAAGTACTCATAGGTACTCACTAACCGTATACGTTAGGTAATGATCCGCCATAGCAGTAAAAAAAAAAAGAGTTTAGCATTTTTCAAGAAATTTCTTAATATACTGATGTTGGTTAGTAAATATTGTTGTAATGATTAACTTGTTTTAGATTTACTATTGAAGTCCATCGCAGGGGTCAACCTTTTGGGGTAGTATCAGTATTTTGCGAGCAAAAGCAATCAGCGAAATCCTGGCATTTTATTATTTTGCAAAATTGTACACTTAGCAAATTTTAGCAAATTTATATTTTTATTATTTATACATTCGTCACAGACACAGCACCTCTCTCCATTTTCTCATATGAAACTGGCCCTCATTCTTTCTCTTTTTGTATTTTTTTTTTTTTCTTTCTTTCTCCCTCTGCAGCTGGTCTGATCCAGCTCTCATCCACTAACCAAGTCTCCAGCATTGATTTACCTTCACCTCTCATTTAAGCTCCAACTGAGGAAGAGAGAGGGGAGCGGGGGCAGGGCAGATGGAGGAAAAAAGAGTAGAAAACCTGTTAGTGGTCGACTCGGCCTGGTAAACTTTAGACGTCGTCACCAATCTGTCACTATTTCACACTCTCTACCTCCCTCTGTCCTTTATTCCTCCCTACTTCTCCCCCCTGCCTCCTCCTCCTCCTCCTGCTCTAATCACCCTCTGCGTGTTAGTTAATGTGACATGTTTACTGCTCTAACTAACAGCTCATTATGGCTGACTGATGCTATGTCAATAGCTATTGGTTCATTTGGGTCCGGGCCTGCCTTTAAACAAAGATGTCCGCTGTGAGAAATGGACCCTTGTTGGACCTCTCTCACTTCCTGCTCACAGATGAAACGGGAGGAGCTGAAAATTTGAATTTCTATCCAGCAATTACAACACTGATTGTCAATGGCCACCTATAAATGTCCAGGGAAAAATAGTATAGGCTTCTTACATCAAACCTCCATCAGGTTTACTATAAACACACACACACACACACACACACACACACACACACACACAGGCCTTCTTGCCCACCCAGTCACTGTCACTGCTCAGTGTTGAACTTTGACCTCACAACCTCTTAGGCCTGTTCTGTGTTTGGTGGGGGGGTTCACTGTGTGAAAAGCATGTACACATATATAAACAAGGTCAGGGATTTAAATTGGACTGCTGCCACACCCCCTTCCCCCCATTCTCCAACACAATCGCCCACCCGGGGCATTTATTGACAATCCATCTATTCTATAACTCGTATTAAGCTGATTTCCTATCAGAAGGACAGTGAAGTTTGCAAATGGCTGGAATGAAATGTTACCAGACAGCTTGTAGCATGTTATACATCAGTTTTGTTTTGTTTTGTTTTTTTTTATAAAAGATACTACAAAATAAAACTTACCACAGCTGAGAACTAAAACTCTGTTTTCTTTTGTGGTCATCAACAGAAACTTTTAAACTGCCCCAAACATATGCACCCTGACTATTTTAAGTTTCGACTTAATAATTTAGTAATTTCGATTACTGCAGTAAAAGAAAAAAAGAAAATCAGAACCTTCCATATGCATCAGCCAACCAAAGCTAATACAACATACCTTATTTGCGATGCATACACAGAGGGTATATAACAGTAGACAAAATCAAACTGGTGTACGTTTGAAGAGACCTGGATGGAAAATGTGTAAAGGAGTAGTAATACTGAGTGTAATTGATTTCTGTCAGTGGTCTTGATGATTTGTAATAATCACTAACTGGAGGTCAAAGTTCATTCAACCCTACATCACTGCTGATATTTATGGTCTAATGTTTGTATGTGTATTGATGGAACAAAAACATGATTGATTTTAGCTATTCCTGGTGTTTGCTCACATGATGTTGATCACCAGTAAAGGGTCAAAGTTCACAACCCTATCAATGATTCAGTCACAACATTATGACAAAATACTTATTTGGCATCTTTCACTCTTAACCTGCATAACTGTTAACAGTGTTAGTGCTGATGTCCATCCTGTCGCCCATAACAATGTAACATAACAATGCTAATACAGTTAGTTTCTGTTGCTGCCCATATAAATGATAACATTGGTATCCAGCGATGCTAATGCAGTTAGCCTCCAGCTATATCTTGAATGACCCCATCTATAAGCTGTGTTTGTGTGTAGATATAAACCAATAAGGAAGGGGGGGTTGCCATTTAAGGCAGGTTGGTGATGAAATGTCAGGTGATCCAAATGATGAGATTAGCTGTGTGTGTCTGGAGACGGGAGGACCTTTAGAGCCACCACACGACTATAAATACTTGAAGTAAATGATCTGTTTTATATTATACGTTTTTTCATATTCTGATTGTTTAGCATTTCCTTTCCAAGGGGGGGAGGATGGAGTGTTATTGAGGGACGCAAGATATTTTCTGTCTTAATGGTCAGTCAGTCCCCAAAGAAACTGGCTGAAATGTCAGGTCAGCCATGAAGTGACCTCTATCCCGCTCACTGTCTTTATCCTGTGTGTGTGTGTGTGCAGCAGAAGAGTTGAATAATTTTTTCCCAGACCGCATTTGAAACATTATGATTTGTTATTTTTTGTTTGTAAGAAGATGTGATTTCTTTGTTTCTAATCACTCCCATCTTGCAGCAATGTTGCTGTTGTCCCCACAACATGGCTGCAACATAGGCTTTGACTATACATTGACACTGAAGTTATCCTCATAGTGTTGAGAGTGCATTTAGTCATTTAGCTTGGGTACATTTACACTGATGTTAGTGTTGCACTGTCCCCTGTAATTCAAATTGAGCAGGTAGATTCAATTTTCTGAAGATCATGAAAATGAGAATGAGGATGAGTTGGGTTGGGCGATACAGTCTCCAATTTCAGTTTATCTGAACACCTTTATCACATTGTAATTATCTTTTTGTTCTGGTATTTTTCACTCCTGAAACAGAAGGAGGAAATTGAGAAATAAGAGTTTATTTAAGTCACATAAAATGCGCTGTAGCATTGCTGGCGGTTCAACCTCCACAGACAAACAACGCGTCCTGATTCTGTTTTACTCTGATTCTACTGTTTCTACTGTTTGTAGGCAAGGCGCTGACCTTCCTGCTGCTTCAGCCCCCCAGCCCCAAGCTGCCTCCCCACAGCACCATCCGCCGCACCGCCATCGATCTGATTGGCCGAGGCTTCACTGTCTGGGAGCCGTATATGGATGTGTCAGCGGTGCTCATGGGACTGCTGGAGCTCTGCGCTGATGCAGAGAAGCAGCTGGCCAAGTGAGTCCATGGACGCACACACACACACCTATTCTCTCCCCATATAAAAAAAAAAAATTTAAGATGAAATATATGTTAGAAACAAGCAGTAGTGTCTCACTTATAAACATGGAATATTGCTGTCGTGGGCACAGTGAACTTTGATTTTGAACTTCTTTTGCCAAGAAATACCATATCAAATAAAGTCATCATCTGCCACTGAAACAATAGTTTCACGACACAACTTGGACTTGTTTAACAAGACTTAACACTTTACTTGGAATTGTTTTGACTGACCAGAAACATTGCTCCTAACTTATGGTAAATGTTCAAATGGTCTGTCCTATTAATGGCATGCAGAGACCTAAAGACTTGACTTGGACTTAGCCCCAAATACCTAAAAGTACTTAGAATTACCTCTGAGTACATACGTACATAACCAGAGCTAAACACAAGGACTGTGGGGTCCAGAGCAGTGCTGTGCCTTTCTATTTAGGATCTGATTGGTTAATTAATTGTCGGTGTTTGTCCGTTTGACTGTTCAGTCTTTCCTCTCAGATTCCAGAGTATAGACAACAACCTATACATACAAATAAACACACACACATACACATACACACACACAGAAACAATCATTATAGAGCTGACACACTGAGTTATGAAAGCCAGACTGTAATCTGATTGCAGGACATTATAGTGATGTAACAAAGTCTGCATGGCTCTGACATACGAGTCCTGTCTGTCTGTCTGTGTGTGTGTAGTGTCATGATGTTTTCAGATTAAAAAAAAAACAAAATAAAAAAAAAGCAGTCCATCACAGATTGGCATGACGTTTCCTTCAGATGTTAATGACCAGCTCACCTTTCCCCAACTGAGATACATATGTATATTTTGACAGAGAATCCAGGCCACTGCCTATTCTGGAATAAGCCTTTTGGCCAGTGTTGACACAGAAGCAATCATAATCTATTAGCCAGCGCAGTCGTTCTAAACTTTACTGGTCTGTGACACCCTCAACCAAGTAATATAAAGTGTCTACTTGTGACCCCAAGTCAGTCTGTCTTCAGATTTAGGCCTGAATAGGTAGAATTAGTTTGATCACATGATTGACATTTGGCACTGTAACGGTGACTGCTCATCCAGTTTGACTAGAATTCAGATGCTGACAGCAGCTGAGTCCATCTCACTTCCTGGATCGTCAACATCACAACTAGAAGAGAATAGGTCAAAGGTTCTGGCTGCCTTCATACAGTCATAGTGAGGTTGTTGTTAAGTTAATGCAGCATTTTCTATGAGTGAGGGTCAGAGATCACAGAGAGAAGGTAATTCAGTGGCATCTTCTCATGTATGATACAAAGCACTGCATGTGTGCGTGTCCTCCTCCCTGCTGAACTGGCCAACATGACTTGATCCCATTAAGGCTGAAACCCGAACCCGGTCAGTCTGGTTAAATGAGTATAGATGTGTCTGCTGCCACTCTGTGTGTGTGTGTGTGTGTGCGTGTGTGTGTGTGTGTGTGTATGTGAGAAACGAAACATGAATTAAATTAAAGTGGAACAAATTTCTAGTCAAACAGAAAGTGAAGAGAACTTGAAAAGTCAGAAACAATGATTCTGACACAAAATAGCAGTCTGACAAACCAGAACACAACAGTATAAATTTTCTGTTAAAAACAGAGTGGTGGACTTTCATCATCCCTAACAGATCCTGTGTTAAAATACTATAACTGTTACCATTACTACCAATATTAATGGTAATAATGTGAAAATATATGTTGAGTTTAGGAATAGTTCTGACTGATGCTAATGATGTTTTAATCAATCAGTAACTCTTTATGTGGGCAAACAGTGTGAATGAAGTAGTGTTTATCTATTTTTGAATTAATTACTTATGACAGTTAGAAGTTAAGGTTAGATGTTCTTTGATACAGAATGCAGCACTAATTTTAGTGCCAGAATGGTTTGTTAAGTCAATGCAAAGACCCACCTGGGCGCAAATGAGTATCACTCTTGTGTTTGAACTGCAATAAAAAAGTAGCACTTTAACCAAGGCTGTATGACTCCAGACTCCAGTGGCCAAATTCTTGGGCGTAACATATTATATGTGTTCTGTCTAAACATGGCAAAATACTGTTGCATGCTCCATGCACCAGGCCCCACAACCATCAGCATGCCTCACAAAATTTGAAACATCTAAGTTATTGTGGGCCCTTAGTCATAATTGATTTGTTGGTGTATTGTATCCCTGACCCAGTCCCTTCTATTTCCACCTTCTTCCAAAACACACTGCCAGTCAGATAACCAACGTATGTTTAAAGACCAGAAGAACAACAAGGCAAGAAGAAAATCATATTTGTGCTTAAATACAGCCACTGAGAAAGTTTCTACTACTTTTCCTACTTTCTTCACTCACACACACAGAAATAGAGTTTATGACAATGTATAATTAAAAATGTGATGTCTGCAGGTGTGTGTTGTTGCCTCCTAGTGTTGTTGAAGTATGCAGTAGGGGGGCTGATCAATAGAAGACAATAATACACACAGTTTGTTTCAGTATTCCTCCACTGGTCACTTTATACTGGAGAGAAGGGAAGAAAGAGAGTGTGAGGAGTTGAATGCATCACTGGCTAAAAAGGGTGTACACACGCGCACACACACACACACACACACACACACACACACACACTCACACTCATAGGGGGTGTATTTCCATGCAGCTGACTTGCAGTTAGGCTCTTTGTCCCTGATACACCCAACCAGTCGTCAATACTTCTCCTTGAGAGCTGCGTGTGTGTGATAATCCCTTTTCAATAGTAGAGATTTAAAAAAAAAAAGCTCTTGGTGTTGAAGACTCACATTTTTTATACTTTCTGACACACAAGCTAGAAACAACAAACCAATACACCTTTCAGACATCCATACCTTGTTATGTAAATGTGACAGTAGTTTTGCTTGTTGGTCTCTTGTGTGAATGAACACCTGAGTCACTTTTATGCAAGGTCATGCCGACAGTCTGAGCCCGTGTGTCCTTTAATACATTTCTGTAATATTTCCAGCACGTTATGTTAACATAAAGGTAAAGCATAAGGTATACACAAGGATAACATAATAACAAATAAGACAATTACAAGTTGTTGAGGAGATTCTTTTAATGTCAGAACACTCTGACACACTGTATTGATACAGCAGTTTTATTCAAGGTGTTTTACAAGCCTTTTGCCAGTCATTCACGCACAAACTCACACACTGAAAGCAGCAAGCTACCCCTAAAGGTGCTGGCCTGACCATCAGGGACAATTTGGTTTTCAGTGTCTTGCCCAAGGACACTTCGACCTGTGGACTGGAGGAGGTGGGGATCAAACCACTTACCCAGTTATCAGTGAATGTACAGCTACAAAAATAATCAGACATGTTCTAAAACTAAAAAGTAATGTTAATACAGTGAAAAAGTGAGAGAAGCTTGTTGTACAGCAGGTAGATATACAGTATTTAGAAAAATGTGTTTATGGTAGTGAATGTACACCAAATGTTGCTCATGCCAGTATTAATAGAAAATTATACCATGCATTAAAATGTTATAAAATTTATATGAATTAGAAAAATAGACTTTGATTAATTAAAATGTGGCCCCTCTAAAAAAAACAAAAACCTACAAAAAAAACAAAAATCACTATTAGGTGATATCAAACCCATTAATACTCTTTGGGGCTTGTGACAGTCGTGGCCCTGGGGCTGTTGCCGGCTTCGCACAGTCTGTGATCCAGTGTTGGTTTAAACTGCATGAATAAAGCATTTAATTCCTATTTGCAAAAAGCAAATAGGAATGAAATGAGAGTCCCAACTTAATGTATTGTCAGTCTATGTCTGTGCACCGTTACATTTAATAAAACAGTCATAAATGAATTAAGAAATGGTGGATTTGCTGTGAGAAGCATGCCAGTACTCACAATGGTCACTCAGTAAGGCTTGAAAGGCATAAAATTTATACAATATTACATTTTGGGAAATGAACTCATGCACCCTGACTTCATCTAGCAGCAAAGCTTCAGCCAGCACAGAAACACTGGGCGGATTGATGATCAGCTTCTTGTCTCCTCTCTCCTTACGATCAGAACATCTTAATTAGTGGGGTTAAAGTAAGAGGTGGATAGATTTTCTTACCTTTGGACAGAGCCAGGCTACTGTAGGTGTTTTGCTCCTGATCCTGCTTTAAATGTATTTTGAGAGATGTTGTATATAGTATGTATTTGACATGCAGAGATAAATGAATCTCAACATGTTTTCTTGTCTGTGGGTTTTTGAAAAATTGCATTTGTCTTGCAGAGGTAAATGAATGTTTTGGCATTCTTTGTGTGTCACGCATTATCACCGTGGATGTCAACTCATGAACACAACATTTTCAACACAGAAAAACAATGACCACAAAACTACAGGTCATTTCTCTGGAAAAAAAAAAGAAAAACATCTGGTATTGTCTGTTTTGACCCCCTGTGTGTGTGTTTGTGTGTTTGAGTTTTTTTTGCATTTCTTTTGCAGACCTGACTCAAAAGCTAGTTTACTTTGTTAAACAGTGATAGTATGTGTCAGTACTCCAGCCAACCAGTAAGTAAATTCAGCCAGCTAAATGAACCCAAATGAGCAAGCAGTCAGTAAGTCAGCACCTAAACCTGCCAGTACATCAGTCCATGAGTCAGCCAGTAAGTAAACATTTAGTTAATAACTCTGTGCGAGTACCATTCAGCAGGTAAACCTTCAGTCATACCAACAAGTGAGTCAGTGGATCAGTCAGCAAGTCTGAAATCAGTGACTTAATAAAATCAGTAAACCCATCGTCCTCCACCTGTCAGTGTCCCAGCCAGCTACACAGTTGGAAAACCAGTCAGGCGACACCTACCATTAAATCAGTCAACAAGTGACTCAGTTAAGTCCAATCTTAATCTAGCAGGTAATGTGGGTTACATGTAACAACACGTGTCAGCTGACCCTCCTTTGATACCCTCATCCTGGTTCGACACAGTGATGTTTCTATCCACGCTGGATATTCATTCACTTACACCTAGTTTTAAACTTTTAACTGACACGACAAAAAGAAAGTGAGAGAGAGGGACGAAAAGGAAAAAAAGAACAAGTGAGAGAAAGGAAGAGACAGAAATACAGTGTGCACATGTGTGAGTAACCAAAAGAGAGAGTGTGCAGATGGACAGGAGAAGAGCTCACACTAATTCACCTGGTAATTATTAGATGTAATTCAGTATAGTTTTTGGTTTATTAGTGAAGAGTACAGAACTACACTGCAGAGGGTCAAGTACTCAAGTAGACCTGCATCATCATTTCTGAGACTTGGCAGTAACCCAGTCTGACAGTAAACAAGTCCATAAGCCTGTTGGTTAGTAAACCATAACCAGTTACCCTGCCTGCACCTCACAGAGCAAACAAGTCAGTACGTCAGTCAGTAAGTAAACAGTCAGTCATAAACACACAGTCACATGATGAGAGTGCAAGAACTAAGGACTGAGGTTATTCACCCCTACCTAACACACAAAAATCAATACTTCCAATCCTCACTCTGTGTGTGTGTGTGTGTGTGTGTGTGTGACTCAGTATTGACTGAATAATGTCAGCGTGATACTGGCTGTGAATGCAATCATGTTGCCAGGCTCACACACACACACTGAACACTGTGCATGCATGTATGTGTGTGTGTTTCTTGTCAGCTCCACATTCTGTGAATTCATCAGAGTTGAAGCATTTCATTTTCAAAGACTTACAGTCCAGTTCACTTTACGTAGTTTAATATAGTTTTAGTTTCATGTTTATTTTCTTAGAAATTACTAGTTTTTACTTTTGGGGGATTTTTTGTTTGTTTGTTTCAGTTTCACTTTTTAGTTGTGTGTTATTTCTGTTTTTGGCATGGTACAATTGAGCAATACAGAAAACGCAGAGAGAATTTAAAATAGCTATAGTCAATGTTGTTATAATAGCAATGTATCAAATGATAATGGGAAAGGGGCCACTCTTAGTGATGAACCTACAGAGAATTATTACCTGAATCGGCAGCTCACCTCAGCTTTGCACAGCTTTATACTGAGTTTTAGCTCATTGTTACCTGTCAAGCCCCGAACTCTCACTGCTCTCAGCTCTTTTCCTTGCATTGTTTTTCATCTGGAACTGGGTTTTCAGTGAGAAAGCTTAAAAGCTCAAAGCTAAGCAGCGGACAGACACAGTTAGCAAAGGTTGGGGTGGGCAGGGATACTCAGTTGGTCATTAAATATTACGTACTGCTTTTTTAATGGCTAAAAGAATTAGACGGTTATTTAATTAGGCAGTTCATAGAGGATTAAGTGATTTTAGTGATCATTTTCTTATGTTAACCAATAAAATCATACTTAACCTGGATCCATTTCTGTTTTCTTGTTGCCACATCATTGTTCACTAAAGGTCTTTGAGCTGTGGGACTGTTGGTCAAATTAACTGAACAGTTTAAAGGTGTCAGTTTGGACTCTATATGAACATATGTTGCCATTTATAGATCAGTAATTGATACCTAAAATTGAGTTTATATAAACCTTCATTGGCCACTTTATTAGGTACACCTCTACAGTCTAATAAAATCCAATATTGTTCTGCCATAAAATCTATGTTTAAGATGCTTCTAATGTTCAGTTTTTAAGAAAAAAAAAGGCAAAATAAAATAATGGCTTCTACCTTTATTTTGTAAAGGTAGAATTTATGGCTGCGCCATTGAATAGTAATAAACTGCTCAGCTGTACTAAGTGGCGACATTTAGTTTTAAGTCTGTGTGAGTGTGTGTGTGTGTGTGTTCTCCTCCGACAGTAATAATAATCCAGATTATTTCATTACATGTTCTAAATGTTGGTTATTAACCTCAGTGGTTCTCTGTACAATTAGCTCCCTGTACTCCTGCTGCCTTATATCAGCATTGTGACTGTTTCCAGTTACAGCCACCCCTCTAAATGAAATTAAACATTTCAATATTGCTGATATATTGCCAATATATTACAAGTATTAATTACAGGTTCTATTGCTGTGATCTGTAATCAGAGGAGATGAGTCGTGCAGCTTGGCCCTCCGTCCACCCATCACTGCCTCCCTCTCCCTCTCCCCAGAGTCATTTCTTAACAAGGTGGCCTCTCTTGCCCCCCACGCCCCCCTCTCTCTCTCACACACACACTCACACTCACACACTCAGGGGTGTGTGACCAGCTGCTGGCCAGGGTGTGCGTGTGTCTAATTCCTGTTGCATTGTGGGAGTCCATTATGCTGTCGTCTGGTGAATGGCTCCCATTGACTCGGCCTTGACATTATAAGCTACCCGCTAATCTCTTCACTCCATATATTAGCAAGGCTCCGTCTCTCTGCCGCTTTTCTCAGTTTTATTGCATTTTCTTCCTCTCTCTATTAAACTGTTAATTTAAATGTTTTTCTCTGCCTCTCTGGATTATTATAAAAGGTCTCTTAAAAGCATAAGGCTGGAGATATTCTATATTTTTCTTATTGTCAACAAATTCCACGAAAAGCCCAGAATCAACAATGAATTTATCCCAATACTAACTAAGTATTGTGTGAGTGTGTTCAAAGCTTGATATATCCTCTTCCTCTGAGCCACGAGTGCCATTGTTGTCCGAAAACTATTAAAAACACATCTGTGAGCCACACTGTTGAACTAAGTGACACGTTCCTTCATAACCATGAATACACACACACACACACACACACACACACTTGCTACTGTAAATAGTCACTAGAGCACCAAATGGGAATTAATCCACCACTGAAAATAGTTCCCAACAAATGTCACTATTTACCAAAGGGTCATTCTAACAGCAGTCAGTCAGGTAGTCCGAGGAATGAAGTGTGCATTTCATGGTTTAGACAAGCAGACTGTCAACAGATGAGACCTCTAAATATCACATCCAGATGTAAAGACTCTGCCTTTGTCTGTTTTTATATTATTTGATTAGATTATTTTACTTTACAAATATAAACTGTTTGCTTTAATCAGTGTTTGTGATAGTTATGTTCTCAATCAAATGTATTTTTGCTATCTAAAATTCTTTCTCGACTTGACTTGTCGACTTGTGACTTGTGACAAAAAATGTCTTTGTTCCACCCCTGCTTTTTACTTATAATTTTGCTTATAATTATAGTGTCCAGCTCTTTTAGGCCTTTTTACAAGTGTACTACATCTTGCTGTTATATGGAGTTGCTTTTAAAGATTTGTGTCTTCATCAGGAACCAGCAGAACAAATGTTCTCAGTATTTTTTTATATTAAATGTATATAAATAATTATCATTCACATAGTTCTGTTTTTATCTGGTTGAAGAACCCAGATGTCATTTTGTCCTCCATCTATTGGAACAAAACGTACATCTCTGTAATACTGTGTGTTTCTATATTTGAGATGTTTTTTTAATTTTATTTTATTTATTTATTTAGTTATTTTTATTTATTTTGGCATTTAAATAAAAAACTCTACCACTCTCTCCACAGTATTACTATGGGCTTGCCCCTGAACCCACCGGCAGATTCTGCTCGTTCAGCCCGCCACGCCCTGTCTCTTATCGCTACTGCTCGGCCACCGGCTTTCATCACCACCATTGCACGAGAGGTGAGAGCGAACTTTTCAAACATCTTCACCAACAGCCAAACAGCAGTAGTGGACTGAGTCTTTAATCAAATAAAGCAAGGACCATTCAGAGTCATGGTTTTACTAACAAAAATGCAGGGGTTAGGCTTAGAATATAACTCGAGATATCAAGATACCTACTTGATTTGTGCGACTCAGACTGCTGAAGCTTCATATTTACATCAGGATAAACTTGGGAATGTAATCATATCGGAAGTAGTACTGATATTTTTCAATAAACCTATTTAGATAAAGCATGGACTTACACACTCAGAAACCACACGCACCCATCTGAAGAACTAAATGACTAATTTCATTGTATCAAATGCAACATTTCTCTTTGTGTCATAATCTTTCTTACGCTCTTCTTCCAGTAAAAACATACATTAATATGTATTTTTGTTTTTCAGGTTCATCGATACAACGCAGCTCAGGCAAACTCTCAATCGCAGCAGAACGTTCACACCACCACTCTGGCCAGAGCCAAGACCGAGATACTGCGAGTGATTGACATTCTCATAGAGAAGATGCCTGGAGATGTTGTGGATCTGCTGGTTGAAGTAAAAATGATTTCATATCAAAAGATTCTTGCATCTTTAGCTTTTATAGAATGGTTTCCAATATCTCTGAGAAATATTTTTTTCAGAGAGAATATCACCCATTCCTCCTCATCTCCTCTCTCTCCTTTCTCCTCTTCAGGTGATGGATATCATCATGTACTGTATTGAAGGCTCTCTGGTGAAGAAGAAAGGACTGCAGGAGTGTTTCCCAGCTATTTGCAAGTAAGTGTGTGTATGTGCCCCCCACATTTCCTGTAAGGTCAGGGACGTGAACTGGGGGAGGAGTAATGGAAAGTTGACCCTGGGGTGTCTGTGCTGATGTCAAAGGTCAGAGATCAACTCACAGGTACAGTCTCAGTGCTGAACCTTTACAATCTTTATTTGTGTTGTTTCTATCCCATCTTGGCCTCAGCACAATAATTGTGTTTGGAATTGGTGTTGACATAAAAATGTGAAATAACACACACATATTCTAAGACCTGTTATATTAAGTGTTATGTTTCCAATATGTAATGTTGTGTTTTAGAGGAATCCTGGGCAGTCTGCTGCCTTTCAGCTAAAGACAGTTTGATTTCTGTTCAGATTTATGTTGAATTAGCAGAAAGGAAAAAATGGGTTATTTGAATTTCCATTAATCAGGTTTATAGAAGGGCAAACAATGTGGAATACAATTCTTGGTAGACAGGTCTGATGAGTTGAACAAATACAATGTCACAATTTCAGGAAACTTAGCATGCCATTGTTTGACTGAACCTAATTCCAAGCTAAAGCCTAAAGATAAGCTTCTACTTTACCTCATACAGGCTGTTAGATAGATACATCAGCAACAGACAGAACCCTTTCTCCTCTGCCAGCTAAAGTGAACACTCTTTATATTGTGTACCAGTGGCAAGTGCCCACTAGTTTGTTCAGATATATCAGATATCATCAGCAGCCTTTTGCTAAGGAGTCAGTGGCAGAACTATGTGGGGAGCAGCATGTGTGTATGTGAACTAAGGCCTCCTGGTTTGTGGACAGCTCTAACTCTTTGCTGCCTGTTGAAGTCATCACTTGAACGTACCCAGAATCTGAATGCTAGAAACTAGACATGTCGGCAACAAGTGAAGACCTGTCCTGACCCACTGGACTATCTGCATCGTATCTCCAACGGGCTCTCAGAAAGACGCGTCAGCAAAATCTTGGCTCGACATAAACACATTTAACAGTGGCCACTTGATGAGCTGAGGGTCAGAGCTCAATGTTTGACTGAAAGACTCACAGTGGTCGTGTTAATATGGACATTTTGAGCTTAGGGCTCATGTTTTGCTTCATGCCTAAATGACAAATGCAGCATAGTGCTGTCAAGACATTATTACCACAGCAAACTTTTTGAAATGGTTTTGTGAAATTCACAAACAAGCAGTGTACAACAATTTCACTAATGCTTCATTTTTGTTTTCCACATGAAAGGTGACAGAGATTGTTTTATTGTGCAAAGAATGAGAAAGTAGAACTTGAGAGATGCTCAAACTCGATCCACTTTCTCACCTCCACACACCTGGTCAGTCACTGAGTGAAGTGGGTGAGAAGGTTGGGATGTTGGAGAGTTAGTTTTTTTTTTGTTTGTAGGAATGTAAATTTTAATGTGGGGTTGTTACATTTTTGCGCAATCACATTTTCTACGGCTTTTCTACTGTTTCTACTGCAATAACTATTGCTATTTAACAGGCATACTGTTGTACGCTCATTTCTTGTTTTGTTTTTAGAGAGGGTGACGTTATCTCTTTGTCTTTTGAAATCTTGCTTCTGTCTTTGCTAAATTATTTGATGATGCCCAGTTGAATGTTAATGTGTTAACATATTTTTGGTCCTCTTGTTCAGGTTTTACATGGTTGGTTACTGTGACCGCAGTCACCGCATTGCTGTCGGAGCTCGCCAGGGTTCAGTGGCCCTCTACGACGTTCGTACTGGAAAATGCCAGGTACATCAAAAACTCTTTCTCACTAGCATTTCTGTTTATCTTTCATCTATCTTTCATCCATCCATCTAGTTTTCCATTCATCCATGTTCCCGCCAATCATACCCATTAATCCAGTCCATGATCCGTCTATCATCTATTAATAAACCCCTCCTTTCATACTCCCTTCCATCCATGTTTCATTCCTTGACTCTATCCTTATATCCTTTAACTATATTCTGAGGCCTTTCCATCTGTTTGTATGTTTTTTTATACCTTTTATTCATCTCTGTCCATCCTTTGTTTTGTCATCTGTCCATCCATTCATTTTCTCATTTATTTAGTCAATGCTACATCCATGCATTCACCAATCAGTGACCTCATCATCCACTGTTAATACATCAATTTCTCCATCATTATGTGGGTGTTCCTGTCTTTTTTACATTCTTCTCTTAAATCATCAAACTTTCATTTGATTAAACTTTCCTTGTTAAACATGTCAATATCTGTACCTGTCTTTGAATTTTTCTGTTTATCCTTGGAAATGGCAGATTGCCTCTAATGACAGGAGAGTAGAGAAAGAAATGAAAGGAAACAAGAGGAGAGGAGTATCAAGGGGTGTAAATAAAGGGAAATGAGAGGGGAGGAGAAAAGAAAGAGGGAAGCAACATATTTTTTTACTCGCAGTAATTGATTAATGACGAAACAGTGACTCTGTTAATCATGTTTTTGTTTTTAAACTCATTTATGTTTGATTGTGTGTGAGATTGTGTAGTGAATGTGTTTGTGTGTGCTACTCGCCTTTGTGTTTGTGTGTGTCTCTGTGTGAGTGTGTGTGTGTGGTAATTTGCTGTGTATTGATTTGCAGTAACCTGAGCAGTCTAGTCTGGTGGAGGGGGTCATTTATATCTGATAACAGCACTGGCCCCTGTTCACCCGACATTTAGTTTGATTGTGTGTATATGTGTGTGTGTGTGTGTGCATGGTGTAAAGACAAGAGATGCTTTTCCTTTGTGTGTTATTTGTAGTAATTAACATTTAATAGATAATGGTTGTGTGGGAACGAGGTATATGTGTGTGGGTGTTTTTGTGCACATGTGCTGGAACCATTTCAAGTGTTTCATTTAGACGTAAGCTAAAACTGTTATCTTCATTACTGGTACTTAATGAATCATGCTCACAAGTCAGCATTATAGTATGGTAGCTTTGCATCTTGGGCTGTTTAAGCTATTTATGAATACTTTTAATCCTTCAAAAATGTTTACCATTTCAATGATTGGTATCTTTTTTAAGCACAAGAAAAAGTATTTTTTCACTTTGACGTACTGTACCGGAATAGCTGACATAATTTGATTACAACACCATGATCAGGGACCTGAAAGGGTTAAATCTTTGCAACTCATTATTTCTCTTTTCTCTCTCTTCAGAGCTGTTATTAAGTCTGTGCAATGAATCCATTAACAACTGATACATGGTTTTAGCCATGCAAGCCACATTCCTTTAGGGATGGCGGTTTTGGCTGGTCAGTCCACTACTTTGGTCCAGACTGAAGTATCTCAGAAACCATTAGTTAGAATTTTCTAAACGTATCCTTGGTCCCCAGGGGATAGATCTTACTAACTTTGATATAGTATATCTGATAAATGATATAGTCTGATATAGTATATCTGTTTTTGGATAGTTTGTTTATTCATAGTTCTTTTGGGCTACCAGGAGAGGTGCACTGTGGATGGTGTAGTTCATCTAAAGATAACACTGAGATTTTTCCTTTCCTATCGAACAATCAATTGGTTGAAGAGTAGAGAGAATTTCAGTCCAGCAAGATTTTGTGTTGTTGACTACAGCTTTAGTTCTTTGCTGTTTCTTTCTTTTCTGTTTTGTTTTTATCTACTTTTTGAATCCACTTGTTTTAAGTTGGTTTGTATAAAAGTAGCAACTAAATAAATGTAATGTGAAAAACAGCAGCTTTCAGTTTGACAGTTGAAAATAATTCCAATAGAGACCATTTTTCAGTGTGGAAAAAGTTTTAACACATATATAGAAACTTGTCAAACAGCAGAAACATTTGGATGAGTAGCAACATACAGTATAATATAATCAGTTTCAAACAATCTTCTCCTTCTAGTGTAAAATCTACATGATGAGCTATTCTTAATCAGTATTCTTAATTATTGGCAATTAATTTAGGCAAAAGATGAATCCACATAATTTGTAATTATATGGAAGATTATATGGATATATTTTATATTTGTTTGAACAAGGAAAGAGAGAAAGGAGACAGAGGAAGGGGAGAGAAAGGGGATGAGAAGGAAGTAAGTGCAAAATAGTATGACAAGAAGAGGAAGAAGGAGATGAGAGGCAGAGTTTTTCTTAATAATCCATTTGCGCGTGTGTGTGTGAGTGTCCAACCGTAGCTAGCTAGCTCTGCATGACCATCTGCCATGGCTTTGATCAGCCTCTGTGAACAGCCCTCTGTCAGCTGCCTTACTCTGTGTGTGTGCGTGTGTCTTCGTGTGTTTGTGTCCAGCTGCTTGCTCTGCTTCTCTAACAGACTCTACTGAGTCTACTAATTGAACACAAAGAAACAAACTGACTGATATTTCTCTCCGTCTGCATCTGCTTCTCTTTGTAATCACTGACACCGGAGGAAACACTCAGTGACTGAGGGTGTAGCTCTGCCTCAGAGTCAACACCTCCCACTGTACGTCCCATCAGAGGCCAACCAGTGTAGTCAACCGTAAGCTGAAGCTCACATATGCTTAAGGTGGATTCATGTGTGATGCAAGGGGTTAGCTGCAGTCCCACCATAGATATCTATGGCACTGGTTTTGATTTAAAGTTCAGCATCTGATATCTGTTCATCTCACCACCACCACACAGATGGCTTTGCTCGATGTGTATTTCAAAGACAAGAAAACGACTTGTCTTTACTATCGCCAACCTCCAACGGCATCAGAAACTTGTACAAAACAAAAGAAACCAAAGCTGACTGCTGTAGTCCTGACATACATGTCAGATATGGAGGCTATGTGCACAGCCAGGCTGGAGCCACTTAGTACAAACCCCCTCAGGATTGTTAGTGTTGTGGCCAGAATCAGGAGGTGCTCACTAGACCTCTATTATTATATCTAATATTAGACAATGTATTTCCAGAAAATGTGGTGTGAATACTGAAAGCTGAAATGAACAAATAAATCAATTGCAAAGCATTGTTGAAGATGTGGAAACAAATTGCCTGACAAATTTGAAAGCTCAAATGCACTGCACTGCTGAAAAAGCTGGAAGCGTAAAGCTAAAACCTGAATTGCATTACCTGAAAAAGTTAGGAGCTGAAATAAATAGCTAGAAAACCTGGAAGCTGAAGCGTAATAGTGTTGAGACAGGAAGTTGAAATTGTCTGAAAAAGAAGGGGGCTGTTATGGGGCTGTTATGTTGGAAAAGCTGAAAGAAGAAATGCATTGATTACAACACTGTTTAAATAAAGACAATGATTAATGAATGAAAGACGATCATTAAAATAAGTCGAAGTTAAAGCCAGGCCTACAAAGTGCACATGGCTTATTAGTTTGTTTATGAGCTGAAGTTTACTGAAAGACCAGACTCTTTAGCTCTATTGGCCAGTTATGTGTACGCATACAAGGAATTATAATTTTTTTTTTATGATAGTGTGATAATGATAATACAACAAGATTCTATTCATTTAAGTGTAACCTTTGAAAGGATTGTGACAAAGTGGAATGAGTAGGTTAAAATTAAAATCACTGACAAGAGTTGAATGTCAGATAACTTGTAAGGAGTGAAAGCTCTTGTGTGTGGAGTGTATGCTGAAATCAGCTAACTGTGAAGTACTGAAGTAATGAAGTTCTCCTTAAAGGAAGTGAGGTGTCACCTAAAGTGTATTATCTGATAGAACTGAAATGTCAGCAGAAATGAAAGGTGTGTGTTGGTGTGTGTATTTGTTTTATATCTATGTAAATGTATGAATCTCTTAGTAGATATTGAAGAAAAGACAAGATGATCCTTAAGCCCTCAGCAGGGAAATTTGTATTTTAAATTTGTATTGTAAAATTTTCAAAGTGGATCAGGTTGAAGAGGATGTGGACTCCTCCCATTCACTTGCATTCTAAAAAAAAAAGAAGTATAAAAGCTGCAGAAGAGCGGAGTACAAGCATAAATAAACAAAATGAAATCCTTAAAGAGCTGGACATTTTACACATTAGAATAGTGTTTTAGCTGAAAATATGCAGAAGTCATAGTTTCCAGGAAAAGAGTGAGAAGAACATGTGTGTGTTACTGCTGTGCAACCTGCCACAAAGCTATCCAGACCTGCAAACAGGAGCCGGGACCCTGCCATAGCATTCAAAGAGTGTCACTGTTGGGGCCATTGTTGGATAGTGGCTAAACTGGTGGTTGAGTACATGCTTGTTTGTGAGACTGGGCAGGTCTGGACTCCTTCCTGCATTGCACATTGCCATGATCTGGTCCAGCCTTGGCCCATGTGGTCTATCCATCATGACTCACCTCAATATAACTAGACAATAGAAAGTACAGATGCACATCACTTAAATATGTAATACAAAATGTGTGATTTGGTGCAACCTTCTGTGAAAAAAATCTTTCTGTTCTAAGATGAGGCAGCGACAGAAGATGAGCTTTTAGTCTTAGTCATAGGGATGGAAATAAGATGGGATTAGCCTTCACACACGACACAGCCGACACACACACACACACACACACAGTCGAGGAGTCCCCAGGTGTATTGAAGTACAGACTGCTGTAAATGGTTTCAGTGCTTCACTGCTCTCTGATAGGCTGATTGATTTGGTAGGCAGTCCACCGTGACACACACACATACACATACTGATCATAATATATATGAAAGCATCAATATTTGATGCACATTAAACAGTTGTACTCTGTGTCCTGTTTCTCTGTTTTTTGTTCTCTCTCTACATGTTCTTTTGTTCCTTTCCTTCTTTTCTCTCGCTCACCATGCTGCCATGCACCATTCTGTTGTTAGATTCCTAAATTATAATTACGTTTTAAAATTAAATAGAAATGTTTAAAACTAACAATACATCTAAAATTACATTGACATCATTCTTGACTACAAAAAAGGAATGAATACATGTGCTCTCAGTTAAATGAAAGTGAAGATAGCATTTGAAATTGAGTTTCTTACATGAGGCAACTCATCACTTCATACTTAAAGTTGGCAATATATCTCAGGTTAGTTGATCACCACACGTTGACTTGTTGTTGATCAAGATACAAGAGCCCAAATTGATTGCTATCAACAAATGCATCTGCGGAATTAATGTAATGAATACAAATGTTTCAAAAGTTTTTGAAGTTTCCGTTGGTGAGATCTTAAAGATTTGATGTTGGTGTCCACTCTGTTGGCTGGACTCTCGTCGTTTTGCCTTTAATGACTGTAGTGACAGGAAATGTGATTTGGGATCTCGACAAAGAGACAATAATGGAGGAGAGAGACCGACAGAGGTGAAGGATGGTAAGAAGGTTAAAATGGTATCATGAGGAGGTTAGAGGGGGAGGAAAGAAAGCGAGGTAGACAGGGATGGAAAGAAATCAAAATAATTCAGGTTTTCTCAGCCAACACTGCTGACATGTAATATGATTTTCACTAAAAGGAGGAGGGAGAGAACAAATTTAAAAGATGAGATTTTCATTTCATTGTGTTTTTTTTTTTTTTTTCTGCTTTAATCGCCACAGACGAGTTATTATTTCATGGTCTGGGCGCCTGAGGCGATGCATCTTAATCTCATCTGGAGGTGAGAGTTTGTAATCACAGTCATGAACGCGGGCAGAGGCAGGGTGGGGATTTCTGGGCGTTCATTGCGTTACACACCCCACATCTGGTGGGACAGTTTATTGCTTTACACCCGGCGCAGCGTCACTTTATTCTGTCCCTTGAGCTCTGGAGGCGAATGGCAGCATCTGTTGGACCAGAAGCTGCCCCACATCTGATGGAATTATCTCATCCAAACCAAACACTTGGTTTTTTCTGAGATACAGTGATGAAATTTCAACTAGGACCAAAATTTGCTCTTCATCTTGTGTTTATCACGACACAGAATTTATTGAAGTCTGCGAGTGAAGCTCGAGCTTCTACTGCTGCAATTTGGATTCACTACGAGGAATCTTGTGGAAAACTCCAGTGTTGCTCTCAGTTTAGCTCCCATAGATGATGAGAAACAATGTGTAGTTGTTTGAGACATGCTTCAGGGCTGTTCTGGGGTTTTTTTGTGATAAAAACACTTTGAAGCTGTAAAGTGGCTATTTGTTCCAGTCTGTTTTTAATCTGTGAAAAGGTTCTAGAAAACTTCAATATCACTGCTTTACACTTCATAAAATGATGAGTTCTGGTTGTTGGACCTACAGAGCAGCACACACACTCACAGACATGTTTCATCACATAGTGCTTTTCAGTAACAAGTAATAAAAACTTTGGAATGTTATAACATTAATAATAATGTAAGGGAAATCAAAACTTGCAGTAACAAGACTGAAAAAGACTCATCACAGTTTCATAGTTTATGTGGCCGCTGATGAATTCTAACTTATCCATCAGATAAACTAACATTTATGTCCAGCTGTATACAGGAATCTAACAAACCTTCACTCCATTACCTTAAATTAAGTAAATATGTCCTGATGACGTCTCATTATGTATATTCATACCTTGAGATTTTATCCACATTTGGTTTATTTCAGAGGAACTAGTCTGAAATAATGATAATAATAACTTATTTTGAAAAATGTAAACACTCAGGAGTGACTCATTGGCTACAATTCTTACTGTAATAATTAAAGGTATAAAGAGTAGAATTTGTTGTTCGCTGTTTGTAACGGTGACATTCAAAGCCTCCTCTCCAGCAAAGTTCCTGGTTCCACATGCTTACGATCTGGTAGCTAAGTTTTATAGAGTCCTGCCCCTCACACCCTGCGTGCTGTTATTTCCTGGGGTGTACACAGCACTGTTGAAAGGCTGATGCCTAGGAATGTCCCGAATAGCAAAATAAGAAAGTCCGGGCAGAGGATACACATACCATTACACCCCTACTGTGTACTGACTTTAAGATGTTGCTGTTGGCTATTTCCCTTCTTTCCTTTTCCAGAGACTTCCATTAAAAAAGGAGAAATGTAATTGAGAAAGAATTGGAATTTTTTTTATTATATATTTATTGTCCTTCTAGTTTACTTCTGTCATATATTTGACCCCAAACCTTGTTTTTCTAACAGACAGTAATGTGACAGAAATTTCATTTAGACTTCTCAGGCGCTCCTCCAAAAAGTTCTGTGCTTCACTTTTCATTTATCTGCTTTCTCTCTCTCTTTCTCTAGAACATCCACGGTCACAAGGGTCCGATCACAGCAGTGTCTTTCGCCCCTGATGGCCGTTACCTTGCTACATACTCCAACGCAGACAGCCACATCTCCTTCTGGCAGGTAAATGACAAACACTCACTCAGAGCCTTGGAGAGTTTTAAATCTCTGTCACATGTGATTTTTTTTCCTCTTTAGTAAACACAGCTGGATTTGATTCCATTTTTTTCATTTATGTCATGGAGTCCCTGATCATTTGACAGCTTTCTATAGCTGGTTTCATACATACAAAGCTTTGGGTTGTTTTGCAGTCTTCCTTCCCTCATTCCCTATGTAAGTTTTTATGCTGGTCTGAAATTGAATTCCACATGCTCTTCAGGTGCCTTGTTTCTGTAGCCATTAAGAGCGCGTGGACAGAGAGGAGCATCTGTTCACACCTGAGTAATTATTAAGTAACCATTGTGCCATTCAGTCAGTGGAGGTGTGGGCAGTATAGCCTTGGAGGAAAAATCACAGCAGGAAATAAACTATTTTAAATGAGTGCTTCCCAACTGGTCCAGCCGCAGGGTCAAAATTTCTGTCATAAGTTCAAGTCCACATAGAAGCTAAATTACCACTCATTTAATTTGATTATGTAATAAACAACGTGTGGGCTTAAAACACAATAATGCATGAAGTACTGTAATCACAAAAGTGCATACAATGGCTTAAAGACCAGTGACATGAAATACTGTAAAAGTACAACCGTTTAATAGGCAAGATTATATCAATAATGGGGTGATAGTTCCTGTGCTTCAGGGTAAAGAGAAAAAAATAAGGTGGGCTTGATGACTAAAGTCTCTATTAACAAAGTCTGTAGGTCTAAGTGTATGTGCAGTTAGTTTGAAGGGGTGATGACAAAACAAATTTAAGGCCATGTTCAACTTTTACTCTGTTACTATGATAAAATGTGTTGTGCTGAATGGTACATTATGTTTGATGGCATTGGAGGCAAAGAAGCAGTACTCAGTCATCACAGGAAAACAAAACTGAGAGACGTTCACCTCGCTGAAGTTCCTTTTCAGCATGCTGTCACATGAAAGCTCCAGTAACTGAGCTTCATCGTTGTTCAGCAATGTGGTGCTTTCCATGTGGACTCCAAAGGGATTGCTCACCCACTCGTTGTCCCCGGTTTCACAGGAAAGTGATTATTTGATTATTTGATGCCCTGCAGTGTAGTGATCTGTTCCATCGTAGCCTTTGTCAGAGCATTTCTCTCTGCGGTGTCTGCTTGTTGGTATCACATGGGAAACACGCCAAATATCCTGGAAACATGACCTGCCCACTGTGCAGTCTTCTTGTTGAAAGCTTCAATTTTTTCAGTCTTCAAGAAGACTGTGTTCACACACAAAAACACCTGTTGTTGTTGGACCTCCACTTAATGTAATTCACAGCTTTGATGACATCTTGCAGTGTTTCATATAGCACTCTTATACTCAACTTCTAAGGCCTCTTTGTACAAAAAACAATAGTTCTAAGTGACATTTGGTGCTATTTCCAGAGGTCTCCTCACCACCCTGTGTATGGACAGTGGTATGGTTTTCAGCTTATTCTCAGCAGGCTGATCCAGGACCTCTCTGACCAGGTCAATGGTAGCAGGTCCTTTGCAGTAATTCAGGCTTTCTTATTTGCCACTGACCTTCTGCTTGCTTTAAACATAGTGAAATGCAATCCTTTCTCTTAGAGTGGACTGTGATTCATGACTCACACATGCACACATTTTTATGCTGCAACCCACCAGCAGGGAGCAACTGTTTAAAACAAGTCAAACTTTAAAGTGTTAAAAAGGTCCACCCAAGGTTTTTTTCTGAAGCCTACAGATTCTGTGCCAGCTGTTTTTTCATTTTTTGTTCCATCATCTGTTCACAGAAATGTGTCACAGCTGAACTAAACTGAAGAAATCAACAATGAAATCTTAATTTAACTTCTGTTTTCTGTGTTTAGCAGCTGCATAGGATACGCATACACTACTGAGTCTTTATCTGATGTTAATTTTTGAAGAAATCATCACAAAAAAGTATGATTTAATCACAAACTAATCTACAAAGACAAAAATGACTTATCAAGCTGTTTCTGTGGAAAAGAAATACCATTAATTATAAAGACAAAACCTCAGGTTTATTCAGGACTTTTAGAATAAATTTAAACAGTGTATGGACAAGCTGTGCACTATTACTCATTTTCTTATCTATTTATTATCTGCTTTCTTGTTCATCTAATGCTTTACTTACAAAAACTGGAAAAATAAATTACAGATAAAAGTTCCAGTGCACAAAATGAACATGAATATCATGTAAATAAACAACAACAAAAAAAGTCCAACCTTGCACACAGGTGAATGATAAACACATACACACAGACAGACACACACTTCTTATCTTCTTCCCAGAACTGTTATTTTGAATGAAAGGGCTTTACGACCTCTGACACGACTGTCTGCAGACACACATACACTAATGGCATTACTGTAAGCATAAACCACTGCGAGCGCGCCGACAAGACGGCTGCTGTGGTAATGAGCTGGCAGACGCTCTGTCGGTGTGTGTGTGTGTGTGTGTGTGTGTGAGGGAGGGAGGGGCAGTGTCGTCTCAGGAAACGATAGAGTTTCTACTTGCTGTGTTTTTCCTACACACACACACACACACACACACACACACACACACAGTCGCTGTGTGCAATTTCAGTCTCTGTCTTCCTCACAGGACGCAGCAACAGAAGCCTCACAGGTTAAACTCAGTGTTTCCTCAGAGGGTTCATCAGCTCCATCACTACCAGGAACTGGTAGTAAGGGTCCTCTTACCAAAATGTTCAGTGACTTATTTTTCATGACCAGTATTGACAGTACAGTTTGCAGTGAACTATATTATAGAGTAGTAAAGTGGCAGAGGTTGCTGCATGTTTCCCATCTCTTCATATCTATTTCTTTTTCTTTTAATCTCCTTAATGTGCATCAACATAAATACACAGCATGTCCTGATAATCTTATTCTTTATGATCTGATCAGATGAACCATTTCACCGTTATTTTAGTTCAGTGAAAAGCTTTAAATATGTCAGCAATAAACCTCACCTGCTCCTGAGAAGGAAGCAGATTTATGAAGCTTTAAAACACTTTGTTGTTTCAGTCACAGTATGAACAAAACCTGTTGCCGTAGTTACTGAATCTAATCAAAACTGAAACAGAATATAATAATTTTTTTTTAAGTGACCGTATGCTGCTTTTTGTGACGTTTGAAAACACCTTGTCAGTATTTTTGCCATTTTACAGGCTGAATGATAAACCGATTAACACATGGAAGTGTTAATTGATTGATGGATGATATAAGTGTTATCTGCAGCTCCATGTGTTTCTGCTCTTCCCCAGATGAACACCAGTCTGTTGGGCAGCATTGGGATGTTGAACTCGGCCCCTCAGCTCCGCTGCATTAAGACCTACCAGGTTCCTCCGGTGCAGCCAGCATCGCCGGGCTCCCAGAATCATCTGAAGCTCGCCCGCCTCATTTGGACCTCCAACCGCAACGTCATCCTTATGGCCCACGACGGCAAGGAGCACCGCTTCATGGTTTAAACCAGTAGCTCCAGCTGAGCCCCGGTTGTTGTATCTGACAGACCTGGACCTCTTTTAGGGTTTTTTGCTCAAAGCCAGATTCTGAAATGCTGCAACATGGGTTCACCCAGTGGTTTGTTTAGGCTTAGTTTTAAATATGTATCCTGAGCTGCTGAGTCCAACAGTTGATAGAGTGAGGCTAACAGTGAAGGTTTTCACTGAGGTTCATTCAGAGGTTTGTCTTTAAGAAAAGAAATCTCATATGAAAGATATGAAGGTATCGAACTGCAACTGCAAAGTGAAAACCCAGCTCAGGTCCAGGTTTGGACTGGATAGATCTTTTTTTTTTTTTTTTTAATCTCCCATAGTGATGATTGTGAGGAAACTCATTCTATAATCTATGTAAAAGCTGTGGTAGAAGACTTGTTTACATTATGATCTGCATTGATGTGTTTTTTTAGTTTACACTTTATTGTCATTCCTATTTATTTGCTGTTTTTGCCAGATGGCACAGATCTCCTCTGTCGCCATCTTGCTAGAGCCATTTTCGATCCCTACTGTTGCTGTTTATTTAAAGTTGCCCTTTAACTTGCTGCCATTTGGCTTCCCACCTATTTTTTTAAAGATTATTTTACTACTAAATAATAAGATCTTATTAAATGTTTGAAACTTTTTGCAGGTATTTGTGGATTCACTTTGCAGAAACACTGACTGGAGCATGGATTTAACACAGGGACTCAACCTTTGCCCTTTTATTTTTACATTTTCTGCTCTTTATATTAAAGTTTGTTTGCAAGTTAAAAGTGAAACAACCTAAAATGAATTCTTATAGTTTTGATTGCTGGAGTTAATTTTTCTAGTTGGTTGTTTGAATTCTCTGTCCCTCTGCTAGTACACACTTCACAGTACACAACTCACATTTCAAACTGCATGTCTGTGTTAGTGTGTGTGAGTATGTTGGTGTTTCATTTTTGTGACACCTTAAAAGCTTTTCCATCCTCTCAGCATCCTCTGCAGCTTCATGCAGAAATGCACGTATATGTGTTTACACCCAAGTGTATTTTCACAAACACACATTCTCACTTCCAACTGCTCATCCTCAAGCATGATTACAGCGAGCCTTTAGACTTGGAGGTGTTAGCATTACTTAGTGCTATGCTAGATATAAAAAAAGACAAAACCATATTATTTTTTTGGTTGTATTTTTTAGGGGATAAGAGCAACACTGTGCTGTTCAACCAAAGTGGTTCGGGGGTTTGGAGAGTTAAGTTCAATGGCCCCTGGTCTAAAAAAGGCAAAATATTTTTTGAGAATTATCCCTCAAGGTCATTTTCCTTTCCTGTATTGTACCATATGTTGAGACTGAACGCAACACCAGCCTTATACAGCTTCTTAAAGCCAGTTTTATCAGTCAAGTGGTTCTTCATCAGTCTTTAGCCTTCCTCTGTCTTATTCAGCTAAACAGTCCAACCATTGTCCCTTGTGTCCTCGCTCTGTTTCCTGGTGAACCATGTCTTTTTTTGTCTTCTGGCTAAAAACTATTCTGGAGCTTTGTATGTTTGAAGAAATATAGTGGCTTCTTCCTTTATGCCTCCTTTCACTCTCACTTTTTTTTACTTTTTTGGGGAGATTATGTGTTTATTTGCAAATGATGATGCTTTCTATTTTACCAATGGACACCAAGATTTCTTTTGATCTTACATTGTTTCTTTCATTCATCCTGCTTTCATCTGACTGTTAGGATGGTATCTCTCAATATAGATGTGTACATATTTAGTATATATATAATCAGAACTGCTGTGTAATGTAGTCTGTTAATCTTGTACAGTGAGCAGTGATCCTGTTGTGTATTTCTTGTGGCTAACGTGACTGTCTGCCTGGCTCTCACTAGTTCTTACTATCAGTGAATTTCCTGTACAAGTCCAGTCAAAACTTGATATTTTGACATTTCAAAATGTTTTTCAGCCCCTTTTTTGTGACTTTTTGCATTTTCTTTTGGTTTTAACAAGGAAGTTGAATTTACCCAAAGGGCTTAGCCAAAAGGGGAAAAAAAGTCTTCCTATGAATTAAAATATCTGAAAAAATAGAGAAGCATGAGAAAATTTAAAACAACATGGTATTCCAATTACTGTACATCTTTATTTTATTAGAGTTACTTACTGCCCTTGTATTGAGAGAAACAATAGATTATTAATGGAAAACATTTTACAGTCTAATATGTTATTTTTCTTTACTTGCAGTATAAAAGAAAACTGTTCTCTTAAATGCTGCTGACACTCCTTATTAATTATAGCAGGTACAATAAGGCATGAAGTATGTTTCAGCCTGGAAACAACCATACCCATTCTTATGAAGAATGCTGTTAGAAAGCACAAATGAACAGCAGCTTAGTCTGGTCTTTGCTTTCATTCATAGGTTTATCTTCCTTTGTCCAAGGTGTGTAACTACACCATGGCATTACAGTCAGGTGTGATTACAGGTGCAACAAAACACACTTTTGTTCACATAAATTTATCTCTGGCATTGAAGTTTCTAGCATGACTCTTAATGGTTGTTTTTGGACATTATACCTTAACTAGTCAGGACCTTCTTGCTTTTAAGGAGATTCAGTGATCAGAGTTGTATGAAGAAAGAGAAATATATACTAATATATATGTATATACAGATATGATATTGATGGAGTGACACTTTCCTGAGTTTAGATGTTTTTCAATGATTTTTGTGAATCCATATTTTCCACTTGTCTTTCCCCTCCCACATTTTCTCCCGCCCTCCCTCCCTCCCTCCCTCCCTCCTCCCACCTCCATCTCCTGTCAGTTTCATTAGTGCTGTCAGAAAGCTTCTAACACTGTTACACACCTGTAAACCCGAGTGTGTCAAAGCTTTTCACAAGTTCTTCCTGTCTTCAAAAACATATCCAGCAGCTCGTCAGACGGGTTTCTTAAAACACACACACACACACCTCAAGTCCACCAAGTCCAGACAGCTTTGAGATCTTAATCTTTCGTTTTCTTCACCACTCTAAACTGTTTCAGAAAATATGTTTTTGGCAGCCTCTCTGGGGAGGAAAGGTGAGAAAAATGAAGGGAGAGTTGAAGAGTAAGTAACGAGTGAGGAAGATCAGGTCATCCACACAGAAAAATAAGGATTTTTAGTGATGGTAGTAAACGGAAATGACTTAAAGAACCGTTTTGTTTTTTTCCAAACACAACAGCATAGAAAAGATAAGATGCACCAGTTACTAAATTAAATCATGAAAGACCGCAGATACATTTGTTAAATTGATCCTTATAGCACTAAAAATGTCTCTGACCAAATGATGCTGTTCTGTGACTTGAACATAAATATGACTTTTCTCTCATTTTCCTTTTCTTTCTTTTCTTGTTTCCTGTGGAACTGAAGACGTGAAACAGGATATGCAGTCTGCCTCCAACTTTGAATAACAAAGATTTACTTTAGTTTTCAACATGTGTGATGTGTAATGACCAGATTGATTGTGTTTTAGAATGGCAAACATTTAAGAATTCCACACTAAATTGAATCAGTCATTTTTCTCGCTCATTTTGTTTATGTATTTATTGTTTATACAGAAAACTCTAGATATTAAAGAGTGTGTGATGTGCATGTATATAAGCTTCTCTCACTGTAACACAGAGCAGGTTGAATCTACTGCATCATATAAATAACGTGTTGTGTTAGAGTGTGTTGTTGTTGTTGTTGACTTTGTGTTCAATAAAGATGAAAGTGTGACAGCGAGTGTCAGATATCTTTATCCTTTTATTCTCCATATTCATTTCTGGAAGAACTTACGAACTTGGTAGACCTGATGATGAAGGTTGTCTAAATCAGCAGTAAGAGTTTTATCTTTTTGATTCAAGTTGTACTGCGCTCTAATGCATCTTTCACACAATCAGGTCTGCAGAGATTTATTTGGTGACACTTTTCTGGTTGCTTTGGCTGACCAGCAATTTAAGCCAAATTCCATATAAATGTTACATACCCAGGTCGCAAAGGGCCTTTGCTGCCTGTCTTACCACTTTCTCCCTGCTTCCTGCCTGTGTCTGTACTGTCAGTTAACCCTAGAACACTAACGTCGGGTGATTTTCACCCACGCGATCGTAGTCTTTATACACTGCTCAAAAAAATAAAGGGAACACTTAAACAACACAATGTAACTCCAAGTCAATCAACACTTCTGTGAAATCAAACTGTCCACTTAGGAAGCAACACTGATTGACAATCAATTTCACATGCTGTTGTGCAAATGGAATAGACAACAGGTGGAAATTATAGGCAATTAGCAAGACACCCCCAATAAAGGAGTGGTTCTGCAGGTGGTGACCACAGACCACTTCTCAGTTCCTATGCTTTCTGGCTGATGTTTTGGTCACTTTTGAATGCTGGCGGTGCTTTCACTCTAGTGGTAGCATGAGACGGAGAGTCTACAACCCACACAAGTGGCTCAGGTAGTGCAGCTCATCCAGGATGGCACATCAATGCGAGCTGTGGCAAGAAGGTTTGCTGTGTCTGTCAGCGTAGTGTCCAGAGCATGGAGGCGCTACCAGGAGACAGGCCAGTACATCAGGAGACGTGGAGGAGGCCGTAGGAGGGCAACAACCCAGCAGCAGGACCGCTACCTCTGCCTTTGTGCAAGGAGGAACAGGAGGAGCAACAGGAGTGTTCTAGGGTTAAGCAAATTAAGGTGAAATAAGGTAGATAACCTCTTCACTGAACAGCAGCCATGGTGGACATTATGAGATAATCCTAAATCATGAACCACAAATAGGAAGAGTCATAACGCGTTAGCAGAGCAACTCAGTTTGGTCAGTGACACAGTAATGATTAGCTAAAGTAAAAGGGGTACCAGATCAAGCAAGCCTGCCGCAGCAAAACCTGGAGGGGTTCAGTCCAACTTTTCATTGTAAAAGGAGGATTGTGTTATAGGTTTCAGGAAGTACTACTGCAGGTGTGACTGTATTAAGCCTTTTTAGTCAAGTGATGTCAGTCAAGTCAGTGTGGGTCGAGGCTGAAAACCATGAACTGAAAGTGAAAAACATTGGTGTAAAGTTATGCAGAAAGTGAGCCGACCAAAGTCAGCAGTCTACTCCTCATCTATGCTAGAGCACCACGAGGCTACATGAACTGCTAATATCAAATTACAGTGGAATCTCTGACTGAACTGTTCGTGGTCATGTTGCATTGTGGATAATGACGGCATCAGGTTTAGAAGAGAGAACAGTGTGTTGGATAAAAACAACTATGCTTCTTCAGGAGTTTTGTTTTTTGTGATTTTGATTTTTCAAACTGTCCACCATCACATAATGTTGTAGAATTTATACACTTAATTTATGAACTCTTTCGATACAGGAACTAGCCTGTTGGAAATCATGTGTGTGTCAACCAGTTGTGGCAGCAAACACACCTTCGGCATCTACTCTGTGAAAAACACAACAGGAGAAGAGAAACTTCTGTATCTGTCTTCACTGCGACCAAAAAACTGAGCTGATTCGTCATTGTTGTTATCTGCCTTTTTCACTGCAGACATTTCACATGCAGACATTTTGACATATAAGGAAAACCACAGGTGTAACTGAAAGCATTAATAAAGCCTACAATCCATTTCACTTTACCACTTTAAGGACCCTGCCTTGTCGCATGCTGGTCCACTGACATGGATGATTGACACACTTGAATGGAGCTGGGCCATCGTTAATGATTAGCTATTAGTAACACCTTTGTTTTTCCTGCGATGATGAGTCAAAATGTCTGCTGTGAAAAAAGCCCAGAAAGGAGGATGTGAATAGTTTCCATCAACCATGCTGTGCACATGGCTTGAGTAGTTTTCCACACAACAGTTTGACATAATAGCAGGTTTACTTTACCTCGATGAGGAGTTGTAGGTGTGCGGTCTGTCACCTGTCGCTCTTCTTACAGCTGTTATTTCTTCTACCATCATTCTGTTTATGTAAAAGATGCCAAAAAAGACAAATTGTTAAGAAGCATGGAGGTTACCATATAGAAAGGTGTTGTTGAGCAAAAATAGTATGAGACACAGGGTTTAAAATAAAGACAATCTTTATCATTATAACTAAACAAACTAAAAAGTGTGAAAAATTTACAATATTCATTCTTTAAATATCTTCACCTAAAATTCAAAGATACAGCCCCGTTTCCTCTGTGTTTCTGTCTGACTAATTAATTACTAGTTTTACTCTCTCTCTCTCTCTCTTCACTAACATCATCATGAAATCAGAATAACCTGTTTTAATGAGTCTCTGATCACAGAGCACCAGATCAATCTCCTCCTTTAATCTCACGTTCTGTTTCTGTTTCCACACATCTGATATTTAAACTGAACTTCATGTTTTCATCTCATTCACTTTAAAGACATGAAAGATGAGGTCTGTTCATAATTTAAAGGTGGATAATGATCAAAGTTGTAGTTCTACATGTAAAGTTAACTGTGTTCAGTTATTCACTTTTAAGTTACTTCAGTATAAAAAATGTAGAATGAAGCTGTAAAAACAGTAATTAAAGACCAGAAATTCTCAAACTGTTCCTTCTGTCATTCTTTCTTCCTCTCTTTCTGTCTCTTTCTGTTTTAACTCTTAGTAGCAATGGGACAAATTAAACTACACGGCTGAGGTTAAGGATCAATGCCTTTTTTGAAACTTTTGTATAACTTCCATAACTTTGTAATTTCCCTTGCTTTATTATTATTTTCATTTCTTTGTATTTTTTGTGAATAATGTCAAACTCGCTCTTCCCTCTTTGTTTCTCTTTCTCTCTCTCTTAAACACCTTCTGGACTCTGTACAGAGGCATCTTCTATGGGCCCCTTCCCACATCCACAGTTATTCCTGTATCTCTGTGGGTCCTCTTCACATGATGGCCCTGTACCTCAGTCCCCTTTTGTCCCCCCTATCCAACGCCCCTGTCTCCTCCATCCTCTCCCCTTATCTCAGGCCATAGATCATTGATCCACCTTTGACCCTCCGATTGTTCCATCCAGAAACACTGACCATTTATCACCCTTTCTCTTCTTTCTGTCTTTTGCCCTCCTGTCTCTGTGTTTTCTTATGTACACAGGATCTCTCAGCCTTCCTGGTCTCCCCCTCTGTCTTTAATCAGTCATCAGTATGAACACCATCAGGTATTGATGGTATTGATCACGAGTTGTTATCTGCAGTCCCAGCTCAATGTTTTTCTCATCTTCTCTCCAGCTTCACATTCCTTCACACGTGTTGGGGAAACTTCTCGCAGACCTTTGAAAAGTTTGGAAACTAACTTCAGGAAGAATGTCTGCTTTCCCGTTTGAAGCCTTCAGACAAACCAATCATGTACACACTATGTCTGCTGTTCAGGTGGTTCAAGGATGGACCAAAAATCACTTTAATGATCATTTGTAGAACAATACATGAAATAAAAACTCTTGTAAAGTGTTATATAATGATAAGGGTTAGGGATAAGAATTTATACAACTTACTACTGTTCTGATGTGATTTAATGATTTAACTATAGTGTTGGGGTTGTGGGATTGACACAGATTTTCACATAAAATAGTCCACTTTAACACAACAACAAGAAAGTGTGCTCTCAAAAATGACCACGTCTGAGTAAGCACACAAACAACTAAATTATCATCAAAAACACATCATCAGTAAGTACAGTAAGTGGTATTTAATAGGGTGGAGAACTGCAGACATACTTTCCAATGATATGACGATATTCCTAATCCTGATACATCACATCAATATATGTACAATGAGGGTGGGGCATATTTGTTAGATACAATAATGTGTGTGTGTGTGTGTGTGTATATATATATATATATATATATATATATATACATATATATATATATATATATATATATATATATATATATATATATATATATATATATATATTCATATATATGATATACACTTGCAGCAAATATCAGTGTGTTTTATATTGGATGTATTTTCCATTTGCTTGTTGACATCACCTTACTAGAATGTCATTATTTCATGTCTACTTGAGAGGGTGCCATTAAAAATGAAAACAGCAAACAACCAGTTGCATTAATACAGTCAATACGCACAGCAGGGTGGAGACAATAGAGAAGAAGGTGGTGGAGCTGCTGTCTTGATATAAGTCAAAAGTCTGGCAGCAGGAAAATAAATCAAATAAAAAACAATGAAACTTGATGCAAATGTATTGATTTTGCATCACAGGAGTAAAGGTGGCGATATATTGTCGTTAAAAATATTTGTCTCACTCCTGTTATTTATTGTGGAGCTATTTACAGTGTATTGCACTGATGGATGTAATAATATCCCCTGGAGATAAGGGCTAATATATCATATTATATACATTACTATTTAAGCATGTTGTCCAAATGAACAAAAAAAAACCCCTGATCAAGTGATTGCTTTTTCTTCAGTCTCTTTATACAGCCCAAGCAACTATACTAAATACTAAAATATTTGTTTATGGGAATAGTGGAAAAAATATTGATTGGTTTTCTGTTATCAAGTGTATCCTCGATCTCTGAATCAGCATCAAAACTCAGTGGAGTTCTCAGTTGAAGTTTAAGGATTCAGTAAAATGCTGCAGTTTGTCAAAATCTTGAATTGAATCTTGAATGAATCTAACAGTTCATATCATAGAAAGCCTCCCTGTCAATCAAAAATAACCCAGTGGCATTTAACAAGCAGAGGCTGCAGTGATAATGCTCATCATTTGAAATGTTGTATTGCAACGATTCATAACTGATTTATCAGATTTACGTAACAGAAAAAAAAGCCTTTAAATGAATCGTTTGACTGACTGTGTTAGCTTAGTTTAAGATTAAGGAAGTCACACAACCCTCATGAAACCAACACATGACAAAAAAAGGGTTAACAAAGGGTTAAGTGGTGAGCCTTCAGTGTGCTGTTTTGTGGATGTCATTGCACTTAGATGCAGATGCAGACTAGCTAGCTGTTTCCCTGTTTTCAGTCTTTGTGCTAAGCTAAGGTAACCACCATATGAGAGTGGCTTCCTCTTATCTAACATGAAACTCAACATGAAAAGATTCCCCAAAATTTAAACTACTCTCTGAATAGGAAGAATTTTGAAAAGTAGGAACAGACTTTGGTTCAGGTTGGACTTTGGGGTTTAATGAAGTATGTCACTGAAGATCCTCATAAGAACACAAGTACATGTGTATGTGGCCTGGGGCCGAAGACGTGGGGGGACAAATGGGACTGTGTATACAGGGCCCTCATGTGAAGAGGGTCCACAGAGGTACTAGAATGAATAGCCATGAATGTCGAGAGGGGCCCATAGAGGATGTCTCTGGATCCAGAATTTTGTACATCTGTGCACATGTGATGTTTTTAAAGATTTATGTAATGACTGATGCCCACAAAAGATACATTTTGTTGTGTTGAGCTTCCCACAGAAACTGTGTGCCAATGGTACACATTTTAATTTTTAATGTATGGTATATGCCTATAACTGTGGAGCACGTGACTTTGTCCAATTATATTATTTCTGTGTTTTGTTTTGTTTTTTTTTCTCTGTATACCTCCTTGAGGGGTCATCATGGAATAGAGAAAAGTCGAAAAGTCGAAAAAGCAGCAGGAGTCTCAGTCTCTTTGGTCTGAGATTTTCTTATTGATCGCCAGAGAGAGGCAGCCAACCAAATGCTCTCTCTGGTTTTTTACCCTTTACTACTCCCTCTTCGCGTCCATTCTTTCTATCGTTTCTTCTTTTTTCTCTTCCACATTACTTCTACTGTCTCCTTTTGTTTATGCTTTCTTCGCCCTCCATTTTATATCCTTCCTTCCTTCCTTTCCTTCAAACAAATTAATACACTACAAAAAAAAATCACCCACCTTCACTGTGAAGATCAGTTTCTCCCGTTCACTCCTTCTCAGTTTGAAAGAAGTTTTCTTGTTTAGTCAAACAGGGATTAAAGTGGCTATAAATCCTCTTTATTCTCCTCAGCGGAGGTGTTTCTCTCTCTAAGCAACAAACTCACTTAGGAATCAAACTGCTTGTTTAAGTTAAGTAAGCTCTGGATGTGAAAGTTTTGTCGAGATCAGAAAGTCATGTTGTTCCAGTTTGTGTATTTATCTATTATTGATGTTCCCCAAAGTTTCTGCATTTCAGCTGCAAGTCTTTTTTTATCAAAATAAAAAGATTATCAAAAGATCTGCAGTTGTTTAGAATCGATGCGGTCTCACAGCTGGATGAGAGAGTTTCAGGGGCAAAACTGAAAAAATATTCAATCTGCAAATGTTTTGTAGGGACCAAACAGTTTGATCTGACCCAGATACGGCAGGGATTGCTTTCAAATGTGATAGGGTAGGTGAGGCAAGCACTGTCCCACAGCCTGAGGCAACAGACGGTTAACAGAACAGGAAGCAGAGCACAGCACAGGTGAACAATTGGAGAGCAGGCAATCAAAGGAGGAAACTAACAGAGACTACAAAATAAAACCGAAAAAGGAGGTGAAAAATCAACATATTTTAAACATTTTTTTAACTATTAGAATAGTCCATTTAAAACACATACAACAAATATTCTACCACCAGTAATTTTAGCATTTTGTTTTTGTTATTATTCTGACTGTTCTTTACTCTTTACTATTTTATATGTTATTATTCTTTGTTAAGGCTTCATGTGGTTTCACCAAATTCTCCTTTTTGTTTGTTCCTAGTTAGACAGGCTGGTTGTTTATCTTGCCGTCATGCCTCTGAATGGAGCTAAGCAGCATTTGACCCTCTGTTGGTGATCTAGCACAGAGTACATGAAAGAAAGCTCTGATGAACATAGAAAGAAAGTCACGCTGCTGCTGGGTCCATGTTGTTCGTGTCGTTCTGTTAGGGTAGGTGCAGTGTGGCGTTGGACCCAGGATGCAGATGAGGCCACTTTTCATTAGATGATACATTGCGAGTCCGACAAAGAACAAAGGAGAAGGATTCAGGGTTAGGTTGAACACTAACCGATTCTTTCAGGACAAAGAACATACAACAAATATTCTACCACCAGCATTTTGTTTTTGTTATTATTCTTTATAGACCTAAACTCCTTTTTGTTTGTTCCTACAGATATTTTAAAACACATACAACAAATATTCTACCACCAGTGAATTAGATGATACACTTTTTATAAATATGTTACCGATTCTTTCTGCCTTTATAGGCTTCACCTAAACACAGATATTTTAGGTTTCACCAAATTCTCCTTTTTGTTTGTTCCTAGTTACGGTTGTTTATCTTCAGCATTTGATGCTCTGATGAACAGTCAGTGTGCCACTTTTCATTAGATCTAATAAAAAGAGAAATGCTAAAATCTAATGAAAAGAGAAATGCTAAGAGAAGGACTGTGCAGCCCGGTCTTCTAAAGATTATATGTATATAAGTTATTGCAACAGGAAATACATTTAGCAGAAATATAATGCTGCACAACTGCTTCATGATAATGTGGATGCTCGTAGATGTTGACTGTAATGGATTAACACTCAATTTTAAGCAACTTTCCAGTCTGCCAGTTGATTTTCATAGAAATGAACTTAAACCTATCCTGCCAGGAAGCAAGGACCTCTGAACTGATGAATGACGTGGAAAATGATCAGCAAGAGTATAATATTTACATGGTTTGTAGTAATTGTAACTTTCTCTCTTTGAATTGGGATTGCTCATTAATATTTTGAACTCAGACAAAAACTTCCTTATCCCTACAAACCGTTTTAAGTAGTCCACTTATCCACCCGTGTCTTTTCTATGAGCCTCCTGACAGCTGCAGCACATTTTAACATCAGAGCCTCGAACCTGCTAAGTTCCCTGTAATCCTGATAAAGTATCTGTGCATACTTAAACGTGGGACAAAGTCCTCCGGTGTCAACATTTAAAGAAAATACAACGTGAAGAAAAGTCGATGCTAAGTGCCGAGTGAACTGGAGATCAAAAGCAGGACAATATGTGTGTTTAGCTCCAACAAGCTTGGAGTTTGTTGTTAAAGTTAGTGCGGATGGAGAACGGGAGCAGGGAGAGCAAGAGGAGGGAGTTTGGGGGTTGTTGGGGTGGTGGGGGGTGGCAGGGAGGCTGTGATTCTGCTCAGCTGGAGAGAGAAAGTATTGACGTGGAGCCAGAGAATCTCAGCTTCCCCTCGCTTCCCTCCCATTCAGTCCCTCAGGTAGGCATTAAAACCCAGCCGAGCGATGGAGGGATGGAATGATGGAGAGACAGAGGGATGGAAGCCCTCGAGAGCCCAGCCGGAGCTTTGATTCACCGGGGTTTCTCACATCAACCGCAGGAGTCTGGGGCCCGCAGCTTGAGGAGGGGCCGCCGTCTTTAAAACCACAACGCTGTCAAAAATTAATCGCCGCCGCTTTACTTTTCAATTATCAATTCAGCGTCGAGCCACGCTGCAGCTTAGAGCCGGCTTAAGGTTACTAACGGCTGTTAAGAAGCAGGGGTTTGTGGGATTGGAGAGGAATGATGTGTGTTTGGTGTTTTAACGAGGTGAGGAGATCAGAGACAAGATCATCTGAATACACTTAAAGAAGTGATGAGGGTCTGACTTGTTTTTATGTGTGCCTTGAACTAACCCTCTAACATACTGTAAGCTTCAGTCATTAGCTACCAACTGCCAACATGGAGGGGCACATCATTAACTAACTACATTAGTTTGTGGAGTATCATGTCGTCCTGCAGTGTGGGAGCTGGTCCGGTACACTATCACAGTTTAAAATAACCTTTACTGGATCTGGGGACATGTACACTCCAGTTAACCTTACCTGTGATTGCATATTGCACTTACTTTTACATTTCATGCCCAGACATTTACATTTGTTATATCTGAGCTGTAAAATGTGTAACAATGCGCCTTTTTAATCTTAGAAGTAGTTTGCATTTAACATCTTTATGTGGTCTGACTCTCCTTAATTCCTTCATCTTAAACAGCCTGGATTAAAATATAATGAGTAATTCTGTGCTAAACAACAGACATAACTAATGAATGGGCTAATTGGCCTCCTAATAAAGTGATCTTCTGGTAATCAAACAATAATAAACACAAAGTTTTCTTTTTTTATATACTAGGGCAGATTTGGTCCCTGGCCCATAGTTGAATAGGTGTGGTGTAATGGTTGCCAAACACGTTGGATATCATTGAATCATGAAGCCCTTTTATCTATTAATGATAAAAAGTGAAGATGTATTGTTTGAAAATGCAAACAATGAAGATAAATCCAATCTCTGTCTTTATATACCAGCAAGGAAGGTCTGAAATCAATATCATTAATTATGATTAATTGTCACATTTACCTCAGTAACTATTAATCAGTGATATTTTATTAAATACAAAGGTGCTAGTTTCTCCATGCTCACAGTGGAGTCCTTTATTATTTGTACTGAACAATTAACGGGTACATAATAAACTATGATGTACTGTACACAGATATAAGATCATGTTAAAGTGTTTACTAATGTACAGTGTATTTGACATTAATTATAACTTCTCCTATAAAGACATATTTTATATTATTACAACTGTATATCAATATATTATTTACAATCTGTATATATAGCAGTATATATCTATATTGTAATATATTTCTTATAAATGCTAAATATGGGGAAGTAAGGTACAGTACGTAAGCAGAAGTAGAGGTACCCTACTGTTAAATATAATAACATTGGGATAATAGTAAAAGATCCTGTACACTAAATATCATATCTGAATGTGTAAAGTAACTCAGGACTCTAGTTCTCATGTACCCACTTTAATGAACCTTTAATCATCACTATTATTAATAAATTACTGTGATGTTCCCTTCACCAGCAGCCCTCTGTAGTTCATCACTTTTTGCAGTGTACAGTGATGAACTCTCCTCTTCTCTTGATGAAAGATATAAGAGCCTCACACAACAAACTTTCTAATGTTACATATTGATCAATAATTACTTATGCAGAAAATTTAGGCCACGTTTCTTCACTCTGCTTCTCTTAATTCCTCTGATTAGTCAGTGTGAAGGCTTTTCTCCATCGAGCGTTGCGGAGGCATTCTGACGAGGAGCGATTTTTATCCTCCTGCCCACAGTGGAATGACCTCGTTATTTATTAAAAAGAAACCAATGAAAAGTTCATCAGCTGCTCTACTTGACTTTCTTTTCTAAACTAAACCAGCTGATTAGTTCACTCAGTTTACTTTTCTAAGGCGAAGGTGTTTCACTTATTCCAGCGTCAGCATCACAGTGGCTTCATCAACTGGAGGAACTGTCAGAAAAAGACATTTTTTAGAGAAAGAAGAGAAAGAAAGATTTTAATATATTAAAGTAATGTTAATGGTCATTGCCAAACCAAATGATGACACAGTTTAGTTATAAGGGCAGGTGCCCCTTCAAATTAAACAAATAACATTAAAGTTTTGATGTTAAAAGGCCCTTAATTTAACATGCAGAACAATCTATTAAAACCCCTATCATAAAACCTTAATGTCAAGGGCTCATGGATCATCTCAAATTCTGGGTTAATTAAAGGATTAATGAACCCCAGATGTGGAATGAAACATCCATCCATCCATTTTCTGTACAGCTTATCCTGTCTCACAGGGTCACGGGGTGCTGCTGGAGCCTATCCCAGCTGTCATTGGGCCAAAAGTCTGGGTTAAAAGTCTCTCCATTATCTATTAACTGCATAAAACGCACTAAAGTTTTTAAAACTTTGCAAATGAACTTATTTTGTGACAAAGTTTATCTAAAGTTTATCAAACTTAAACATGTGCGTGTATGTGTGTATGTGTGTGTGTGTAGTGTGTGTGTGTGTGTGTGTGTGTTTGCTAATCTCATTGGCCACAGAGTCACTGGAGACACATTGCTGTCTTTTTACCATCCTGCCTCCACACGCGTCCTCTGATCCTCTGGGGTTGTGACCTCTGACCCCTACTCTGCTCATCACAATGTCACCAACTCTGTGTGTGTGTGTGTGTGTGTGTGTGAGAGAGGAGGGAGGGAAGGAGGAGTTCCTGGAAACAACCCATCTGGCCCTTTTAGGACACACAGATGTGTGTGTTTCTATCTCTGTGAGGACCATCTGACACAGCCGTACTGAACTATAATCTAAACCAGATTCTAACCATAACCCTAAAATCAAGTCCGAACCATCAGACACGTCCTCTTTTTTTTCTCCTAAAAGTGAACAAGTACACGATGCCTAAGAGCCTTGAATAAAGTAGCAGTGAGTTATGAAACCGACTTCTGCTCTGAAGTGGATTATTTTTCTATATATAAAAAATATTTCAGTGATCTCTTACGTTCACATAATAATGAATAACTTCCCTCAGATTTATATTACTTTCTATGGCTTCATAAGGAAAAATGATTTATAATTGTAACAAATTTGTAATTGTGAAAAACTGTGATATGAGATAGTAGTTTAATAGATTTAATAGACATGGGAAAACACTGGTATGGTCTTTGAATATTACCTCTACATTATCTGCTGATAATCTGCTGAAAACTTCTCACTGCAGTCTACTTGCAGACCTTTATCCCTACAAACAGTTTTAAGTAGTCCACTTATCCACTCGCATCTTTTCTCTGAACCTCCTGACAGCCGCAGCACATTTCAACATCAGAGCCTTCAACCTGCTAAGTTCCCTTTAATCCTGAGAAAGTATCTGCGCATACTTAAACGTGGGACAAAGTGCTCTGGTGTCGACGTTTAAAGACAGTACGAAGGAAAGTCGATGTTAAGTGCCGAGTGAAAGGGAGATCAAAAACAGGACAATATGTGTGTTTAGCTCCAACAAGCTTGGTGTTAATGTTACTGTAGATGGAGAAAGAGAGCAGGGGGAGCAGGAGGAGGGAGTTTAGGGGGGCAGAGAAGAGAGGGGGGTTAGGTTTTGATTAGTTAACAGCAAAGAGGCAGTGATTATGACTGACTTGTCCTTCTAAACTATACAAACCTGACAGTGTTTTGCTTTGAGGAGTGGATTAATCAGTTAAATTGTCCATTTAGATCAGAGTCTTAATCCACAAACCAACAAATATCCAATGTCAGCTCCTCGCTCTCCTACTACTAACATTCAAATGCAGAAACATATATTTATTATACAACGTTCAAAACAGGAAGGTCAGAATAGATGTCTGGTTGTTGATGTTTGGCAGAAACCTAAATTACATGAAGCCATATAATAATATATGGTCTCATGAAAAACGTCTATGGAAGACAAATAATGTATCAGAGATTATGTGTTCATTGTCCCACCATGCCCTATTTCCTGAGGCTCGTGGAGATGTTACAGTTTAGTAAATCATGACAGACAAAGAACTGAAAGTCAATTTTATGGAGAGATTTTGTCTGAAATACATGGAAACCCTGATAGGCAAGTGAAAAAATGTTTTAAGGCTCAGTTTCTTGTTGTGATACAAATTTTGACCATAGGAGGCTGAAGTTCACTACTACCCCGTGTTCTAGCATTTATGTTTTTCACATCATGTGTTCTAGCATTTATGTTTCTTCCAGCTGAGTTTTAAATAAATTGACCTAATTTAATGTAAACTAAGGAATGGGTCTTTTTAAAAAAAAAAAAAATTGGAAATTGGGCCATTTTGCATTTTTTTCGATTGTGACAACTGAAATGAGACAGGAAGGGTGAAGAGAGGGGATGAGATGCAGTAAAGGATCCAGGATTGAAATTCAGCCTCTTGTAGCTGAAATTTCTATTACAAAAAAAACCCAAAAAACTTTTCACTTGCCTTTCAGGGCTTCCATAGAAATTCTCTCTCTCTTCTGTTTCTGAATTTCACAAACCTCAGTTTCCTCATACATACCCCTTATACATGTAATTTTCTTTGGGCATCACAGGTGCCTGTAACAAGCGTGAAAACAGCCACATCACATGGACGCTCATCTGACTCAGGCAAGGCAGAGACTTTCACCTCAGTGTTTGAGGAAATTCCAGGTACTCCCTCAAAAAGGAATTTCATCCTGACCATAAAGAGCATCTGAAGGGGAACAGCACCAAACAGGACCACAAGGACCACAAGGCCCTGCATACTGGGTTCATTTAGATTAGTTCATTTAGACTCTACCCTGCCAAAAGGATATTTACACCAGCTTGCAAGAATAAGTTAGGAGAATCATAAAGGAATCAAACCTCCTAGTCACAACCTTTTGTTCCTGCTGGGTCAGGAAGAAGGTATCTCATTTCTGTAAGAAAAAAAATCATGATTCTCCTTTTGTCAGAAGTCTTGTTTGTGTTGTAATATGTAAGAACTTCTGTTCTTGTCTGAAAAACAGCTTTTTGGTCTCCATGTCAGCTGGGCACTTGTATGTACATACGACAATGAATAAAATAACAAACTGACTGTTTAAAGGAGAAAATGAAGCTCCTGTCAGTAACTTTATGTTGTTGACACAGACTCTCTGACCTCTGACCTGCTGGTTAAGGATGGAGAGAAACAAACATTGTTTTTCACACAGGAAACAATAGAGCATAATATTTAAAAAAAAAAATCTCTCATTATTTTCAGGCAGCAGGAAAACTCCTATCTACTTGTTCACATCAGTTTCATGTAGGGTTAGAAAAAGGGAGATCAATACCTTCTCGTGTTTGATGTCTTGAACAAGCGTCGGAATGATTCTGCTCTTAACCGTCGTGATTTGTACACCGGAGGACTTAACGATTGATCATGTTTCCAAACCAAGAGCTGCTTGATGATAAATATTTTATTTCTGTGTGCATCGATAAATGACTCCCTAACAACGCGTGAGTTGTTGTGAACTCATTCTGGACACAGATGATCTCAGTGAGGATATTGATGGATTGTTTATGAGCACCTGATGGAAGATGAATTGGTTTTGTGGAGAAGCATCCGCTCTGTATGTCACAGCTGCTGCTCATAATCACGCTTCACATGATTGACAGCTGGCAGTTTAGTTTAGCTGGCAGTTAGTTTACAGATTTTGGTTTAAGTCTGCATTTATCAGGGATGTTGAAGACTGATTCAACCCTGACATTACCAGTCTGCACATACAGAGTGTATTTCACTATCAGTAATGTTCGTTTTGTCTAATTTCATGGTAAGGAAAAAATAAAACAATTAATAATAATAAAGTAATATTTAGTAGTAATAGTAATATTTGATTCCCATCAACGATTCAGAAAACTCCATGTTATTGTGCTGACCTCTGCTGTGAGTCTCACCCAGAAAACACTCAATATTCAGATATAGACACTGTGACAAGGATGATGTGAATTTGGTTGTTCCTGGTTTTAAAAAGCCTGTTAATCAGGACTCTTTTCTCAAATGTCACGAGTTGTGGTGTCCCTAAATACAACAAGAAGAGTATTCAACTGCAACTCTGTGGGATAATCAGCGGAAAGTGAAGTTGTCAAATTTTAACTGGTGTGAAAATAATAGGTGCTAGTGTCCCAGTAAGCAATGACTGTGAACACCAGGAACCTGAAACCAACTCAGCTAAATGTAATTCAGCCATATTTTGGTTTATTATTTACATCTGCACTTTTCTCAAAAGTTCAGGAAAGATATGCTTCAAGTCACTTTTGCCTTTTCATTATTAAATCATGACTGCCATCGTTGCCTAAACAGAACCATAAAATTCAGTCAAATGTCAATCAATTTTTAGTTTCTCTGAGTCGATATTGTCTTACATGAGATTGTCGGAAAAACACTTGAAGACCAGCTCAAGATTTTATTGTCACGGCCGGGAAGCAGATCGATATGTAAACAAATGTACACAATACACTTTTTACAGGTATACAAGTCTTAAGACCTCCTCAGGCCTGTCCTGTAGGTTTTAAATGTGACTTTCTCTCTAGGTCATCATTGTGCATACTGATGCAGAGAGAATATAACGTTTCTTTAAGAACTATGAAGATACCACGACTCACACCAAATATCCGCCACACATAGTCCTGATTCTATGCACAGATAGAATCAGAAGAAGAAAGAAACTTTTATTAAATGTGCCCATTTAATACAAGTTTTGTCCTCATTCTATCTGTCTATACATGTACATACAGACATATGTTAAATGAATTGATTTTGAATGTGTTTTAAGAATTAAACTTAACTATAAACATGTAAAATCAGTAGCACAACCCTTTAAAGCTGTTTAAATTAGGTTAAAAAGTTTTTTAACAAACCCTCAAACCGGCTCTGCACAGTCACATTTTGATTGATTCAAACTGAAGAAAATGGATTATTAGAAACTTCTGGTAACCGCGGTTCAGCCCTGTGGAAGCAAAGGATGAAAAGATTTATTTTCACTCTGCTAAATGGCAAATGGCAATTCTGTGATGCCACCACATCTAAAGCACGCTCACATCAGTAATTTCACCTCAGACCGAGCGCGAGTAACAAACAACAAATCTAACAACAAACAATAACAAATAACAAAGCCCTGTCTGCAGCAGACACATCTTGGAGAAGCGAGGTTGTCACCTGACAGCGGTAAATCACCTCCAGACCAGATTCCTCAGGTCTATTACAGCCGGAAGCCGGAGCAGAAGAGATGGCGGCAAGCAGGATGTGACCGGCAGGAGCATCGACTGGTTAAGGCTGAAGATTGGTGAGAGCGGACGGATCGATATGCTCGGAGCCTGGACAGAGCTGGACGCTCGGAGAGAGAGAGAGAGAGAGAGAAGCATGTGATTACTGCAGAGAGAGAGAGTTTTTCATTCTGTTTGTTTGCTGGAGACTTCAAAACTACGTCAAAAGGACACTGAACCTACAAGCATACATGTATCACCCATGCATCTAACATGCATAGGTGTATGAAAAACCTGCAATGAGTGTGATATCTCAGTTTGAACTCAAATGATGTTTTACAACATAAATGTCACATTTAGAACAAAACACTGCAGTGAAATAAAACACAAGTAAATTATGAAATACAGTCACCAATCTGACAAAACATATGCTAGAAAAAGAAACACTTCAAATACAACAAACACAGTATGTGAAATTGTGGCATCAGAACACCAACACTAAGATAAATGATACTATTTTATAATACAGCAGGTTACGGTGTAACTTCTCACCTTGCATAATTTTATAATAACCTAATGAAAAAAGTACAATAAAATAAACACTCCATACTTTATCTAACCTTTCTTTGCCACTAACAATTTATGTGCTATGACAGCCTACACAGACATCAGGCCTGTGAGCATGTGTGCTTTGCTTTGCACGTGCGAAATGACATGCTGGACGACATGCCTGCTGGGAGCAGAATTTAGTACAGACCCAAAGTACAGACCCATTTCTTATTTCAAATCATACAATGAATTAGAGGACAGATGCATAATAAATCCCTGGACTGTGGGTGGAGCTTACCTGCCAAAAGCACACCTGTAAGAAATTATTGTCACCACTGCCATAAAAAGGGGCAAAAGCATTTTTAATAACTCTTTGTCCATTAGTCTATTACATTTTAGCAGCACATAACAAGTGAGAAAAAATGCTATGTGTTGACTATAATTTTCCCCTAATATTCCTGATTTTTGTGCCATTGTTCCACATAGTCAGGTTTTCTTCCACTCAAAAAGAAGTCTGCAGGTGCCTTTGCAACCACTTCATTCAGAGCACGTCACACATCACACCTCCTTTTTATAGCATCAAATAAGTCTTTAAAACCAAACTGATAAAAAAATGAACAGTTGAACTAACATCATTGTGATAATAACTGCTTAAAATGACATAAATCTATGGACAGTTTAACACTGCAGGTTTGTGATCATGTTCTGTCACAGAGAAAACAGGACTTAGGCATGTGGTCAAAGTACTTCATGGTAGTCTCACTACAATGTGCCTTCATGTGTGCATTTTAGTACATTCTTTGTACTAAATTTTGAGCACAAGCTTGTTCAATTATTATCAATAAGTTAGAGTCTTAAAATGGAGCATCACTGACATTTGTGTTATTTATTTATTGTTTTTTTCTTCTCGATAGTGTGCCAGTATCTGAGTTACAGTAAGAGCTAGGACCAAAGAGTCACTGTTGAGTTTTTCAAAATAAATGAACTGAAAATTTACATCTCATACATACATACATACATACATTTTGTGCATCATCACACCTCTTCTATTTACAGAGTCATACGTTGTCCTGCATAGTTGCACAACACTGAAGCGACTGCTGAAGGTTGTGACAGTTATTTGTTCATTGAAGAACTTTAATTTACTTCATTTGAGAAATCACATTTATTTAGTAGACAAAGGAAATCTGTCTTTGTCTGCCTTTGTACAAACATCGTTTTTACAGTTTTCAAGCAGTTTGCAAGCTGAAATGACATAAATCTGGATGAGACAGAGAGGAAGAGAGGTGTGTGTGTGTGTGTGTATATGTGTGTGTGTGTGTGTGTGTTTGTGTGTGTGTGTGTGTGTGTGTGACCTTGACACTGACAGAGCTTTAGCCTTAGGTCTGTCCTTTAGCTGGGGGAAACACAAACACACACCTCACACACACACACACACACACACAGACTCAAACACACGCTTTCACATAAACACTAATGAAAACATGCATGCTTAAACACACATACATGTATGTGTAGCATACAGATATGCAACACATACACAACACATACACACACATACACAATGCACAGATGACACAAACATGCATGTACAGGGACAAACACAAACAAAAGTATGCACATATTGTCAGCTACACACACACAGTTCCCAATGTAGCCAGCAGGGCTGTGGCTCATTAATATTGCATTGATTGGACAGAGAGGAGCAGTGGACTGGAAGAACTGTGTGTGTGTGTGTGTGTGTGTGAGATGTTAGAGGAGACGGGAAGGAGAGCAGGAGGTGGAGTGCGAGACAGACAGATGGAGGTTTGGGACAAGGACTGACAAAAAAGTCTCTGTACTAACTAAAACGTGATAAATACACTACATGTGATTAAGGCTGTAACTGATCTCATATCAGAGAGAAAAACAACTTTTCCCCCCAATCAAAATCAAACAAACTAACAAGATTAGAGGACCTTAAATCTGACACGCACTTTAGGGGTATGTCACTTAAAATGTTTATTTTTAAACTGGAGTAAATGAAAAAATACAATATTTTCCTCTAAATTCCTCTACTAATTTCTGCTACTTCCTCTAAAGTAGCAGAAAATGGAAACACAAGCCCAAATCTGTTCTAAAGGACATTACTTCATTAAATGTACTTAGCTGCTCTCCATCACTGCATGCTGTCTCATCCACTGCATGGAGACAGTCCGAGATGCTTCCTATAGAAAAGCTCAGGGAGGTCGTGCTCTGCTTAGCGATGGAGGTGGGGAAGTTAACCAGAGGTGCATTTGCTAAACCAGACAGTTGAAACTGAAAAATACTATTTGAAAACACTTCTGACAAATATAAATCTTATATTTTTGTTGCTTGTAGTTTGATTTTAAGTGAGGAGTGGGCTCATAGTTGGTCCTTGTCACAGGTGTGGAATTGGTGCAGCAAAATGAGCTGACTCAATAACTTACTTGGACAGGTGACACAAATGTGAGCTTTATACATTTGTATATGTATTATATATTTTAGGAGCTAGGAAATTTGTGCTTTCCCATAAATCCAGCTGGTGATGGAAATCCCAGATCTTTTTAGTGAGACAGATCATTTGGCGTCAGCTCATCAATGAGAGTTTGATCTTTCAGCTCCCAAACGGCCAATTACGGCTTTTATAAGTGCGACCAGTGCAACAGACAAAAGTCTCACCATGTTTGGCTCTTAGTTTGTACCAAAGTGAAATGTTTCTGGATTGTATTAATTTATTTATATTGTTTCTTAATTAATGTCTGTTAAGTCCTTATCTATTTCTCAACGATACAAGACAATGGTGATTGAGCCTCCTCTGATGAAAGCCTGCAGCAGTATTACAGCCTGGGTGCCGGCAACAAATTTCCTGTGGTACACAGTTAGGCTTTTAACATGACAGACCTGCTCTTCAACTCACCTGCGTGTGAAGCAGCGTATTGTATTTTTACAGTCTCTGCTAGAGTTGTGAATAACAGTTACTGTTGGCCTATTGCCAGTTACTGTTGATAACTACAGATGATGTAACTTATGTAATGATGTAATGTAAATGGAAACTGAAGTGAGGTTCAAAAACACACCTGCAATTACTGGTTATCTCCATAGGTGCCACAAAAGGCAACTTAATGAACATTTATCTGAGATTATAACTTTAACAAATATGTTATAGTATCATCTCATTATTCTGTTTTGATTTTATTGTATTCGTTTACCAGAACAAAAAAGGAAACAGACAGAAGCCGGCTCTCAGAAGGGAGTCGGCTTTCATCGTTCACTTAAGAGCCGACTCGCTCGCTCGCGACACATCCCTACACCCAGCAGGATGACATTTGAAGGGAGATGACATGAAAGGTTGTGTGTGAGGGTTGGAAAGAAGGCAAGTAGGATGAACGACAAGAGGAGGAAGGAAAGATGAAGGGAGGTACAGAGCAAATAAAAGAGAGAAGGGAGAGGAGGGATGGATAAATGGAGGGATGAAGGAGGCAAGGGAGGTGAGAAGACAATTAAAACAGTCAACAGGCACTTTGGATTCCCCTGACTGCATCTCATCATTACATCACACACACACATACGCACACACACAGTTTACAGGCGAAGTGAGACAGGCGGGCCAGACACGAAGCTCTTTGGTTGCCGCGGGAAACACTTCCTTGTTTGCCCTAACGCCCTCACTTCCTGTCTGCTGAGACATTTAGAGAGCTGTGCGTGTGTGTGTCGTTTTTATGTTGTATGGCTAATTTTGACAGCATGGGAATGAGAGAGTAAGTAATGGTCCCAGCAGACAATGCGTGTGTGTGTGTGTGTGTGTGTCCAGAGAGTTCCATCCATTAGTGATAATGGGGAAACAGAGTTGCTATTAGCTGTTAATGGACAAACACACAACCACACTGCAGGCTTTCTCTCTCTCTCTCTCTCTCACACACACACACACACACACACACAGACATGGTCGCTTCCACAGTAAAGTGATCACTGCTCATTCAAGTCAGTAGAAAATCAGTTTTAGCATGATGAAGATGTTTTTCATTTTCATGTCCTACTTGTTGAATTTGACCCACTAGAACCACAGAGCCAAAGGATGGCAGTCTAAACCGGTGGATGGGAACCTTTCTGTGGAACTGGACACTCCTCGACAAGCATCAAGGAACTCCTCTTTGGAAAAACTACTGGTTTCCTAAGCTGCACATTTTATGACTCCACCTCTAGAAGAAAAAGTGCTGCACCTGTTACAAAACCAAAATCAAGTCACCTATGGTGCTTTATAGACTGTCAGATAACAACAAACTTAGAAATACATTTTCACTCCGGCTTCAAGCATGAGCTTTTGGTACAACCAGAAACATGTTCGCCTTCTGATGTGATTGAACAACACTTTTTAACAAAATAGAAAATTTTCCAGCATGAAGTACCCAAAGAGTCTAGAGCCATGGTATCAGCTATGGCTGTACTTAGTAACAGCAGTGCTTTGATCTCACTTTAACATGCTGACATGCATGTTGAAATGCTGATGATGATGAGCACATTTGACAAAGCCATTTAACTGGAAACCTCAAATATGAACCTCACTGTGACACTAAAGACAAGGTCAGGGGATCAGGTAATCAGGATTCATCCCCTGGGGACCACAAATGTCTGTACAGCACTTTGTGGCAATTTGACCAACATTGTTACCCCTAAAGCAACGCTGTTAACAAGATTACTGTAAAAACAGTTGCAAGCGGACCCTTGTCATAACATTGCTCTCATGTTTTGAACAGTGGACACAAAGAGGTAAATATGTTTTTAGCAGTAGCATTAATTTAAGCATTAACAAACTTTGTTCACTGATAAGGTATTTTTAGGGATCCTCTCTCCAAATAAAGATGAACAAAATGCAACTAAACCTCCGTGCTGAGGTTCAGACTGCTTGTGAAACACTTCCACTGCAGATCTGAACTGTGGTGGAGGTGTGTCAGGATACAGTGTGGCCATGTCTTAGTAACATTTTTCAGATTTGCATCTCACTAACTGTCTCCTATTTGTTTTATTCTTCACATTTTTCTTTTGCCACACTCAGCATGTCCTGATTGCTTCCAGGATTGTGTTTCCAGGCAACAATTTTTCAAAGTGTGTGTGAAGTATGAAGCTCTTGCCCTGAGAGAAGGAGGTGCTCTAAGTCCCACACGTGGTCAGATTTAGGCTGCTAAGATTAAAAAGATTGTTGTTTTGGTCCCGTCCTGTGTCACATTGAGCACAGACCGCCTATCCCTCAGCATGACCAAGTGTAGAAGCAGAACTATAAAATCATGGATTTGTGATGATGAGTGGATATTGTAAGTAGAAAAATTAAATTCACTGTCAGTGTACTCAGCACATTTTTCTCTACATCTTTTTTCTCCTCTCCTTCTCTTCCCTCTTCTTTCTTCTATCCTCTGGCTTTTTCTTTTCTTTCTTCCACTTACCTACATCCTTTCTGACACACACACACACACACACACTTTTAAATGTTACCTCTGTTTCTCATCCCTCCTGGTTATCTCGATCCTCCTCCTCCCTCTCTACCTCACCTCCTTCCCTCCTACTTCTTATCTCTTCTTCTTTTTACCTATTATATCTTCCTCCTCCTTTTTGCTCTATTCTTCTATCCCCTCCACCCTCTTCTTTTCCTCCCCTTGTCCTTCCTCTCTTCCTCCACATTCTTGATTCTATGCCCCCTAACCCTTTGACTCCTCACCCTCTTAACCTTCCTTTTCCTCTTTAACACATCATCCCTTCTTTCTTACAATTTGAGACATCTTTTCTCTTTCACTGTCTTCCTCTCATCTCTTTTTGTATTTCCTTCTTCTCCCCCCCTTTTCTCCCTTCTTTCCTTCCTACTTCTCCCCCCTTTCCTTCACTTCTCCCCTCATGTTTTTTCTTTCTCTACCCTATCTATTTTCACTCCTTCTTCCTTATTCCTCCATGTATTTCCCCTCCCTCTCCCTCCTCCTCCTCATCTCACATCTTCGTTGGCCGGCCTAGAAAGGCCTCTCCGAGCCTTGGGAATTTGGAGAGTGTGAAGAGGAAGGTTTTATACACAGCTGTAGTGAAGGCTAAGAACTTTGCAGGCAGGTTTTAGATGGAGGGTGCCGGAGAAGCTCCCACTTCCTAAGAGGTCAGGGGCTCTTCAGTGGAGGGTGTTAAATGGGACCCTGGCCACAGACATTTCTAAACTAATATGGGGGAGGGCTGTGTATTCTGCAACATGCCAGAATCTGTTCATCATGTATTTACTGAATGTCACTGTGTGTTATTGCCTTCACTCTCTGCTGTCTGTGGGAATGCAAGAGTGGGTCTATATACTGGGGCCCATTTAGTCTGGGTGGGAAAAGCAAAAAGTGGTCTGATGATTTTTTTTGGTCATGCTAAAAGGCCACTTGGCAGTTTGGTGTGTGGTGGGTGGATTCTGAGTTATTATTGCTGCAAGTCTTCGGGCTGAGTACGAATACTATGTTTCTGTAAATAAGCATCAGTGGATGTGAAGCTTAAACTGGGTTGTTTGTAGATTGAGGGGCTATAAAATAGGTATCTGCTTATGATAAGGTTTTGTCAATGTCATGTTGTTTATGGAATCTTAATATATGGGGTCGGGTCCGGTCGGTAGGTGAGAGATGGATGGTCGCGGGTTTTGTTGTGTTGCTGGGTGCCGTAACATAGCACTTGGTAGTAACTTGTGCTTGTTTTAATAAAGGAGCTTCCCCTTTTCTCCTCCTTTCTTTCTTCCTCTTTTTTTCTTGCTTCTTTCTCCCCCTCTTCCCTCTCTCCTCCCTTCCCATGTTCTCTCCCTCCCCATTTTCTCCTCTTTTCCCCCTCATCTAACATGTTTTTCTCCCTTCTCTGCTCTCCCCTCCCTCCCTCTCTCCTATTAAGGTCAGGATGGTGCTAAGTGTCTATCAGTGCTGATGAGGCTCAGGAGACTCCTTTGTTCTCAATGAGGGTGAAAATTCAAAACAGCCACAAGAGTGAATAGCATACCTCCTCCTCCTCACCCCCCACATCCATCCCCTCATCCCTCCATCCCGTCGTCCGATCAATCGCTCCTTCTCCCTAACAACTCTATTGATCAGATGCACTAACAACATCTTTTATTTATTAATTATGAGAGAAAGTCTTCCTGGGATTTCTCTCTCTCAGTTTGTTCTCTCTCCGCCCTCGCACCCCCCTTCCTCCGTCCATCTGCCTATCCTTCCATTTCAGAGCTCAGATATTTCTTATTTTAATTTTTTCCTTAATAATATGTTACCAAGCTGATTTGTTTTATATTTTAGAAAACCCACGACAATTTAGCAAAAAGTGAGATTCTCAAATATGTAATTTGTTTTGTGTGACTGTAAAAGTTATTTAGGTTTGCTTTAAGCTTTTGTTGGTTTAGGGCCGGTGTCAAGAGGAATATATTTACCATAGTTTATGTGCCATTACCCAACCTTTCCTCAAGCCTAACCCACCCTAGTTGCCATGCCTTCTTGTCCTGTCTGGACTTGCTGAGTTGTCAACATGGATGAGAAGAAGGAACCAGATCAAAGGGCAGGAGTCAGTCCTGTGATATCTGTGGACACTTTAACTGGTTGGTTGTCTCCTCACGTTGATCCCTCCTCTGTACCTACTCTTGAACCTCACTGTCGTCTCTTCCTTGTGTTGACCCCAGTTTGTCTCCTTTTTTGTCACCTTAGTCTTCTGCCCTCCTTGATGCCTCCTCATTGACCCCTCCGTGTTGTCTCCTTCTTGTTCACCCCTCCGTGTTGTCTCGTTGTAGTTGTCTCTTCCTCGTTGTCCCCTCCATGTTGTGTCTTCCAACAACTGCGTCTCCAGACTTGGCGAGTCTTCATTGATTGGAGGAGTGAGTGCTGACAGACTGACAAATAGCCTTTTTATTAACGGCCTGTTTGTGCCTGGTAGCCAGACATCGCAGAGAAGAACAATTCAATTCAGTTCAATAGACTTTATGTCTCCCTGTAGGGCCATTTTCATTACAGGCATAAAAACACTGATTAAAGACAAAAAATAGACATCACTCTCATAAACCCAGCCTGTACCACAGTCTCTTCATGTGGTATACCTGCCTGCTCTCTGGCCTCTCATGTTCATATGGCCCTTTTCCACTAGTACCTACATCGGCTCGACTCGACTCGACTCGACTCAGTTTCGGTCGCTTTTCCATTACAATAGAGTACCACCTCAGCGTGGGTGGTGTCGCCATTCGCAGTCGAAACTCCAGCGACGCTCATTTGTTATGTGATACAAACACGAAACGACTTTCACGGAGCAATGGAGGCCAGCAGACGAAGAAATGTCTGCACCTCGCTTGTTGCTCCATGGGGTTGATTTCTGTGCAGCGATCTCTGATCGTGTTCGTTGTTGTTATTGCGTTTTAAAAATGGCGCTGGTTGACTCTTATGAACGAGTCGCTCTCCCGATGCATCTAGTGACGTCCAGGCCCTGGCCAATCAGTGGCCTGCCGTCCTGCCGACGCCAGCTCAGCTCGCTTGGAACCCCGGCCGAGTAGGGCTACTTACGAAAGTACCTGGTACCAGGTACTAACACGTAATGGAAACGAGTACAAACCGAGAAGCGAGTCGAGTTCGAGCCTTTAGTTAGGTACTAGTGGAAAAGGGGCAATAGTTGTTTGTCTATGGGATGATATGGATTTAAATTGACACTCAATGGATGTTTTGGCTGATAAATTGACAGACTCTTAATATTATGTGAAAACCTTTTTGCAGTCTGTAGGCTTTGTGCCTACAGCATATTCATATGTTTTAGGCAACCCTGTGGAAAAATAGAAATATGAAGCTTCTGATTTCCTTTAAAGGTTCCTTGGTTTTCTACTTGTGGCCTTGTACTTTAGTGGTGTTGAGTACAAGTCAAAGATTTATGACAGATTCTAACAAATGTATTTTGGTCTAGAGTAGAGAGTAAGGCGTAGAACATTGATCACAATTACTGCAATAAAACTACTTGGACTATGATCAGTTGATGTTGTATTAATTAAACTATAGTGAGTGTACATATACAATCAAGAATGTAGATTTAGTGTGACATACCTCCATAATAAAATAAAAGTTGTCATCTTTGTGTTAATTTGTTAAACCATTTGTTTTATACTTGCACTATTTTTGTAGTTATTCTCAAATGCATAGCCATTAATGTGTGATGCATTTGGTGTTTCAGATCGTTTTTCCTCCTTGAGGGCACACATGATCTTTCTCTCTCTCTCTTTCCCTCTTTCTCTCTCTCGCTCTCTCTGGTGTCCTCTGTCTCACCCGGCCCTCAGGGGTGCTGTCACATGATTGGTCAGTGACATGACAACCAATTAAGGACTAATTAATCAAGCTCCAGTTGATAGGTAATATCCTGAGCCACTCGGGGTCAAACTATGTGAGTGAGAAAGTGAATGAGTCAAACAGAGAGAGAGAACAAAAAAAAGAAAGTGACCGTAAAAGAGAGAAATGCTTCTTTCCATCAAAATTTCAAACTTGTCTCCATCACTGTGTCAAATTTAGTTAATGTGTTAATTTGTGTTAATTTTAATCAAAGCGTGTATGTGTCTGTGTGTGTCAAAAGGATATAATCAACTTCATTAACTCTGTAACTTTGGTCCATCATGACATTTTCATTCTAATGTGGTATGTTCTTTAATTTCAGTGAATGAATTTGACTTCTAAGTTCACACACACTTTGAGATGTTTTTTCTCCTGTATTTTTTTTCTGGTGGAGTAGAGGCTGTAAGATTACTCACCCTCTATTTCAAGGAAAAAATTAATCTGCAGAAACCAAACCTGTACACCAAAATCTTTCCATGTGTCCAGATAAGGATGATCCAATTAAGAAAAATAAATATTTTTATGTATTTAATATTTCTGTTCTTAGTGACCTTTATCAAAAATCATTAACAAATAATCATTATGAGTTAAATATCACCAGATTCACTGACATATCATAAGTGTATGATAAGTACAAGATTTTAAAACTTCCTCAAAGTGGTGGAAGGGCAGCTTACAGAGGTGCCTAAAATGAAAACTCTGAACCAGTATGACATTTAACTGACTGTGAAACACTTCGGGTCGAGTGGATTTAGAGCTCTATGAAAGTTCTTTTTGAAGAAGGCAAGTCAGAAAGTGACAAAACAGTGCTCCAACTAAGTTATTAACTTAATGCAGTAGTCCACCTTCTACCTTCTCTTCCCCTCTCATTGTCACTTCCTCACACACAAACACACACAAACAAGCAGCTTTATCAATATTGGAGTGTTGAGGCTTCACTTTCAAGTGGTATTTATAGCTGCTTATTATTTTTTTGACTGGGTCGGGTTAATTGTGCTTTATTGATTAATGCATATTTTTGCGGGTTGGTTGGTGTGGATTGGCTTTCACAATACGTCAATTGGGTGTGGGTATTAAAAAAAACCCTGAACCGCACATCACTACTGCACAGGTTCTACATGACGCTTTGAGCCATGCTAAGGGCCATAAAAAACATAAATAACTTCAAAAAATTAAAAAGGCCAGTAAAAAATACTTTGCTTTGTCTAATGTGACTTTCAACTACCTTTATGTTTCCGCCCTGCTTGGGAAATTTAAGCATCTCTTTGTTGACATCTCTTCTATGAAACAGGTTTTGTCTATGCAGACACATGTCTGCAGAATTCTCCGTATGGTGACAGTGGGTATAAATACCTGTGTGTGTAATTGAGCAATGCTTGTGTGCCTATTCCCCAGCTCAGTGAGGAGGTGTGGAGAGTGTAACACAGGTCCTTGAGAAACCTAGTTCAAGCAGAGGGGAAGCGCCCATTGCCCTGGTCAGCAAGGATGCCCTGAGCTGTCGAGACTTTATTAGCTGAACTTGATTCTGTTAATAATGATTTCCATGGGGCACGGGAGTCCACAACAGATCTAAGCACAGGAATAGTGCATGGCAGAATACCTGAGTGGTGGCCATTCTTTGGCATTAGAAATAGTATCTACTGGTCAGTGTGATTAGGCTAGAGCTGGACTGGTGCTAATAAATGTCGTACAAATAAGAATGTTTTTGCCTTTTAAAATGTTTACACTCCTTATGAAGGATGAATATATTAACAGGTTCACTTTTATAAGTGCTTTTGTTAAAGCAAGTGCATATACATTTATATTTGCTGTAGGTGATATGAACATGGTTCTTGTGGGAACCAAGGTATTCTCCTTCACAGGTTTGAACGCTGAGTGAATCCTCATGGATCTGAGCAGCCTGAGTTGCAGACCACTTGATTTATCACTTTGGAGACAGGAAAAGACCCTACAAACTTGGGAACCAGTTTGCACGTATTCCATATGCAAGGGGTTCACCTGACAGTCAGCACCTCTTGTAACGGGCTGAGTTCTTAGGGACCAGGACCTGACGGGCCCAGGCTCCAATCTGTAACAGTGGAGGTAGTGCCTGGAGGAGAGACTGACGGTCTCCCAGAAAGAAGGCCTTCCACAACAGGGAGACAAACTGCGGCCCTGGATCTGAGATCACATCCCTTTGATATCCATGCAGACGGAAAACATGTGACGGTGCTACCTCCGCCATCCACTTGGCGGAGGAAAAGTTAGACAGAGGAATGAAGTTGACAATTTTGAAGAATTGGTCAAGGATAAGGAGACCTTGTTCTGGGTGCACACCCTCTCCCTCTCCATGAATGGCCAACAGATGCTTTATTTAATAATGAAGAGAATCCGCCTTAATCCAGGGAGACTGAAGAAAAGGGAGGTGTGAACAGAGTTTATGACCTGGGAATGATGAGAGGCATTAACAAACAATTGGTTGGGGCAACAGCCGTCTGGTACTTGGACATAAGCATTTGCCTGTCTGACCTTTTCCTTAATGCCCCACATGACAGCCCACACCGCACAAGAGGAAGGGAGGTAGTTGGTGGCGCTGAATTAGGAACAAATAGCCGAGACAGAGCATTAGATTGTGTGTTCAGCCATGAGGGTCTGATCCCAGACCACCCCAACTCCTGACTAGATCAGCAAACTTTCTGTTGCTGCCATTACACAGATTAGACCTAGAGCTGTCACTGGCCACCAGCACACTGTGAAAATTTGATTAAGGTTTATCTATGTGGGCAGGCAGCCTATGTAGAGTAGATGTATGGGAAACACTGTCTTCAAAATAATAAGCCAAAAGTTTGCCCCAGTATCAGCCATGAACAGCCTGTGTGCTGTAAATAATTTCATCTTGCTGTTGGTCTTGCTTGCTTATGTAGGTCAAATGGAGGCATCAGTCTCAAACCGAGTCAAGAGAAAAGAAATTTTACAACCAGTTAAAAACTCCACGTAGTGGTTTTAAAGAAAAGAGAACCCAAGGAATGCAATGGGGGAGAAATGGAAGTCACGCCTGTTAGCTTATGATGAGTTGGTTGTCGAGGAGGCACTCAAGGCCACTTCATGGCAGTAACTGGAAGGCAGGTGAGTGAACTTTCCTTGTCCTAACCCATTTCTTCCACTGTGGACTGGTCCAAGTAAGGGTTATTCTTTGTGAGCCAGGAAAACTCAGGATGAGAGGATGAAGCTGGGAGTTGGATAGATAGAAGCTCAGGAATTCAGTGTGGTTATTGAAGATGTTAAGTTGAATGAGTGACACTACACAGCTGACATCAATCCAAAGCGTTAGCCTCCCATGGCTTGGACAAGGGAACAAAGACGGGTCCAGATTTTTTTGGCTAACCACGAATCAGTGAAAGCCCTGGACCTCCTCTCTCTCCTCTCAAGATCTTAATGGCCAGAGAGATGAGAGAATCTCAGCCATCTGAGAATCCATGGAGGAAGGTGTGGAACATGGGATGGGAGTTCTAGCCACTGCCAGCTGTACCAGTACGTTTCCATACTTGTCTAGTTCTTGTACTAGGCTGAGACTCAACACTTGCCTTGGTGCAGACCCATGAACGCTGTAGCTATTGGGTCATGGGGCCAAAGATCTTGTGGGGTATCAGTGAAGAGCTCCAGGGAACAACAGATAGGAGAATCTCTGGCCCACTCAGCAGTAGCCAAGGCTTAACCTCTGCTGATGAGATGGGAGATTATGCAAACTACCCTTGAGCACTCTGTTTGAAATGCCTGTAGCTCAAAATACATACCACACTGGACCAGTGGATAATCACACGGGCAAGAAACAGGAAGTAAATTATCTGAAAGGAGAGAAGAGGTAAGTATTTCAAAATAAAACAATAAAATGACGTCTGAAAGACATGAAATAATGAAAAACACAACCGAGTGAGCAGGGCTGAACATCAAGACCCATTGCAGAAGGTATGTGAGTGTTTTTTCAATATGTTTTATTTTTCAGTGGGACTTTTTTCAGTGCCAAAAAAAGTTCAGTGCCAATACAACCTTTGTGTGTCTCAATTCCAGTATCTTTTTCTTTTTTCAGTTCAAGTTTTATTTGAGCAGAAAGCAGCAGAACAGAGGCTAAACAGGAAGTAATGCCATGGACTCCAACTCTATACCAAACCCTACTCTTGCAGAAAAAGGAGGCAATGTAAGACTGAATATGGAGTGCTAACTAAATCATCCTTTTGAAGGCTTGTAGGAATTGGACAGATGGTTGTTTTTGTGGCTATTACACCAGTGGTCTTTTTCCAGACCTCTGAATTACTGTCTAAAGATCCAATTTGTTCAGTAATTCAAAAAAGAGAAACAATCTACCGATCAGAGCTTTATTGATTAATAATAGAGACGACATACACAGAGCTCTTCCTACATAGCTACCTAACTACTTTGCAACATCTGTGTAAAATGCAGACATAAAAATGGCCACCAATGTGACAGAATGACACTTCTGCTATGTAAGGTTGTGTGCTTTTATTATGAACCCTTGTAGAAGATGGATGCAGTATGAATACATTAATGAGTACACTGGCTGTACAGTACTGCTGCAGTACAAACACATAGAGCAGTAATCTGCCCTGCAGTGAAACTCTGTCGGCCCTCTAAAAATAAATGTGATCACTGTGGGGGGGCCCGGGGCCCTCGGGCCGACCGAATGGAAGTATTGATGAGAGCAAAAGAAAGAGAAACACACACACACAGAGAAGCAGAGTGTTAGAGCCGCTGGCTAGAGGTAAACCTATTGATCATTGTTGTTTTCAGCCCATCTCTACACACACCAACACACACAAGGCAAGAAATGCTATTATTGTGGGTTCTTTTTGTTTTGTTTTGTTTTGTTTTCTGTTCTGTCCATCCACGCCTCCATTTTAACCTTTCTAATACCTGTTTTCACAGAGACAGAACACATTTTCAGTATAACACACAAAACACACACAAAAACCCCTCAAAATGTGGCCGTCATATATTCATATATGACTGCCACAGTCATATATTTTCAGTCTATATTAATATTCACCCCTCCTTGAACCGCCACCTAATAGGGGTTTGTGTGCCCGAAAAAGATACTATTATAAAATATCAGATGAGGTGTGTGATGACTCGTTGGGGTCGCAGGCGAGCGCCTTTGGGACCGGCGTTGTCCTGTTGTGTTTTTGGGTAGCTCAGGTGGCGTGGGGCCTCGAACCCAGGTCTGGGGGCCGGTGTGTGGTGGGCTTGGGTTGAGCTTGTGGAGCAATAGGCTTGGGCTGGAACCCATCCTGAGGGTTGGGGATAGCTCAGCTGTTGTTTACCCTAGAGATCCACGAGTCTTGGAACCCAGCTCATGTCAGGTTTTCATGTTTGTCATGTTTCTTATTTCTTCATTCTTGTTTTGTCTTGTCATGCATGTTGTCAGGTTTCTGTTTCTGGTCTGTCTAGTGTTTCATGTTTCATAGGTCTTGTGTTCAGTGTTTAATTGGTTTGAATGTCATGTCTGTTTTCTGCTTCTGTTACAGGTGTTTCGAGACCATGAAGGAGTCCGATGTGAGGAGTTCATGTTAAGTGTTCTCTGCCTAGCACAACGGGTGGTTGTGGACTCAACCCCGGGGACCAGGAGGCTGGGGAGGAAGAGACTTCGAGGATACCATGACTGTCTGTCAGTGCCATGTGTTTCTGGTTCCTTGTTCTGGCGTGTCTCTGAGGTGGAAGGTCAGTGCCCGTTTTATTGGGGGTTGAAATCCTAACTCTGGATGTTGTGGGCCCTCATGTTTCAGGTCCCTTTAACTTCCTGCCCCTGGAAGGTCTACCAGGGTTGTGTGTTTCCCGCTTGGAGAGTGCAGTGAGCCTGATTGTCTGCCCCGCCCTGATTGTTTTTATGGGAGTGGCCGGAGCCTGGCTCTGTGGGACATGGACCCTTTCTATTGTTCACCTGTTCCCCATTACCTCATGTGTATATATTGTCTGGACGTTTTCCCTGTCTCGTTGCCAGATCGTTGCGGAGTAGTGAGCCGACCTCATCTTGTTGTGTTAACACATTCATGTGTGCAGTCCTGTCTGTGTCACTTCATCAGTGCCAAGACTACCGATCAAGCTGTATCTTCATTGCCCACGCCATTGTTGTAAACCTTATTTCCGAATTAAATCAACTAAAAGACTCTGCTGTGTCGGTATTCTGCATTTGGGTCCTTCTGTTCTGAGCCTCGGCTGTGTGTCGTATGACTGTGTTCATCTTGTCATGTCATCAGTTTGTCATGTTTCTTACGTCATGTCTTGTCATGCATGTTGTCAGGTTTCTGTTTCTGGTCTGTCTATGTTTCTGGCCCCGTTTTAATTGGTTTGAATGTCGTTTTCTGCTTCTGTTATGTTTCGTCTGTCGTTGTTTTCATGGACTTCCAGCGGACACGGTCAGTACCCAGGAGCATGGGATGGGTACTTTCCGGATGATCCAGAACTTTGTTTCCATGTACCCGCGCCTGGACCCCATAAACCGGCGGATAGGTTTGGAAGACGTGACTGATCGCTTGGCTCGTGTGACTCGTGGCTGATTAAAAGAGTTCCAGACTTGTTTAGGAACTGCTGATTGCTCTGGACACTCGGCCAGCCAAGCTCCCAGCTTTTTTGTCTGCCACAGTCTCTCGAGCCTGCTAACCCCAAGCCAAAGCCTCAACTACAGCCTGTCAAGCCACCGCCACAGCCTCGGCCCGCTAGCCCTGCTAGGCCGCAGCAGCCATCGACACAGCCTCGGCATGCTAATCCAAAGCCACCGCCGCAGCCAGCGCCGCAGCCTCGGCCTGCTAGCCCTGCTAGCCCACAGCCAGCGCCCCAGAGAAGGAGCCTGAGGCCGAGATTCCAGTGCAGTGCCACAGTTCCAGAGACTACGCGTCAGAGCGCCCTGTTGGCCTTCCCTGCCGGCACTCTGCCCGAACCCTGTGGGTCTCCGTCGGCCGGCCTTCCTCGCCGACACGCTGCCTGAGGGGGTTCGCCGTCGCCGGTCACCAGAGGAGGTCCGTCGCCGGCCACCAGAGAAGGTTTGCCTTCTCGTCGCCGGCCGCCTGAGGTTCCACCTCTTTGCTTCCGTCGCCACTGGTCGCTGGAGGGTCTCTTTGCTGACGCCGCCGGCCGCCAGAGGTTCCATAATCGCCATCGCCCATAGCCATCGTCGCCGCCTCCCGAAGGGTTCCCTCCGCCTCCACGGCCGCCACGGAGGGTTCCTGTCTTCGCCGCTTCCGCCTTCCGCCGTCGGCCACCGGAGGGCGTTCTCGTTCGCTCGCCGCCAGAGGTTTCTTCCGCCGCCGCCACCGGAGGGTTCCTGTCTTCTTCGCCTCTTCGCCGCCGGCCACCGGAGGGTTCCTGTCTTCGTCTTCGCCGTCGCCGCCGGCCACCAGAAGGTTCCGGGCTTTGTCTTCTTCGCTTTCTCCGCCGTCGGCCTCCCGAAGGGTTCTGCCTCCGCCGTCGGCCGCCGGAGGGTTCCTGTCTTTGTCTTCGCCTCCATCGCCGGCCTATAAGGAAGGTTCATTGTCGCCGGTTGCCGGGAGACTTTGCCTTCATCACCGTCGCCAGCCGCCTGAGGGGCTTCGCCGCCGCCCGCCGCCGCCGCCGCTGGCCGCCAGAGGTTCCAGGTCACCACAGCCATGACCGGTCACCCAAGGGTTTTCGCCTCCGCCGCTGGCCGTCGCCAGCCGCCTCACAGTCCATTTTTTTTTTTTCATAGACTTTGGGTTATAGACAACTCTCATAAGTCTTTGGATAGAAAGCAGATATTCTGTGGAGCAAATCATGAATTGCTGAGGTCTTGGGACACAGGCTGCAATTATTCTTAGCAGGTACAGTAGCAGAGCTACATGTAAATCACTTCACATCACAAGGTATAACTCTGCAAGAGGCTGAAAGACCAAAAGAAACACAAAGACAAATGTAAAGACAGAGACAGACATAAATAGACTGGCAGACAGGAAACTGGTTTGGTGACAGTGAGTCTGTGAATGAGCAGCAGTGTCGCTCAGAGATTCATCGATCCAGATCACACATGATTGATTCTATTTCTATCTTTCTTTCTTACATATTTACTCTGTCTGTTTCCTCATCTATGTGCGTCTCACTCTTTTGCTTTACTAACTCTGATTGGCTCTCCTCATCCATCTCTCTCTCTACACACACACACACACACACACACACACACACACACACACACTCACTTACTTTGGCCTCTGGTCTGTTCTCTACTCACAGGCTAATCAATAGACAACATGTTGAGCTCTATACACACAGAGCTACTATGGATCTAAGGCCTAATTGCGCGGCTATATGGCAAACTAAGTATGAATATGTGTGTGTGTGTGTTTGCTTGTCTTTCATTCAATTCTAGCACCTGATTTAGATTTAGTTCTGGTCTTTTGATGATAATGTATATTAGTTTGAGTCAAATTTTAAAGGTCCTAAATATGACATTTAGTACATTACTCGGTACTTGAGACACAATGACACAAACCATAACTCGTGTGCCTACTCCTTGAACCATCTTCTTTCTTGTGCTCATACGGTGCACAGTGCCATTGAAAAGGCTCAATGGAAATTTCCTACTGTTCACTAAGACTCCTCACATGGGCAAACACATGTTGCACAATTAGTCAATCAGCAATCAAAGCTTTAACAATACAGTAAAAAGGCCACAGTTGACCTCTTCTGTTTTGAAACAATAGATGCCAACAAAGGAAACAGAAGTATTGCGAAAGGAGTGAGAGTTAGAGGAGGAGACAAGGAAAAGGAAGAACAAGACCAAGGAGAGCCATACATTCTGCAAGCTGTGAACAGTGCAAATGCAGATTTAACTGTAGAAGTGTTTCAGCGCTCGAAATATCCACTGCATGGTCAGGAAGAACTGTGTCTGTGGCCAGATGCAAACATAAGACATTTACATTACAGTATATACAGATTTTCTTTTTTCTATTTTTTGTTCTCTTTGAAGAATGCTTTATAAACCCAACTGTGTTTTCAGACATAGATACAGTATCTCTTGTATTGTGTATTGTGTTTTGTATTTCAGTATGAAAACTGAACAGTTTACTAGGTTGAGGTTAACTTGACTTTTAGGTTAACTTACATTCAGATTATATCTTAACCATGGCAAAAAATCTGCAGTGTTGGTTATGACACTTTTGTTGCAGTATGGGAGGGTAAAAAACAAGAAAGACTATTTCTGTATATTGTATGGTAGTAAGGCAGAAGTAGAAACTAAACACCTCTTATTTGTCCAACAAGGTGTGTTTGCCTAAGAGCAGAATCTTTAAATTACTTAAATCTTCCTCTTTACAATAAAATCTGTGATCAGAGTGTTTGATCAAAACATATTGTTCTTATTGAACTTTTTTCACCCGTGCATCCCTCCTATTTTATTTACTCTTATAATATATATATATATATATATATATATAATAGATAGATATAATAGAAATGGTCTTTGACATCAGTTCTCTCATGCATGTATGATTTTTATGTCATGCCAGTCTTGAAGTACTTCTGATAAATGTGAATTGCTTCTTACATGTTAAAGCTAATGTTAAATATTACAGATGATGGCACAGGTTAACTATCAGAGATGAACTCCAGTAATGGTTTCTTGTCTGCCCAAAATGTTGCTGCAGAAATGGACTGTTTGTCCAAAGCAAGGTGACCTTCAGCATCAGACAGGGTGGGACACATGATGATGTCACGGTGATGTAATCTGTTAGGAAAGTAATTGTGTGGTGACATTTTTAATAACTACTGCTCATCTTGGACATTGTCTGTTCTGGCCTGACCCACAATCTGTTACTGGAAGAGAGACGTGGAAAGGGAAAGAAGGAAATGAAACAGGGACACTGAGGGAAAAGCCAAAAGACAGACAGAGGAAGAAGAAAGGAGTAGGGGAAGACTGACAAAAGGCAAGTAGAAAGAGAAACAGAAAAAAAAGGGAGACAAAGGGAGACAGAAACAGTAAAAGGCATACAGGTACAGAGATAGTATGAGACAATAAGACAAACAGATACAGAGATAGTATGAGACAAACGGGTACAGAGGGACAGAGAAAAATAAGTTAGTTTTGATTGGTAAAACAGACAGGTACACTAAGACAGTAAAAATAAGACAACATGTACAGAGAGATGAGCATTGAGAGACTGACAGGGTACAGGGACACTAAGAGAGAGACATGACAACAAGACCAGGTCAAAATTGACTATATGACTAGACTGTGTGTGATCAGTGTGCTATACTGTGGCCAGACTTTTACAGGCTTGTGTTTGTGGCTGTAATGTGGATTCCTGGGTATCATATGTGCGCATATAATTTACTGTGATGCTCCACTGGGCTGTGATGCATTGATGAAGTGTGGACTGTTTATTGTTTCCCATGAATTTAAGAAACAGAATAGACCACCAGTTACCATGCTCCTGTTCCTTTAAGTAGCATAAGAAAAAGCTGTTTGGGAGCTGATTATTTGAAGTTATGCACAACAAGGTGAGACTCAGGTGGGACCAACATTGTGTGGGTGCAGACTAAAAGACTTCAGTGCAGCGCGGGTGAGGAATAAACCCAGTACCTGTAGCTTTGGAGGGCTGTGTTATAACTAATGTTCCTGCCTATTCAAGTCAAGTCTAAGTCTAAGTCTATTCACTTTGAAAGAGCACTGACCAATGAGGACACTCATCTGACCAAACTTCACTCAGTGACTCACTGACAGACGTTTGTAGAGCTGGCTCTCTGCAGTCCAGTCAAAAACATAGACATAAAGACAGAATGAGCAGAGGACAGATAAAGACAGACACAGTGTCAGACAGACAGGTACAGAGACAGACAGGGACAGCTGGTGACCCCTGCAGTGTCTCCTCATGTATCTGTCCTCCTTCGTCTTCCTCCTCACTGATCAGCCGCGGGATGAGACACAAACTTATGATTTGACCTCTCCATCAAGGCTCCATAACTCACCCCCACGCCTGCTGCTTGCTGTCACCACACGCAGACCCACGACAGTTTCAGAGTGAAATACGGTTGCCTGGGCCGTCCCTGCGGCCCTCTCCAAAACAGCGTTATGCTGGAAAAATGGCAGGAGGAGGCGTGGGGTTAATAGAGTGATCCTCCTCTTTTAATTGAAAAAGTTAAACGAGGCGAGAGGGCGCGGATGTTATTACATGGAATGAGACGGGAGCAGAGAGATGAATGGTGGCCTCCGAGGTTGGGTTAATGAGGACACAGGGGAGCATGTAGGATGCTGGACATGAGGGTCAAACGAGTGTATGTGTGTGCACGTGTTGAAAATCATGATTCATAAGGATAAAAGCTTTAAGGCGGTTTTTAAGGTGAACAGGCAATTTGATCAGCTTTTATCTCCACGGTTGCTGATTAAAGTTTTAAACCAATTTTCATCCTATGTCCTGTACTGCATATACACAACTGAAGAAACTGCATCTGCACTATTTGGAAGCCATCACAGATTTCTATTGTTCACAGTCCACACTACAGACAAGACACTCATTTTGTGACACTAACCAGTGTTGCTGTAATGTTATCTGTAAGACACGGTGCATGGCATTGTGGGAATGTTGAAGAAAGTCGTTGCTTGCTTTTCATTCCATTATGAGAAATGACCTCGAGCTGTTTGCAAACACGCTTCGCTTACATGAACGTAACAACTCTTTTTTCCCCGTACAGGTAGCAGTCATGAATCAAAGGTATTTGAGATTCGAGTGTTACATTTTACAGATTTGTAAAAAATCCCTGAATTCTTGAGCACTAACAGATCGTAAAAACAGATTTAATCACTTCATCACCACAAAATGAGCCAAATCAAGCCTCACTTTTTCTGTTTAATATCTGACACTGATCCAACTTACCCCCTTTCGGCCCTGTCAGCTCTCACAGCACCCCTCCCCCATTTACATGGCATCATTTATTAATGATAAGAGGTCTGCATAAAGCATTAGCCGTGTTTGTGATAAACCATTAGTGATGTATTTCATTTCTCAGTAGGAAACGGAGGAGCGTTGGGGGCCGTTAATATCCGTTAATGTTAAGAGGCGGCGGAAGGGGAAGAGGTTCCTCCCTCTGAGGTGATTAGACCCATCCATTTAGTTAGAGGACGCACACACACACATTCACACACACACGAACACACACACTTTTTAAATATACAACACTACATGTGCACATAATGAACAAAAACACCTACATGACACACTTGTGCATATAGTGTATTTGTGTGTGTATTTGTACTCACACACACACACACACACACACACACACACACACATTTTTCAAATTCAAATTCAAATGTATTTATTTAGAGCCCAAAATCACAAACATTGTTTGCCTCGGAGGGCTTTACAATCTGCACAGTTGTGACACCCTCTGTCCTTAGACCCTCGAACCGAGTCAGGAAAAACTTCAAAAAACCCTTTATGGGAAAAAGAAGAAACCTGAGGAAGAGCCACAGATGAGGGATCCCTCTCCCTGGGACGGACAGACGTGCAATAGATGCCACATGTACAGAGAACATCATCAATCATATTATGGAATTATACATGAGTCGTAATAAGCTGTAGCTATACTGAGTTCATTGGTTTAGTCCATGTGTGAAGGTATCACAGGTAATGGAAATGAGTCTGTGAGTCCAGGTGCATCTCTAGATGTCCTCATATGGAGCTCTGGGCCACTCGACCTTCTCTCCACAGCACAGACACAGATCATGTCCCCACCAGGCCAGTGAACCTCAGACAGATGGACCACAACCAGAATCAGTGAGGAACCTGCAAGACTGGAGAGAACAAAGAGGACCGGGGCTCCGGCAGTAACATGCACTTTACAGGACATAAGAGTATTCACATTAACCGCTTTTGACACTTTAGCCAATTTAACTACTTTAACCAGTTTAGCCACTTTAACCAGTTTCTAAAAGTGACTCCAGTTTGCACTACTACCATAATATGAGTAAAGGAAGCAGAGGAAGAGGAAGCAGAGAAAGAGGAAGCAGAGACAGAGGAAGAGGGAGAGGTGCCCGATGCATCATGGGAGCCCCCCGGCAGTCTAAACCTATAGCAGCATAACTAAGGGCGAGCCTGTGCCCACCCTAACTATAAGCTTTATCAAAAAGGAAGGTTTTAAGTCTATTCTTAAACACTGACACTGTGTCTGCCTCTCGGACCCAGACTGGGAGCTGGTTCCAGAGAACAGGGGCCTGATAGCTGAAGGCTCTGCCCCCTAGACTACTTCTGGAAACCCTGGGAACTACAAGTAAGCCTGCGTTTTGGGAGCGCAGCAGCGCTCTAGTCGGTTGATAAGGAGTTATCAATTCATTAAGATATGATGGTGCCAGACCATGTAGAGCCTTATATGTGAGGAGTAGGATTTTAAAATCCACTCTAAATTTTACAGGGAGCCAATGCAGAGAAGCCAATACTGGAGTAATATGGTCTCTTTTCCTGGTTTTAGTCAGCACCCGAGCAGCGGCATTCTGGACCAGCTGTAGAGTCTTTAACGACTTGTTTGGGCAGCCTGATAAAAGTGAATTACAATAATCCAGCCTGGAAGAGACAAATGCATGGACTAATTTTTCAGCATCGCTTTGGGACAAAAAGTGCCGAATTTTTGCGATGTTGCGCAGGTGGTAAAAAGCAGACCTTGAAATATGCTTAATATGGGTGTCAAAGGACATATCCTGATCAAATAAAACCCCGAGGTTCCTTACAGTGGTGCCGGAGGCCCAGTTAATGCCATCCAACAAGGCTATCTTAGGAGAAAGCGTGTTCCTCAGGTGTTTCGGACCTAATAGGATCACTTCAGTTTTATCTGAGTTCAACAACAGGAAATTTCTGGTCATCCAAGCCTTTATATCTTTAAGGCAGGCATGGAGTTTCAGGAGCTGATCAGTTTTGTGTGGCTCCACTGATAAATATAATTGGGTGTCATCAGCATAACAATGGAAATCTATGGAGTGCCTCCTGATGATATTGCCAAGGGGCAGCATATACAAAATAAACAGAATTGGACCAAGCACTGAACCTTGTGGAACTCTTGTGGAACTTTCTTAATGGTGGAAAGTAACTTTGGTACATGTAAGTAACAGTTTTAAGGTAATTTCACATCTCTGACAGACAAACAACCACCACAAAACTATTCAACATTATAGTGTTTTTTAACAAAGATCACAGAAACAGTCTACTAATAACAGCATAATGCAACCACACTGTGTGATGGGCTAGTCTATATACACTGTAGAAATAAAACATCACGAAACCAAAATCTGCCAGTGACTAAGACAAACTGACAGGAGGGTAAGAAAAGGTCTGATTTGGTAAAGAAACTGCCCTAAATTAGAATATTCAGTATTCAGCTCATTATTTAACAAGATGACAACAAGTTTACAGGATGGGGGACTTTCAGTGATGTAAAGTTATTTTACAACTAGTACCATAGCCACGTTATGCTGTTTGATACTGTGCTTTTTATTTAGTTACATTTGTTTGGCCCTTAACTTACTATAGATTAATATTTTATTTATTTTATTTTTTATATGCATGTATACAAACTACAACATTAAAATCAAGCCAATGTGTCAAAATAGTATATAAATCTTCTTATATAATGAATGTAAAATAAAACTGTCACACAGGAGGCATTCAGCATTTGTCTGGTTCCAGACCCCTAAAAACTACTGACACCTGAGATTTGATCTGTCACTCAGCTGGGTCGGGTTGTGCCCATTGATGGCTCTTTCCTGCACATATGGAGACAACGGACAACAGACAACTGACCTATCACAGCTTTGTAGGCGAGATTAGGAATGGGAAAGTCATACCTAGCTAGCTACCTAGCTACATCCATAAAAATGCAACATAAAAATGAGGTTGACCCACCTGCTCAAGATATAAGTTGTTTCTTTCAACTCTATAATTGACATGTTTCCTTGATCGGTGCAAAACAAATGTGTTTAACTGCTTTAGCAACTTTTGTATCAACTAAAAATCTAAATTGCGAGTTAACTCAGTGGTGTGGTGGCGTCTTGGTAGGTGGAGATTCTACCTAACAACCTATCCTGTGGCTGCAGTGTCATGTGGTCATCTATCGTTTAGCTACAGTTTACACACTCCAAACTACAAACATGCACACACTGGACTTACTGATATTCAACTGAGGGATATTCTCAGATGAGATAAGATACACAGATACACGTAGCATGTTCATACGTGGATTAAGATTAAGTCTGATTCTTTTTTCTGGTTGGATGTATATCAGTGAAAAACTCAAGAATTAAAAAAGAAGCCAAGCTGTGAGATAAATGTGTCTAATGCTTTAGAGCATGTCTGTCATATGTAGTGTGTGTGCGTGTGTGTCGACACCGACATATCTATCCCTCCAGACAATGTCTTATAGTGTTTAGTGTTGTCCTCTAATCACAGTGATTGTATCTCCTCAATAATCAACTCTGATTGTTCAGCAAAACACATAAAGAATCTTTGTAACACAGCAGGATTATTATTGTGTATTAATGTGTGTGTGTTTAGCAGAAATATATATATATATATATATATATATATATATATATATATATATTAGATATAAATGAGTAATGATGAGCATACAGCTGGTGTCATTGTTTGTGAAAGAAATTGCTCATACTCATGCTCTTCACAGCGCAGCCACATTTTAAATCTTCATTCCACACCAAGTTTAAGACTTTTCTATTTCTTTCTTAGAGATAGCGTTCGCCTTTATTTGTACTATAATCCATCATGGTAAAAGTTTCCAATGCAAAATTAATGACATTCCTAACTTGAACTTGAACATGCCATCACACTAAACTACAATGGTGAACAGGATCAGCCTCTTACTTTCATACGTCAGCATGTTAGCACTGCCATTGCTGATGTAAGTATTTAGCTCAAGCACTGCTGTCCCTGAGATGGCTGTAAACTTTATTGTCTTTGGAGTCTTGTTAATGAACAAAATGTTCATACAATCTTTTAAAACATTCATTGTCGTAATTCATCTTTTTCCTAACAAAAGCCATTAGTAGCAACGAAAGCGTGACAGGACAGGAGTGAGGTGAAAAATCATGTCTATGTTTTTGTCATGAATGAAATCCTGTCTGTATGTTACTGTTCAGTTTTGATGAAGGATTGAAGGTGAACAACTCAATGAGCCAGTCAGCATTTTGTAAATGTTAATTTGATCACTATTTTATACAACTCATGTCACAAAGATACTTTATATCAGTAGCTGGATTGTGTGATTGGCTGTAGTGACTAAATATTATCACAGAGAGAGTCTGGGAAGACAGAGAGTTCGAGCCTCTTATCTATGAGAGCAGAACAACAGCCTCAAACATTACAACATTTAGATAGGCTGGCTGGTGAAGAGAGCTAAAATACACATTCTTAAAGCAGCTGTAATCAATATTTTCATACTGACAATGGATCACATGACTTCTGGTATGTGAAAAGTGTCATTTATGGTGATGAGCCTGCACAGACTTAGAGAGACTCACCTGACTACAGAGCATTTAATCATCCTCCCATCTCATTGTTTCGCCATTGTTGTTTTTTGGCCACAGTAGGCAGCAGTTTTAAAAGAAAGTGAAGACAGGGCAAAAGTTGGACTGAAAGTTTGCCAGAGACACAACTCCACTTTAATATATATGTTGTTATATATGTTGTTCTGTATCTATGTATTATGCTGCATGTGTAAAAAATGTTTGATACCTCGTTCAAGAAAAGGGGTTAGGATTAACGTGTTGCCACAGCTGCGAACTGTGTTTGGGAGACCTCTGGTGTTGGGCAATTTTAATTGGCGTGGACCTGACTCGTTGATGGTAACTAGAATTTCACACAACTCTCCCATGGAGAATGCAGAAGACACTGTTGTAATGTTGCACTAACACGAACTTTTTATTTCTCAAACACAACACAGTGTTTCCTTATCCTTTTGTATTCCTTATCTGAAAAATAGTTATGTAAATTATGTAAATTATTATCTTAGGGGGCTATCATCGCATTGTTTGCTCAGTCATTGCAGAAGTCTTAACGATGTTTGAATATATGCAGTTAAAAATTGTATTGTTTTTGTTATGCACTATATACTGTATAATTATATTATATAGTATATAATTGTACAGTATAGTATATCAACATAGTATATAAACACTATATATACTGCACACACACACACACACACACACAGTACACACACAGTATATACAGTGAGTGAAATATTATGTGAAATTTTGATTCTTGACACACTTCCCTGACTGGGCCAGTGGTCAAAAGTCTTACTGTTGGACTCTGCAATTAAAAGCAAACATAACTTAAATATGTCTAATTCCTTACATTTAGATGGACAAAGCTGAGAATCTTCAAAGCCACCAGATATCTACAGTGCCAGGGACCTCAAATACGGTCAGCAGAGAAAATGTTGGACTCTCAGTGTCGAGCTGACTGTGGAGCTCAGAATACATCAACTATTGGCCATTGTTCTACAGATACAGCGATATCAAGAATCAGTCACCAAACAGTCAGGACATCAATGGTTAAACTGGTTAAACAGGAAAACTACAAAGCAACGACAAGAGGGTGTGTGTGTGTCAACAGACTGACATACTGAAGATATACATACATCTTACTGACGTCTACATAAAATGTGCCGCTGAGTCGCAGTCAATGATTAAACAATTCAGTCTAAGAGTAGGCAGTGACCGGAGGCATGAGCTAATATTGAGACAGATACTGTCATTTTTTCTCTGAGGATGATTATTAATATGTGTATCTGTACTGAAGAAATATATAAAACTATAAAGAGACTTCCACAATGAGATAAGATAAGTAGTTGTTTTGTTGGCTACTGTGGTCCACTGCTTTTTTTTTTTTTTTATAGATAGGACAGTTGAAGATTGACAGGAGAGGTGGGAGACAGAGGGGGGGAAGACATTCAGCAGAGTGTCCCCAGCCAGGAATCAAACAGGGGTCCGCTGCAGCCTAAGGCCTCATACATGGACGCATGCACTCTACCACTGAGCCACCTGTGCACCCAATCCACTACCTTTTTTATGACTGAAAGATCTATGGATGGATAGGCATGAAAATTTGATGCATAACTTAATATCTACAGGATCGATTGGGACAAACAATCTTGGATATTCCAAACTATCATAATGACTTCCATTTGCTAACTCACCTGACTTTATAGCAACATTAGCAGGTTGACATTTCTGGTTTTGACTGATGCATTTTCACATCTATTGAATGGATTGCATTGATTGATTGAATGGAAATTTGGGCCATTCCCATTGGTTTCAGCTGTAGTTTGTCAGGCAGATGTTATCTGACTAACACGCTGACCAAAGACGATGAACATTGTAAACTTTACCAGCTAAACATCAGCAACACTGAAACATGTTAGCTTGCTGATATAGTACCCAGAGATGGTATTCACTGCACTAGCTACTCTACTAGTTTACTCTGTTTAATAATAATTAATTAATTTTAATAATCAATCCTGTTTTTATGTGTCTTTTTGTATTATATTTTATATCTTGTCTTGCCTTTATGTCTATGCTTATGCTATACAAGTAAACCTCTCTTGCTTCAGAGGCATTGCATTAATTCCCATCTTTGATGTTCAGAAACTCTCCAAAAAGGCCCTGTTCTATGATTTTGCTTCCTGGATCAGCACAGTCCGGTTACATCCTGGTGGCCGGCGACTTTCTACTCCATGTCATATAATGTTTAAAGGTCAGGTCTACTGCTACTGTAGCCTGTACAAGGTAGCTGATTAGGTTGTGCATTACAGCTAAAACTCAAATCTTTATGTTTCATTCAAACAAAAAAAAGTTTTAAGACCTGACTACAAATGAAACAAATACCCTTGTGCACGTTATTGAGAAGGAAGAATTTTTTTTTTTCTTTTTTACTATAAAAAAATTCTTCAACTTATTATGCATTCTGGTCAAACTCAGATTGATTGTATCTTCTAATTTGGATAGATTTCTTGTGGGATTCTGGGTAATACCTATTGGAAATTAAACAGATGTAGAAATGTGAATTACTGAATTACCTCATCTCCTCTCTATTCATGTGGATCGCTGCCACTATCTATGTTTCCCTCCGAGTACTCTGTGTCACTCACTCCCTCTCCCTCAGTGACATTTACTTTCATTTTCACCTTCATCATCTCCTAACCAAACATTGCAGATTACATTTTCTGAAATGAACTGAGTCAGTGTCACTCTGTCTCATGTGGCCCTGTTTATTCCACCTCCCTGAGCAGGGAGGTCGGTACTCTGTAAAAATGAGTCACACAGAGTCACTGCTCGGATCTTAATGTGACATACTGCTGCTGAAATTGGTTCAGTGAAGACACAGTAATCAATACTTCAGTACTCAAATACTACTCATTCGATTTGGTATTAATAAGATAATTACTGGTGACAGAAAGTAGTCATTTTATATAAAAATGTATTTTATCATGCTTGAAATAAAGATCTCTAAACACTGTCTGACTTCTGTGCTCTTGTTAAGTAATTTACATAATTTCCTAAAACAGGTCACTGTTTTTTTTTTACATGTTTTTTTTTTACATTAATACTACGTGTTAGAGGAAGTAATCAGATTAATGAAGTGGAGTAAAAAATATAACATTCCCTTCTTAAGTGGAGCAAAAGTATAAAGTAGCATGAAATGAAAATACTCAGGTAAAATGCAAGTACATGAAATATGTATGTCATTTCAGTATTTGAGAAAATGTACTTATATTTTTACAAAAGTAGTACAAAAGTACAGTAGAGCATTTGATGGGACTATTTTCAGCAGTGGATTAATATATATTTGGTGCTGTAGTAAATATTTCCAGCAGCAGGTCTGAGATGCTCCAGCTGTGAGTCGCCCAACATTGTAGCCTCTATGAGGAAAGGAACAGGACTTTGTGCTGTGACGCCTGAAGTAACCTTGCAGTTTTACATGTCAGACTGGTGAAGACTGGCTACTCTCTGGCCTCTCAGCACCTTTAGGGGCTGTAATGAGAGCTGCTTCTGAGGACAGATGTAACAGTGGTTGGAAACGTCTGCTGCTCACACTGACAGTCACTCCTGGTCTGACTACAGGGTTAGACAGAGAGAAATGATTTGTGGGGCTTGTCATATTTTACAGTGTTCATCTCATGGGGTAAAATCATCCTAACAGATCAGATCAATGGCAGCTCGTATAAGGACGGATCAATACTGTTTAGAGACAGACTGATCAGTAAAACTGGCGAGTTCTGATGTCTGGGAGCCTCAAGTTTAATGAAGGAGACAGACGGAGACAGACAGAGGGAGGAAGAGGAGGGGGACAAAGGAAGGGAGGAATTTTATCTACAACTCTGCTACTGCTGCTCTAAATACTGCGACAAGAACTTTTTTCATTTATTTTGTTTTATTTGTTTGTAAAGGGACTGTGTACAAAATGAAGTATGCAATAAATATGCATGCAATAAATACTCAATTCATCAGGTCACACTTACAAACACTATTAAATGTGATCTGTTCACTTTGTAAAAACAATGTAATGTAAAAACAATGATGGAGAGAAGTAAAATGGTAGTACAACACTACTGACACTTCTTCTATCTCTATTTTAGTTTGAATCTTTAATAATCAGCACTAGTTAACATCAAATCAATTAAGAAAAGGTAAAAAAAATGTCAAGATATATATTTTTATGTGACAAAAGGGGAAAAAAAACAAATCAGAAAGTGTAGACTTTACACATTAAACAAATTCAGCAGATGTATCAAGGAGATGTAATTTTATGAGAAAAGAAAAAGGATTCCATAATGATCTCACTGAAAACAAGAACTCATACCACTGTTACCTTCACTACTACTTTTAACACTGCTACTGCTGCTTCCTGCCACTGCTGCTGCCATTACTTTAATTTTGACAACTACTGAAGCTTCTGCTGATACTACAGTTTTAAAAAGAAAGTTTTTTATTTTGATTTTAAACCTAAATAACACAGACAAAGATGTAGGAAAAGTTCAAACATATAAATAAAACTGTCCAAACCTTAAGATATCTCCCACTCACACCATCCCCACCAGACAAATGCTATACAAATTCCTGGTAATACGTCCATGGCACTCAGCATTCATACAAGGAGTTTATGTGAGCTACATAAATAAAACAGGAGAATGTACTAAGTGGCTGCATGTTTCTTCAAGTCTGATTTGCAGTTTGAAAGTTTTTATAAATGAGGGCCTCTCCTTGATCCACCTGCCTATAGATAGTTTTACTTTTACTTTCATGTCCAGAATTCTCTGAGTCTTTGCTTCTGTAATACTTAGATGGATACATTCTGTGTGGCTCTGTTTTATGTTTAAATAAAAGCATATGTAGATTACATTAGTGTCATTCTGTACTTATGAAAAGTTGTGGGTTAGGGTTTCTCATCTTTTTGTCAGATAAATTCAAATTTTGTACTTTTGTACTTTTGTTTTGCTGTTTTTTATTGAAGATTGTTGAAGAAATTCTGTATATCTTGTTTCGTACATATTTTGGCACCTCTGAGGATTTTTTAAATAACCATTTACAGAGAAGACTCCTTGTCACTTTGTGTATTGCACTCTTAGTTAAAGCTTTGTGGGTACTGTGTGTGTATGTGTGTACTGCTATTGCCTGTTATTTTGACTTTTGAGTTGAATTGCTCTTGTATACTTACTTTTATTCTATTCTATTCTTACATTTATCTTTATATTTGATTTGATATTTAAGTTTCTCTATTTATCTGTGCTTATTTCTGTCCTGAATTTCTTCTCTGAGGAGCACTAAAAGATTATCTCATCTCATCTCATCTTACTGGTAGTGATATTACTGTGTCTTTCTGTTATTGACATAACTTTCTCTGCAAGTACTGCCTGTACTAATTGGCCCAGGGACTGCAGATGAAAAGTAATTAGCAGCTATAGCTGGTACAAATCATTGAAGTTCTTTGAAATCTTGTTTTATCTACTACTACATCAAAAGTATTGAAACTGGATTCTTCAATATGACCTACTTCTCCAGCTGCTACGGTTACTAACAAAGACGTTATGTTGTTCTTTCGATTACTCTTTGTCGTCTTCCTGATTATTAATGCATATTATTGTTATGGCTGTGATTGATTAAACATTAACTGAATTAGTCTGTGGTGTTCAGCTCGATGACAGCAGTAAAATTTTAAAGACACACAGATTGATCTGAGGCCTCGACTCCAAACACTCCTCCTCTATATCTCCTCCTTAAGTCCTCCACTGCTTTCTCTTTCTCTCTGTTACACACAAGCTATTTCTCTTTCTCTCCTTGTTACTTTCCCAAATTCCTCTGTAATGAATGAGTTTTCTCCTGTGTGTGTGTGTGTGTGTGTGTGTGTGTGTGTGTGTGTGTGTGTGTGTGTGTGTGTGTGTGTGTGTGTGTGTGTGGTAGTGATTGATTCTAGACAGCTCTGGTCACACACTTACACTTGCTGAAATTGATTGGCCGGAGCAACTCCTGCAATCAGTGAGCAGTGACCACCACCCTCTCTCCCTCCTCACCTCCTCCTCCTCCTCCCTTCTCTTTTATCCTTGCCTCCTTTCCTCCTCTCCTTCCTCCCTTCTCTCCCTCCTTCCCCACAGTCCTCCTTCCCTTTACCCCCCTCACTTCTCCACACCTCGTTGGTCAGCGGGGTTGCCTAGCAACAGCTGCTCTCTCTCTCCCTCGCCCTCACCCAGGTATTGGACGTGTGAAAAGGGGAAGAAGAGAAAAAGAAAAAAAAATTGAATGATGTTGAGACTGGAGGGAAAGGGGGGATTGGAGGAGATGAGTGAGCGAGAGAGAGATAAAAATATAGAGGGGGATGGAGAGAGAGAGACATAGGAGGAGAGGGATGGAGTGAGGATGAAGAAAAGATATATGACAGAAGAGAAATAGAGCTAGTGTGGGAACGCTAGCAGGGAGGGAGTGGGGGTATGGAGCGAAGGAGAGAAGAGTGAGGGAGGAGAATAGAAAGGGAGGGAGGGCAGTGTATGTTCCACAGCACCATCTCCTCTCACCTAATTCTCCCATTTATCTTTTCTCTGGTCTGAGATGGAAAGAAATTGAAAGAAAGAAATCAAAGAGCCCTCTGTGTCTATGGAAGGCTGATGAGGTCATTATTAGTCTGCTTTTCCCTGCCGTTTGAAGTTCTATACAAATGTTAATATAGTTTGACTTCGCCAGCTGCCATTTAAAACATCATTGCAGCAGTGTCTGTGACCGCTGCTCTTACTTACTCGTGCTGGAGGATCTGAACGCCATCCTGCACAGCAACTACAACGCCAGTGTGTGTCTGTTTATGGCAGTGAAATGTAAGTAAATAAAGTTTTTTTTCTTCAGTTGGCCATGTTGTTTGAATTTTAGTGTTCAATAAATTGTAAGAAAAAAAGTTGAAAACAACAAATCTTTTACATTTACATTACATTTCACCAGCAGTGCATGCAGCCTACCGGTGCACGATGACAAAGGCTGATTGGAGAATACCCTCTGCTCACTGTGCACTGAGGCATGGAGAGACCTTTGTGGTATTTATAAATGCCAATTGCCGATATAAAACTGAACTGACAACATGCTGAATGGCAGGGAAAAGGAGACAAAAAATAACTTCATCTGCTTTCCATATGTGTTATCTTGTACACACAACGCAGCAACTAGCCTGCTATATATAATTATGGAGGGAAGAATGTAAAACCAAAGTCTCTGCACAGAGAGAGTAACGTGGTGGTGTAGGCGCTAATTATGAGCACAGACAGGATGGACTGAAATATGACATGCTAAATAAAACACCACAAAGTAAATGGGGATAAGCTTAAACATGTTAAACTTAAATGTCTATGATTGTTTTTATCAGCAGCAGTCGAGCTTGTTATAGGTTTAAATATCCTCAATCATATGCATCATACAGTTTATCCTTTCGTAACACTATTTCCTTGCAAGGTTCAGATTAAACTGTAAAAATGTATTACATCTTGCACTTGTTTATTATAAAAATCAATATGACAGCTTTGCATGACAGCATGCATGACAGCTTTTGCACACACACACACACACACACACACACACACATTGCTGATTACTGGCTGATTTTTTGTACATGCAAACGAAAACATCGCTTTGCATGTACAAATAAGCTGACCTGCAGGTTCTTTAAGCCAAAACCTAATCCAATTCCCATTGAGTAGTGCTCTGTCCAGTTTGGCCTATTTGGCTTTGTAGCACAGTTCTCCACCACTGTCTAAACACACACACACACACACACACAGAGGGCTCAGTCCATTGCTGTCCACTGTCTGAACTATGAGTGATGTACAGTCTGTCTGCTGTCTGCCATCGATACAGGGGACATAACAAAGCACTGCGGCCTACTCCATTTACACACAAACACACACACACACGCAGAGCTCATCTTGTGAGAGGAACAGGTTCAATCTCAAGGTTGGGATGATGAATTATGAAATGTGGAAACAGGATTCTTCAGTGTGACCTTGAACATTCAGTGGAGGCTTCATTTTACACCCTCTTTCTGTTCTTTACCTGCTGAGCTACACCTCACCTGACATCCACACCAGTGGCAGACTCAGGCTGTCTGAGGGGCACCGGCACTAACTTTCAGGCATGTAAAGTAGCCTATTTAGCATGGCATCAAATGCCTAATGATCCACACTATATTATATATTTAAAATTACATTTACAAAACTAAAATTTTAATTAAACTTCTTTGAAATGTCATTGTTCAGTGTCTAATGGCTGTTTCTTCTAATATTCTAATATTTTTAAAATATTATTGTCTTGTTCACATGATATAGATGGACTGCTGTTCTTGTTTTTGTGACTTTTGTGAGAGAAGTGTTTCTAAAAATAAAAGCTAAAATGGCAATTCCTTCATTGAGTATATATTCAAGTGTTTCTCCCCTGCAGAGAAAGGAAGACTATCTGTATATGAGTGAGGTCTGGACCACTTCTACACTTCAGTGTGTGCTCTGTAATGGACTCTGTGGAGAGAAAAAAACTATCCACATATATCCACCATTTTTTTTACTTTTATTTTTCTGAAACTTCTAAAAACACAACACCGGCAGTCAGTTCCCCTCCATTATTACGACCATTGAAGTTCGACTGTTGTCCCAGTGTTCACATTCCAGGTGTGAAAGTGTGACTGAGAAGTGTTTCTGCAAAAGCATCAGTGACAGTTCCTTTAATAAATAAAGGTTAGAAAAGAGTCTATATTTTACATTACATGTGAGTTTTTGTTTTCAGATGTGATCTTGTGGTCTTAAATTTCACATACATTAAATATCTGAAAAAATGTGCATATGTCATGTAAATGTATCCTATTTGCCAATATGTGATTTATCAAACATGGGATGTATTTCACATTTGAATAAGAAATAAAATTCATATGAACGAACCTACATCTTGTTATGAGTGTTTGTTTGTGTGTGTGAGCCTGTGTGTACAGTATATAGAGTGCAGTAATTTCACGCTCCTTGAGCTCAGGCGGAGCTGCAGCCTCTGATCGTCCACCCTCCTCTCTGCTCTAATGACTATTGATTATTAATTGACTCTTTCATGAGAAGTGAGCTCCTCTGATTGGTTTCATATCACAGAGTTCACATGAAAATCTGATCAACCTGATTCATGAGTTCATTCTGGTTTTATTGAAGTGCTCAATGGAGTGCTGCAGCTGAGCCAGAACAATGGAAAATTACACGTTTCATTCATTCACATCAAAGGTTCATATGTATTTTCAGACAAATGCAAATATTTTTTTTATTTTATAGATTTTGGTGCTGTTGACGTTATGACAATAATTTGTAGTTAGACTGTCACACAGCGTATATAGGCCACATTTATATCTGGTATTAACATGTGATCTGTATCTGGATACAATGTATGGATAATGACATTTGACCCATGGATCTTTGCATTTATACCTGATATTAAAATGTGTTCTCATTATCTTGATTGTGCTGCGCTATGTTCGAATCTCAATATGTAAATAAGGGAGGCGGGCGGTCTTGTCAGCAAACATGGTGCAAGATTTGCTAACTAATGGTAGCTTTTGCTGTGTCTGCTTGAGTTGGCAGGAAGAAGCTGAGTTAGTTTGCCTTTGAACTTGTTGGGTGCATTTTTCACTTTTTACTTTTTCACTAAAGAATATGATCATACTGTACAGACTGCAGTTACACCTGGCTGAGATCTGACCACCTCCAATCCAACTGCAGCTTGATTCCAGTGCATTCAGCATGCATTTACACCTGCATTAACGTGTGTGTGTGTTTTTTTTTAAAATAGGATATCTAGATACAGATTGCATGTTAATGTATAAATGGGGTCACAGCCACTGTCCAGAGTGAAAAAGAAGTGATTAAATCAGTCTAATCATTGGTCCCCCTTTGCAAGATAAATCTGGGAGGTCTGAGAGAGCTGAGGTCTGAGATCATTATTGCGCTAGGTAAGAAAAGAATAATATGCTTGACAAATTTGCATTAATCTCATATCTTTGGCTTTTGATGAAACATTGGATACTTTTACTGCAAACATTTATTTGAATGAAAATAAGTGAAAACATCCTTCGTTGAACAGTCATCTGATAGACATCTGAAACATGTGATAAGGTAGACACTGCTGTTTGTAAGGGGCTTTGTATTGTCCAAAAGCTCATCATATACTTTCTTATAAAAGTTCTTTGTACCTACTGTCAGATACTTATTTTCCTCCAAAATGCACTTGGAGTATAAGAATAAAGTAGCATAAAATGGAAATACCCATTAGTAAACCTGCCATTGCCAAGTAACTGGCACTATTTAGGTAGAAGAATGCCACTTATGGACATCATGGTGGCACTGAAATAATGAAGTTTACATTTTCACAATTATCTTGACACAGCTTGACCTGGCATTAAAATTCTTTCATCCTTTTGAGATTCAGATTTTGTGATATTTTCCCAATTTCCTTAAAATTCTATTTTTGCAAACTCGGAAACCAGAAACCATCATCCCAAATCTCTTTTCAAAACATGCAAATCTCCACAAGTCTTCAGTCAAACACTTCCACAATTGACACAGACATTCTTTGGATACTAGATATTTGTATTTTCCAAATGGTGCACAGATTATTAAAATGGTGGGTCGACAGTGGTATTCAGTGTCCTGCTGTAATTTATACTGTATGCTCAACAATCTATTCAATTCATTTTTAAAGCCAGAAGAAGGATGTGTGTTTCTGATTTTTTTTTTCATGTAACATCATTACCTCAAGTAGATTTAGATTGTCCCAGAGGGGGATCTGTTTCTACAGCCAGTACAACACAGACTAATACAGAAACAGATAGTACATAAAGCTTTTGGCAGTGTCAGTGAGGCAGTTTATTCATGCCTGCTGTGGCAGAAGGGACAGAAGCTCTTTTCCATTTTAAAGTTCTGTATCTCCAGTGAGATGGAAGTAATGTGAGGTGTTGATTGAGGGGATGATCGGTGTCATTTGCCATTGTGAGTGCTGGGTGTGTGATGGCTCCATGGTTTGATTGTGAGATTGATTGTGGGATGGAAAATGACTTTGGAGTCAGTGTGTGCTGCAGGTAGGTTAGTTTTTGTTGGAGATGATTAACATTGTAAAGAAGAAGGGTTAACAAATAATGCCTTTTTAAAGCAACAACCAGACAGTGCTGAGTTTACACATGGCATGCTGGGATTGTGTAGTTGAGTGGTGTTGTTGAGTTTATTGTCTATAATGAGCAGTCTTGCCCTGGATAGAGGTGGGGTATATGTCTCTTTCTGTATGTCTCTTCTGCCCTCTCCAGCAGCTGCTGACCAAGAAAAGGCACTGCCACGCAGAGCAGCTGGCTCCAGACGTACTGCACAGTGTCAGCTGGTTTTACAAGATGAATATTGATGACAAACTTATTCTAAGCATACCTCCAGATGAAAAAAAAAACACATCTTTATGTAACATGGGAGTGCAGTGAAGCTGTACCCTACTTTAAATCTGTCTTCTCTGTCCTAAAAATACTTTACAGGTGTGGCTTTTTGTATCAGCAGCTGCTACCAGACCACCTCACTTTTTTTAAACTGTAGATATATAGAAAGAAACTGTACACAGAAAAGAGAGCTGAGCAAGAAAATTAGGACGTTTTAATCAACTGCTCTGGAACAGACAGAAATTGCAAAATACTGCAAAACAGGCCAGTGAGACGGTGGATGAGCAGTGTCATAGGCATTTCATCTTTATGCAAAGCCAGGTGCATTATGGTTACACAAAATCTCTCTTAAAAGGAAGAGCTTCATTTTTACCCCTGAAACAAAAGACTTGAGAAACAACAACAATAAAACCAAAATTCCTTTATATTATACCTCATGCTGTTACATTTCTAATTTGGAAAGTTGCAATGCATATAATATAGCCATTCATTTATGAAATATATGTGTTCTGTTGTATTTGTAGTGGAGAATCAGGTGCAGTGAAGAGAATTCATGCTGTGTGTTATGAAGTGCAATATGACGCACAGTAAAATGAAGTGCAATGTAATAAAGTAAAGTAAAATGATGGGTAAGGTGAGTTGGGTAAGGTGAGTGGCATGGAGTGCACTGCAGTGAACTTGAGCAAAGTACCATCAAATAAAGTAAAATAGTCAGTGTCAAGTAAGGTGATGAGAGGTGAGAAACACTCTTCAGCCTCCCTGTTGTGTTCATTAGTTTAATGTAAATGTAACCAGGCTGAGCTTGATCCAGACTATACCCTAACACCCTAACCCTAGATTTTAATGCTATTTCTTCTGAATAGTCCCTGTCTACAGTCAGAGCTGTGGATAATCTGGGTTTCTTTTAGATGTAATCTTTCAATGCTTTGAGAACTCAAACCAAATTCCAATCTCCATTAAATTATCTGGAGGCAAAAAATCTCATCAGATAAAATTGAAACTTTCCACTTTAGTGGCTTGCATGCTATAATATGAGAAAAGTGATAGGCAGAGGTGTGGTCCATAGGCTTACTTTACTTCCTGTTGGCAAAGTGAACAACAGTGGCAGCTGGTGCCTCTTCGGGGGTCACCAGCATCATGACGCAGTCAGCTGCTCTCTGAGGAAAAACAAATCCCGATGGCCTGTTTTATCGGAAGTTGATACGTCAATATCTTGATCCTGGATCTCTCCTCGTCTCCTCCCACTCTCTCCTCCCTGTATCATTTTACTTCTCGTCTATCTGTTACACTCACACATCCCATCCCGAGTAATTTCCTTCACTCATCTTGTTTCCTTAATCTAACTTGATTCCCAAACCCTCTCCTCTTACTTTCTATCTTTTGTTTCGCATTTCTGCGGCCTGATTGTCTCTTCTGTAATTTGCTTAAAAAGCTATTTTATATATTGGTTCTAATGCACTGTTTGGTTGTTGTGTATAACCAAATACATTATTTCTGTAGGCACTTCCGCTGTAGAAACAACAGCCAAATATTTTTACAAGCATTAACTAGTTATATTTTGTTTTCTAAGGGGTCCCTGCTGCTGTTGAAATAGTTCTTGGAACAGTGTGTTAGTATGTTGAGAGCAAATTAAAAATTTAAATTAAAAAAATCTGCACACTTTCTATTGATCTAATATCTACTGTCAGTTGTTACTGTAGAGCTTCTAGCAGATACATTAAATGTTAGCATGCCTATAGAAGAACTTCCTGGCTAATACAGAAGGCCCCTGTCCACTAAAACATTCAGGGCTGATGTGTGCAGATCCCTCAGAGAGATTCATGCACACAAGGCACCTGGACCTGATGGCATCCTGGGCAGAATTTACAAGATGTGCAGCTGGAAACACTGTGGAGAAAACGTGCAGCACTGACTGGAGGCTGGGTACTATGGGACTGCTGTTTCTGCTCAGTGTATGTGCATGTGTGTGGTAGTGAGAATTACATTTGATCTTAATCTGTTTGTCTGTTTGACAGCCTCTGCAAAGCCTTGAGATCCCCCCTACTCTCTCTGCATGTGTGTGTGTGTGTGTGTGTAGGCTCTGTCAGGCCTTAAGACCAAGAGAAAGGTCACTGTTGAAATGCCAGCAGCCATGGCAGCCTGTCTTTCCATCTGATGGCTTTATGTGTCCACAGAGCACTTTGCTGTCTGTCTGTCTGTGTTTGGATGAAAACCTTCAGTTTGCCATGTTGAATTCATTACTTGTATCTTTTATGAACTGTTAACCAACCTGAGGCTTTTAATGATAAATGAAATCACTGGTTCAGTGGAATATTAGCGTCACCCTGCTGAAACAGCCTTGTCCAATAAGGAGAAAGTATCCCTCCTCCTAGCTTCACAGGGTGATACCAGTGCACCGGTGTAATTAACTAAGCTCATAAATACGTAAAGTATTAACATCAATAAAAAAAAGTCATATATGCTTATATCACAAAGATGTTGAAGCTGATATAAGGTGGATACATCACTCTTACAGACCCATCCACTGATTTGGATTCCATAAAAAAAAGTTGATGTAATGAAACAAGTGTGTATTTTGGGTTATTTTGACTCCAGGGTTGACAGTGTGAAGTATCTCAACAACCACTGGATGGTCTGCCTGGCCTTAAAATGTGAATTTGTCAAATACCTGCAAAAATATCAAAGACCCCTTGGTAAACAGTGGTGACATTAGCATTTATCTCAAAGCACCAATGAAGTTTAAAAGCACTCGTATTACATTTACTTTAACATTATCTATGGATATGTAGGCTAGATTGTACAGTATATTTAAACAGCATAGATATAGCCTGACCTAGAAAGAGAGCACATACAAAACAAACTTGTATTATCAGTAGTTGTAATCTGAAGTGTTTAGTGAGAACAGATGGTCTAATGGATCAAACTGCTATATTTGTAGGCCTCCACAGCCTCTGCTCCAACATTCATTAATCCAACCTGCACATCTCTGATTTAACATGTGTCGCCTGTTTTCATATCTTCACATGTGTGTGTGGACATGTGTCTGCAGACTGACAGCCTCCCTGCTCTGTCTCTCATCCTCTGCCTCCATCAGGACGCAGAGCTCCGCCTCGGATGCTGCCGCCGCTGTTTATCTGATTACCGCGATACGAGAGCTGCGTCTCCTTAAAGCGACACTCCGTTAATTAGACCACCGGGGAGAGGAGAGAGGAGGAGAGGAGGAGAGAGCCGCTGAGGATGCAGATGAGGAGAGGAGCCACCATCTTCTCCCTGCAGGAGCGGCGCCGCTTCATTTCACCGCCTGGAGGTTTTGGAGCCGGCTGTAATCTGACCCTGAGAGCCTGCTGAGGACCCTCCAGGACCCCCCTCCCTCCTCTGCTCTCCATCCTGCGATACACGGACAGTCGATGCGTCACTCTCGGTCTTCCTGCGTCTTTTCCTCCGCCGACGCGTCGCCGCCTTCTTGCCTCACACTGAGATTATGAAACGGGCTGCAGAGACGCGGCCTGCCGCTCCCAGCTGCTGCTCCACACATGGACTCTGTAGCCTCCATGGCCTCTGCTCAACCCGTCAGTAAATCAGCGGTCTGTATTTGCAGGCGGACGGCCTGTCCGTGTTTGTGCGCTTCTGCCTTCCTATTTGCCGCCTACGCGTCGCCGCTGCCGCGCCGCCGCCGCGGCTTTTCCTCCACATGAACTCTAAGCGCCGCGTCAAGCGCGCGTCGTCTCCGCCCTCGCTCTGCCGCTAATGCGGTGCGCCTGGGTGCTCGCTGTGTCCTCGTCCTGGCCTGCCGGTGATCCTCTGGTCCGGGGGGGCTGGTGCCCGCAGAGAGGCAGGATGGTGAGGATCGCCAGCGCGCTGGGGCTCGTCATGTTCAGCGTGGCGCTGCTCATCCTGTCGCTCATCAGCTATGTGTCCATCAAGAAGGACTTTCTGCTCAGCACCCCCAGATACGGACCCAATGGGGGATCCAGACTGTCCATGTTCCACGCGGGGTTTCGGTGAGTCCAGGCCAGGCTGTAGAGCTGGAGGTGTCTCTGCAGGCTGTTGGTTTGCATCAGCTGAGAGTTCAGATTTTATTGTTAGTTATTCCATGTGGATACACGGCAGCAGAATAAACCTGAGCTTTGATACACTGTGTATCTTCTAATGTGGCATCTCCTCCTTCTCCTTATGTTTTTAATGCATCTTAAATCCTCATAAATGATAGTACTTATTGTTGTTTATACATTCTTGTTGCACTCATCACCCAGTTTGTGCTGATGGAATCAAAATCGGATCAAATCAGAAAACACATAAACTTTGTCTGCTCACATCTCTCTCTGTCAGGGTGGTGTTGCACCAGGCACACTCAGATGAAGGCCTCTCTGCTGAAACCTGACAGTTCACAGTCAGCTGCTGAGCTTTCTTGCAGTATTTGACATTCTCTATTACTCTGGTTAGTCGCAGCACGAAGAGCTCTTCTGTTTCTTAGACAATACTGTACCAGGGTTGGGCCATATGTTAACATTTTTCATCATCCACCGTCAGCCTAACAAATGGTGATTGCCAATATATTCTTAGGTGTGTGTGCAGGGGGAGTCTTCCACTCCAGCAGGCCTTTCCTAGCCATCTGCAGGTGTCTCAAATCACAGCCCATTCCAAGACCATAGAAAGGCAAATGACATTTTGTTTCATTTCACTCTTTTCACCCCGCGCCCCATAGAATACAAATGTCCATCCACTCTCCTGGCTCTAAGAGAAAAAAGCTCTTCATCACCCCAAAAAACCAACCAGCTATGGACTCAGCTGGTTGCAGATACACAATATAATTGTCCCATCGCCTAATTTTAAAATGTCCATTGTTATCATAGATAGACATTGGGCCTTCATAGTTTAAACCCCACAGTTTCAATAAAGGACATTTGCAATGATACAACATCAGCAGCAGATCAGTGCCCATGCTCACCAATCATATGATTGTAGTGTTCGGGGGGTATAGTTGTATTGTATAGAGCATAACCTCACTTTTGAAAATGGAACCACTTCCTCACTGCTCACTGTCCATCAAACAATTAGACATTTCAAATGTGAGAAGAAGGTTTTGAGAGCTGAGAACAAACTAACATCAATGCTAGCTTAGCTACAGGAGCTCAGTTCTTATGGAAACAGGCCCCTTACTGAAAAAGTAAGGTTTGCCATGACAAACTATTAGGAGATGTCTTTCGATAACCACGAAGAAGTTCCGAGATGATGGGCAGTTTTCAGATGCCAAAACTCTCTGCTCACTTGAGGTGGACAAAATATTATAACAGGAAACTAAGAACTGACGTAGCAGCGCTGGGCACTGTTTTCAGTGTTTATGGTCTTTATGCTGAGCTACTTTAAGCTAGTTCCTCCCAGCCCCCAATCTAAGTACATCAATTTCATCTGGTACTACATTTAGAAACAGTACTTTCTTTCTGGGACAGATGAATTTTCAGTCTTTGGGAGATGTGAAGACTTTCTGCTATTCTCATGTGAATGGGGGGCTGGTTCCACCATTTTGGAGCCAGATCAGCACATAGTATAAATAAGTCATGGTTTTATCAAGCAGTAGGTGGGGAGGGAGGGAGTAGGAAGCTGATTGGCAGTAGCAGAGTGTAGTGGACAGGTGTATGGTTTAACCATGTCCTGGATGTTGGATGTGCCTGACCCATTTGCTGCATGATATGCCAGTACCACTGTCCTGAATCAGATTAAAGCATCCACCAGCAGGACTTACCCTGCTGATGTTGTGGGGAATGAAGTGCAGGAGCAGGTTGGCAGTGAATCACAGCTGGTCATCCACTGTTTTGCAGTCGGAGCTGGAGACACCACAGAGTTCTCAGTGGTGATGAAGAGGTTAGGAACAGGAGATGCTGTCCCTGGAAAGAAGAGCAGCTCAATCTCGTTTTGTACTTCAGGTGGTATGCAAATATCTACAGAGAGATGTCAGACACACAGAGATACATGTACTGAAAATGCTTTGTACCCTGATCCTAACAGTGAGGTGTATTTTGTATACCATTACACCCCTATAGTTCACTGTGTCAGACACTGCTGAGAAGTCCAGCAGGATGATGCTGGAGGAGATGAAGGCTGCTCCTGTCTCCTGTCATGAGGGGTGGGAAGTGTCTGTCGAGTGGCCTGTCTGAAAACCTCTGGTTTTTGCAGAAAGTCAATTAGAGAAAGCAACATTAAAAAAAAAAAAAACTTAAAAAAACTCCAGCAAATTTGACTTTGATGCTACTGTTATAGTACTTCTAATAGTCACACAACTACTATTCTCTGTATGACTGCTGCTGCAGCTACATACTACCATCGTCAATGTATATCTACCATCACTGGTACCATTACTAATTTTTTTTAAACTAATTATTCACTTAGTTTACTTCTATTATTATCTGCTATCACCAGTAGCATTCTTACCTCTATTACATTTCTACTATAGTACAACTACTGCTTGTGTAAGTAAGTGTAAGTATTGCCAACTGCCTGAATTCAAAAACATCCTCAGATAAGGTGCAGACAGATAATTCATTTTAAGAAGGACAAGAGTCAACCATACTGAACTAACTGACAACATCACCACCACTTCCAGACTTTATGCTGAATAAAGCTACCGATGTTTTCCGTATTGTAGAATGAAGTGCTAACTCTTACTGCTGCCGCGCTCAAAGTATTTTTATTTTTAATAATAAATCTGATCATCATATGTCAGTCAGTTCAGGTTAATAGAACAGACAGCAAGGATGTTGTTCTTACACAACACACAGTGTAATCAGACAGCCTATAGTGGATGACAGTGATTGGCTGATTTTTAAAGAATAAAGAGACAGCTTTGTCCTATTAAACCAGTCTAGATGTAGTACATGTCAGCGTGTTTTCTCAGTGTAAGTGTGGATCAGCCTGAAGGAAATCAGGGCATCTGTCACTTAATCCCACAGCTGTGAACTCGATCAGCTTCGCTCACTCAGGGCTGTTCTGTGTCTCCTTATGTTCATTTCTTCCCATGTTTCTATCCAATTATTTTGTTTTTAAAGATTACAGGAATATATGTTTAATTTTCATAGGTAAAAACAAAAACTTTTGTACCTTGGTTTTTGGGGTCAAGATTTGGTACGATTTTGGTTTACAAGTGAGTATGGCCACATATCCACAGCACTATAGTAATAACCATAGCCATAGTTACTACTTTGTCATGGTCTGAATCTGTAGTGAAAGGCTGCCTGAATGCTGTGAGGAGGGGGACTCGCCTTCCAGTCTGTTTTTGTCTCATCATGCTAATCAACACATGTGGACTGTGAATGACATTTAAGTATTTCCACAGACATACCTGCCTTCAATTGAACAATATTGGCATACAGTTTCACAATAGTCTTGTTCATTGACCTTGACTAACATGGCTGAGCAAACTTTTTGGCTCAAACCTTTTTGACAGTTTTTTTAGTCACAAGGCTCACTGAATCACATACCAAAGCGAATAGCTTCTACCGAACAGTTTGTGACAAATGCATGTTACATCAGTAATCTTTGCAAATTGGAACAAAAAATGTAGTTACGGAATGAATCCAAAATGGATCCAGAAAGTAAATTAAACTAAGCTTAGTGTGATAAGTATAATGCATGTATAGTGCATACAGTGTTGGATAACACGGCACACAATACATTTTTTTTCCATCTGCTTAAAGGGAAACATTTTTAGGTGTTTACATTTTACTGTCCATTCATTCTCATCTTAGAATATTAACTAAATATTAACTAAACATGGAGGGACAGAAGTAAATATGGCAAAGGCAAGCTAATCCAAAGGGCAGTGCTTCAGCTCTCAATTAGCAGTTTATTGTTAATGAGGCTGTGTCTGACGACCTCTAGAAGTAGTTTAGATCACATCCTGTGTGTGTGTGTGTGTGTGTTACATTTACGTGGATTTACTACACTTTTACTGGATCTGATTCCAGTCCAAACAGGATGTCTGATACCTTTAAACAGTTTTTAGTAGGGCCACTGCAGTACAGCTCCATTGGAAATCATTCTGTAAATCTTTGTTGTCTGACATGTTCGGTCAGGTCCAGAGTGTGACGCTGAAAGAGCGTTGTTCTGTTGAAGGTTCTGGAGGCCAGCGAGCTGCCCTTGACTCTGATTTACAGCATGAAAGCTGCATTCATTTTCCTCCCCACCTGTAATCATTTTCTTCCGCAGGCCAAGGTTACACAGGGAGTAAGACGTGAAGGAGAGCAGCATTTTGAAGAGAAAACACTCTGCTAGTGGACAAATGCATATAAGAGTCAGTTTATCATCAGGAACATGGTGATTCAGGGAAATCTTTGGTTTTGCTCTCTGTGCAGTGCAGCCAGTGATGGAGAGCCTGTTTGATGATGTATCTGACCAGATCTAGACCATCCTGGTGACCTCCTGACCTTTCCTCTTGCACCACTGGACTGCAGAGGCTGGACTTCATGTGACTTATGAAACATCTTGTAGCCTTGTTTGTGCTTGATGGTCCCTTGCACTAGCTTTGCAAACTGTTGCAGCTCATGGTCCTGCACCTCCCATTATTTATAATGAGGCACTCTTCATGGGCTTTCAGTCAAGCTCCAGGACAAAAAGTAATGCCTGACCGGCCCCTTACAGTAAATAATTACGTCAGCATATTAACATGGCCACAATGACTGTGCTAACATGGAGATATTTAGCAGGTGTAATGTTTGCCATCATACTTTAGTAGTTGATTGGCATTGAACTCAAAGCAGTGCTAAAGGGAATGTAACCTTAGTATTGCAGGGAATTTGGTCATGAACAACAGTATTGAACAAATTAAAACTATGATCTTATTATAATGTTAGTTGAAAAGTTTCCAAAATTATTACAATATATCTATCAATATATATAGGTCTTGAAGAGAACATGAATGTACTAAATTTCATGGCAGTTTCATCTGATAGACTGTGATATTTGACTCAGCTTCATGATGGCACTGAGGAAATATCAGGGTTCCACTGAAATCACTAAGATTCATCCTCTGGGGACCATAAATGTCAGCCTCAAATTTCCTGTCACTTCATCCAGTAGCTGCTTAGATATTTCAGTCTTAAGGTGGTGGACCGACTGAAAGGCCTGTGATGTGTCCACATGCATGGTTGTGATTCATTTGGGAGGTTATGTTACCGCTGTTCCTACAAGTTTACATGATTTGACCTTTTTAACTGTTCCTAGAAATGAAAGGATGTTTTGCAGCTTTTTTATCTTGACTAGTTAATGTTAGCTAATTGTAGAATGGAGGAAAAAAAATCAGTGAATTCACTTAAAGGAACTACCAGAAACGTTTAAACTGTGTACCTGTGAGTTTAAATGAAAATGGGTACAAAATGTGCAATAATCATATCAAATAGATGACAGCCATAAAAATGCATTTGCTTATATGTTGGCCTATTTTTCTATTTGGGATATTTTGGGTGGTCAATTCCCACGGCAACGTATTTGTCTGTAACCAAAATGTATGCTGATTCATGTGACTAGATGGGAATGTTTCACGGACAGTGATCTATCATCATTTTTTATACATTCATGATTTTGTAGCGTAAATGAATTGTCTAGTGGCTGAGAAAACCACTTCACCACCATTATAAAACACTAAGTTTAGTAGTGTAGTAGTGTGACTGCAAATCTGGTTGTGCTTGTTGACTTTCACATTTAATTGTGAATCTATTGACTCTTTGACCAGAAATGTTTTTTAATGTATCCAACTGTCAAATTTTTTTACTTTTATGTCATCAGCACTTAATAATTGAAAGATGTTTTTGCAAATTGTTGCAAAAAGTCCGATACAGCTCAAATGATCAGCATTAGAGCTGCATTATCACATCTTATATGGATTTTATTGTTCCAAGAATATGATAAGAAGTAAGTATTTAAAATTCTCTTCCCCTCTGCATGCCAGGTCTATATAGAGTGTGCTCTACTGAAGGCATCTCTGTCTGTCATCTAAATGTCATTTAAAAGTTGCTGGTGATGATGACGATAAGAGTGAATGTATTTTGTTGTTTTTGTTTTACATTCCTCCTGCAGCGAGAGGCCACCTCGCAAACCTGATCTGAGGTGAATACAGAGTGCTGACGTTTCAGTTAACAACACAAGGATGTACTCTGTCTTTCCTTTCCTTCAATTTTAATATTTTATTTTTCTAGTTTGATCTTTACCTGTTAAACTCATCTATCTGTCTATCTATCTATCTATCTATCTATCTATCTATCTATCTATCTATCTATCTATCTATCTATCTATCTATCTATCTATCTATCTATCTATCTGAGCAAGAAAAAAATATCTTACTTCTTGCAGCTGATCACTTGAAATGGGCGTCTTTCTTTGACATTTGCAGGAGCAGTGTCTTTGCTCTTTCTTATAAAGCCATTCGCAGCTTCTGCTTCAGATGTTTTCGGCTGAGCTGAAACCTGCAGCCATCAAACTGTTTGTGTCACTAACAAGACAGCATGACACAAAACAACGAGCCAGTGACCCTGAATTTCTTATGAAGCCTTTTGGATGGTGTGGTGTTGGATTTGAAACAGCATGAAATGAACATTCAAAATTTACACACTTACTAAGATTAAAGGAAAAGATTCAGATTTCCATATTTTGCTCAGATCTCATTTTGTGGAGGTTAGCCAGTATTTGTCACCAAATGAACTCATTACTCCTACATTACATCACCATATCTTTCTATGTAAGAAACGTCTTTTGATATAGGAGTTTTGAGTAATCTTTCTTATTTTATTCCAGGTTGTATTCATTGATACAGGTGCAAATTATCTACATACTTTCAAATGACTAAATCAGAATGAACAAGGTCTTCATACAAAGTGAGATCATTATTATTTCTCAGCTGCAGTTTGCTCCCCTGCAGTGTTTCCATGGTATTTTTGTGGGCAAAATTGGAATCAGTAGCTATTTCATGCTGATCTGGATTCAGCGCTCCACCTCTCTGCCTGAGCCTCACTGTCTACAAAGATGGCGGATGCTGCAACAACAAAAATAAAGCTGCAGGAGGTCTGACTGCCATCAGATCCAGGTCAAACAGTATTTACACATACTATATAAGGTTTGTTTAGACCGACCGGGCCAGAGGTGGAGTTTGCCATGCAGGACAGTATAAGTGCCAGAACGTTTGAATGGTCACATAAGCTTTTGGTGTTGTATTTCATCAGAATCTCAGTGATCCAGCCTCTGGATCTGCAGGAACAGTCCTCATGCAGGAAACTCCACCCACCTTGTTCTTGATGAACCAAACTTAAACCTGCTCACAAATACTATTTGACCATTTGTGTCTGCCATAGCAGGATCTTGACCTGAAACCTTGACATTTTGATGCAAATTCAAAGGCAAAAGTATTAAACCAACTCTGTTTTAACTGACTTTCCAACAACATGAAATCCTCATTATCTGTCTTCCTCAGAGTCAGATAATAAGATTGTTTTCATCTCTGTACATCCAGTACATAAAGAGGCCCAGGATCAGTTTAGCCTAGCTTACAACAAAGACTTGAATCAGGTGAAAACTGTGTCTGGTGCAGGTAAATCAGACAGTTTTAGAGTTCTTGAAAGGTGTTTTTTTAAACCTTTGATGGAGTTTGCAGTTTTCTTCTGCTTTCACTAAGCTTGGCCAAATACATCATCAGTACAACTTTTTCTCTGATAGATGCACAGAGATGAAGCTGATGTCCATGTTTTCATTTGGATGAGGCAGAGAGTGCTGCTTTTGCAGGTCACGTGAACAGAATGCTGTTCTGACCTGAGAGAGAAGTCATTCTACAAGGGAACAGCATCGTGGGCAAGATAAACCCAAATACATAAAAAATGTCAAGGTTTCCATGAGGCATATAGATCAGCTTTCTAAATAAATGAATAGACAGATAATCTCCTGTTATGTTTTGGTTTTAATATACTCACTTTTAGAATTAGAAGAGTTGGGGCTTCTTGCACTGCAAAAGAAAGTGTTCATCTTATCAAGGATGTTAACTTCATGTTCCACCTTAAAATGCGATCCAATTCATCAACAAGGTGACATCTTTGGATTTCTCATACACTTTTAAGTGCCTGGAAATGCACTGATCATACATTTCAAATATGCAAACCATCTAGAAAGTTAAAAGAAAAATACATGAAACCCAATTTGGGTTGGGTTACTTTGCTCCACATACAAAGTCTCAATTTAACTGTGAATAACTTGCTAAGATGGACAGAATTTCCGTAACAGTACGGCCTTACTGCTCATTTCCTCACAGAACTCTGCGTTGATTTTAAGTTACACTCAAGAGTAGAAAAGCAGCTGAAAGTCTGCGTTTCCACTGGGCTGATTGTATAAATGAAACTGTCTGAATCAGTTTTCACTGCAGCTGGCTCCCTAAATGAACAAAACATATGTTTTCTGATTGGCTCCTCAAACGCTTGCATTTTTGTGTGTGAGTGTGGTGCTGATGTATTAAATATACAATATATCTATAATGATTAGTTTTCTGGAGAGCCCAGCTGAATCTCTTTAAAGAACAATTCAGAGTATTATCTCTGGGGACTGGGTTTTGTAGTTTTGGACATCATTTCTCCATCATCAAGAAACACGAGTGGTCAGATGATCTCACACAGCTTAGGGTTAGGTGTTAGTTTACATTTATGTGCAAGATATTTAAACAAAACCAAACAAGTTTTTTTTTTCTTTTCCTTCCCTTTTATTTCCATTACGTCATGCAGTGGAACAAAATTTTGTTGTCTTTGACTGATTGGATAAACTCAGTACATTCTTTTTGTTTCTTAAGAAACACACAAAAAACAAATGATCATCATTGCTGCCACCTTAGTGCTAAGAAAACTACATGCAAAAACAGTGTACAATTTTATCTAAAATATGAGTTTTCTTCTCCCAAAATGTATAGATATCATTTTTTTAATCATTTTTGCATTGTAATCTTTAAGTTCAGTACAGGGGTGTAGCTCCTCATAGTGCTTTTAGTAATCTGACTCAAGTGTTGGCATGTTTACAACCTGTCAGATTGCCTGGCTGCTGTCTGGCCAAATTATCCTTTAATGGTTTTCAATGCATGCAAATGCAAAACCTTGTTTTAAAAGAGCTAAAACGCTCCTCAAAGTATTTTGAAGTGCAAGTGGATGAAGCCGACCTCCTCCTAACACAGGAAGACTGGGTTAACCTCCATGTCTTTATCTCCTCCTCCTCCTCCTCGTCTGTGTAGCTCCCAGCTGGCGATGAAGTATCTGGATCCAGCTTTCACTCCTCTGACCAATGCTCTCAGCGAGGACCTGCAGAACTCCTCTAAATGGAGCTACAACCACACTGCTTTCATACAGCTGCGGTAGGTTACACACACACGCACAGACACTCAGACAGACACTCCTGTAGCATTTTGTGATGGTCCTGAAAGCTCACAGCATGCTTTTAGCACCTTCATCTGTGAACACCAGTAGTTCTTTTCCCAGTAAAAAAACCCTTCACCAAAGTCACATTAACAAAACCTAGGCAGCATTAACATTGGAAGTTTGTTTATAGTCTTGAGTCTAGTCGGAAGTCCCTAAGGGTGAGTTAGTTATAGGTTAGGGTTAAATCTTAAGTCTTAAGTCCTCTCCTCTACATTTCCCCTCCAGTCGGCAGTCAATATGGACAAAGAGACTAATTCCATTATAACACCCACAGTGGAGGTCAGCACCTCCATGGCTTGCTGCTGCAGACATGTTGAGAAGTGAGAGTGAAGATAAATCAACTTTTTCACTGCCAAATGTTAAAATTATAAACTCTGAGCTCTCTTCCTGTCCATAATCTTTGGATCAGAGCAGAATCTGATGTGACTCCAGATGTTTATTCCTCCAGAGATACTGCCTTTGGAGGCTCTCTCCTCCAAAGGTCACCAAGATTCAGCAGCTGCTGTCAGCGAGCTCCCGGTCCTTCCCACACAACACTGCTAAGCTCCGCAATATGCTCACATTTTTCACACAAATTGAATATTAACTTTTTCTGTTCATTTGTAGAATATTTATGATGGTTTTATTTTGTTTCTTTCTAGTTTGAATGAAGTGTGTCCATTTGTGCCCATTTATTTTGGTCTGAGATGCTCCAGGGTGTCATATACTGATTCTGAATATTGTACACGTCACCTTTAAGGGCCAGTGCAGGGAAATTCTTACTTATTGCTATCTTATATACTTCTTCATTGTTGTGGGCCAAAACCACCAAGTCAAATAAAATTTTAAGAAAGCCAGGTCTCACAGCAGACAAGTCCAAGTCAGGTGGAAAATGTTCTAAAAACTGACGTATGTGACGACTGCTGAGGTCAAATTTTGATAAACTAATCATCATTTGAGAAAAAGCATCAGAAAATGAAATGCTTACTTTGAATTGAAATTGAATTGAAATCTATTTTAATTTCACCAAATATAGTTTCATCCCATTTTTAGGCACCAAAAGATAGAGAAACAATACAGAAATAACAATAAGAACAACCACACCAACATCGACATTGTGCTTCTCCACTATCCACATTCATTAATCTGCATTCATCAATCATATTTAATGCAGATTGAGAATTATATACATTACAGTAACCCAAATGAAGAAACACAAACAGGACACGTGCACCCTGCCCGGAGATGTACCAGGGCCCCGCCCTGGAGCCAGGCCTGGGGAGGTGGCTCACTGGCGAGCGCCTGGTGGCCAGGCTTTTGCCCATGGGGCCCAGCTGGGTCCAACCTAAAGCAGCAACATAGGTCCATCCTCCAGTAGGCCCACCACCCGCAGGAGGAACCGTTTGGGTCCGGTGCAGTGTGGATTGGGTGGCAGGTCAAGGCAGGGGGCCTTAGCAGCCCGATCCTCGGCTAACGAAACTGGCAATCGGTACATGGAACGTCACCTCTCTGGTGGGGAAGGAGCCAGAGCTGGTGGAAGAGGTTGAGAGTTTCCGACTAGATATAGTTGGCCTCACCTCGACTACACAGCACCGCCACGCTCTGGAACCAAAATTCTTTTAGAGGGGTTGGACCCTCTTCTATGCTGGAGTTGCTCCTCGTGAGTGGCGGAGAGCAGGGGTGGGCTTATTAAACCTAGCCCCCATCTCTGCCAGTATGTTGGGGTTTACCCCAGTGGACGAAAGGGTTGCTGCGCCTTAAGGCCTTCGGGTTGGGGATTGGGTCCTGACTGTTGTTTGTTGCTATGCTCCAAACAGCAGTTCAGAATACCCAGCCTTTCTGGGGTCCCTGGGATGGGTGCTGGATAGGGCCCCAACTGGGGACTCTTGCTGGGGGACTTCAACGCTCATGTGGGCAATAACAGCATGACCTAGAGGGGAGTGATTGGGAGGAACAGCCTGCCTGATCTGAACCCGAGCGGTGTTCAGTTATTGGACTTCTGTGCTAGTCACAGCTTGTCCATAACGAACACCATGTTCAAACATAAGGGTGTCCACAAGTGCCCTTGGCACCAGGACGCCCTAGGTCATAGATCGATGTTGACGATTTTATAATCGTATCATCTGACCTGACTGCGGCCGTATGTTTTGGACACTTTCGGGTGAGAGAGGAGCAGAGCTGTCAACTGATCACCACCACCTGGTGGTGAGTTGTACGCCTCAGGAGGGGAAAACGGCAACTCGCTCACATTGTTTATAGTGGGGGTGCTGTTAGCCTTAACTGGGCAGATAGTTGGGCGGTGGAAAGAGTACTTCGAGGATCTCCTCAATCCTACCAACACACATTCCCTAGAGGAAACAGAGCCTGGGGGCTCAGAGGTGGGTGCTCTCATCTCTGGGGCAGAGGTCGCTGAAGCAGTTAAACAGCTGCTTGCAGCAGTGGTGCCCCGGGGTGGATGAGAGCTGCCCTGGGTACCTTAAGGCTCTGGTGGTATGTTGTAGGGCTGTCTTGGTTGACACGACTCTACAACACTGCGTGGACAAAGGGGGCAGTACCTCTGGAGTGACAAACTGGGGTGGTGGTCCCCATCTTCAAGAAAGGGGACCAGAGGGTGTGTTCCAACTATAGGGGGATCACACTCCTCAGCCTCCCTGGGAAGGTCTACACCAGGGTACTGGAGAGGAGAGTCCGAGCCGATAGTCAACCTGAACCTCTGGGATTCAAGAGGAACAATGTGGTTTTCGTCCTGGTCGTGGAACAGTGGACCAGCTCTTTACCCTTGGCAGGGTGCTGGAAGGGGCATGGGAGTTTGCCCAACCAGACTACATGTGTTTTGTAGATCTGGAGAAGGCCTACGACCGTGTGCCCAGAGACACTCTGTGGGGACTCAGAGAATATGGGGTGGATGCCCCCTTATTAAGGGCCATTCAATCCCTGTATTGTAGGAGTGTGAGTTTGGTTCAGCATTGCCGGCAGTAAGTCAGACTCTGTTCCCTGTGGGAGTAGGACTCCGCCAGGGCTGCCCTTTCTGTTCTTTCTGTTCTTTCTGTTCATAATATTTATGGACAGGATTTCTAGGCGCAACATGCGTAGCATGGTGGGAGAGGGGTCAGATTCGGTAACCTGAGGATCCCATCTCTGCTTTTTGTGGATGATGTGGTCCTTTTGGCCTCATCGAGTAGTGACCTCTAGCTCTCACTGGGACGGTTCACAGCCGAGGAGTGTGAAGCGGCTGGGATGAGAATCATCAGCACCTCTAAGTCCGAGGCCATGGTTCTCAGTCGGAAAAGGGTGGATTGCCCACTCCAGTTCGGGGAGGAGTTCCTGCCCCAAGTGGAGGAGTTTAAGTATCTCTGGTTCAGTTGTTCACGAGGGATGGGTCTTGTTCACGAGATGGGAAAAATGGAGAGAGAGATGGACAGATGGATCGGTGCAACGTCTGCTGCAGTCTTGTGGACATTGATACGGTTCGTAGTGGTGAAGAGGGAGCTGAGCCAGAAGGCAAAGCTCTTGATTTACTGGTCCATCTACGTTTCCAACCCTCACCTATGGTCATGAGCTCTGGGTAGTGTGACCGAAAGAATGAGATCGCATGGATACAAGCGGCTGGAAATGAGTTTTCTTCGTTGGGTGTCTGGGCTTAGCCTTAGAGATAGGGTGAGGAGCTTGGACATCCGCGAGAGGCTCAGAGTAGAGCCGCCGCTGCTCCTCCACATCGAGAGGAGCCAGTTGAGGTGGTTCGGGCATCTTTGCAAGGATGCCTCCCGGACGCCTCCCTGCGGAGGTGTTTCGGGCATGTCCATCCGGGAGGAGACCCTGGGGCAGACCCAGGACACGCTGGAGGGATTATATCTCTCGACTGTCTTGGGAACGCCTCAGGGATCCCCCTGGAGGAGCTGGTTGAAGTGGCTTGAGGAGAGGACTGTCTGGGCCTCTCTGCTGAGAATGCTCCCCCTGCGACCCAGACCCGGATAAGTGGTTGGACGACGGACGGACGGACAATGACATAGTCAGTGTTTCTGATAAGAGCAAAGGACCGAATTTAAATGCAGAACTGGCATTAACTGGTTTTATTGTGCTTATAGTTCATCAGATCTGTTCACTACTGGCTTTAAACCCTTCATAGGGTTTTTCCTTTATTCCACTGTCATTATTATAATTACATTGTTGTGGTCACTGTGCCAACTGTCTCATCAACAGTTTTGATTTTATCATAAAATAAGCAGAGCAAGAAAACATGTTTTATGACATGTTTTAAGATTGTTTTATGTGCAACATTACAGTCTTCATATTTTTTATATGTATGTTTGTAGCTAAGAAGTTCTTTCTACAAGATTTAGTTTTAATGTAACGGGTCATGTCACAGATAGTTCTGGTTTTATTTATCTAAAGATAGTTTATATGTAATGGGTTACTTTATGTTGGAAGGTTCATGGTGTTTTGTCCACCTGGAACAATGTACAGTTCAATCTGACACCAATTACACTGGAGTTATTGCTTTTATTGTGTCCAGCCCCTGTAGATTTCCTGACACTGAATCATTGTATGGTTGATATGGAAATAATTCTAAATTTATAAAAATATATTCTTTAGTCTGACTATTGGATGCTCACAGTAAGGATGTAGTAATTAACAAGAATATCTTTTTCGTCTTCCAGAAAGGAGATCTCTCAGTACATCGACATCCCCCACAACTTCACACTGACACGAGGCTCAGTCCGCATCGGACAGCTGATGCACTACGACTACTCCAGTCACAAGTACGTCTTCTCCATCGGTGAGAACTTCCGCTCGCTCCTCCCTGAGGCCTCGCAGATCCTCAACAAGCACTATAATGTCTGTGCTGTGGTTGGCAACAGTGGCATCCTCACCGGCTCACGCTGCGGCCCCCAGATCGAGAAGTTTGACTTTGTCTTCCGCTGCAACTTCGCGCCGACCGAGATCTTTAAGAAGGATGTTGGGCGGCGAACCAACATGACAACATTTAACCCCAGTATCCTGGAGAAATACTATAACAATTTACTGACTGTGCAGGACAGGAACAACTTCTTCCTGAGCCTGAAGAAACTGGACGGTGCCATCCTGTGGATCCCAGCATTTTTCTTTCACACATCAGCCACAGTAACGAGAACACTGGTCGACTTCTTTGTGGAGCATCGAGGTCAGCTGAAGGTCCAGCTCGCCTGGCCAGGAAACATCATGCAGTATATCAACAAGTAAGACACTCTGTAACACTGCAGTACATTAGGAAGAAAGACTCAATCTCAGATTGAGTAGTGTTTTCATGGTTATGAAGGAACATCAACAGCAACAGTGTGGCTCACTGATGTGGTTTTGATGGGTTTGGGTCCTATGTGACACAGTGAAATAAGATAAATCAGTGAATTGTTGGTTTTTGGCCTTTTCATGAGATTTGTTGATGATAACAAAGAATATAGATTTTCAAGCCCAACCTTGTTTGCTTAAAATTATGTTTAAATACTACTCTGATTTTTTCCAAATGTATTTTGGAAGAAACATGATTGCTGCTTGGAATATGTTCACTAGTAACAGTTTTTCCAGCCCAAGTATAAGTTGTAATGAACTTGTCAATGTGAATAGGTGACATTATTTTATTTAAACTCCTGTGCCCCTTAGTGATTTTCTGCTTGTTAAAGTGGAGTCAATTACACTCCATTTACATGCAGTAATAATGGTTAGTGCTGCCTAACAATGCTGTGTAACAAGACACGTTACACTGTTTTTTTCTCCCTGTGTATATATATATACCACTTATGTGTGGTTGTATTGTACTGAGCTGTGCTCTTTATGGCGAAGAGGAGATTTAGGCTCCAAAGCTGGATTATAAAGAAACAGCTATTTAGTGAAAGGTATGGCACAGAGCTGTAACTGTGTGTGTGGAGAGGGATTTAAGTCTGGTGCTTAGTGTTGTAGAATAGGCTGCTCGTACAGTAGCCTAATCTTCACCAATCCCATTAAAACTACCTGCTCTGGAAGAATTACCAGGTTTAAGCGGCTCAGACAGCTTTCAGCACCTCAAGGACTCTTGGAAATGTTATTGTTGAGACCAGTTTGCAGAGTTTCCCCTCTGTGACGCTCCAGAGCAGGGATGCTTAATGAAAGCATCAGATTTGGTCAGATTAGATTTCTTTTTATTGTTGTTTTACTGAAACTCAGGTTTGTTTCTTTTTATTGCGGTTAAGGTATCAGTGAAACTGAACACTTCCTGCAGATGATTTACTTTAAAAGCCTCCCAGCAAGAGAAACTGAGAGATTTTATTCTCCAGGCTGCACAAAGAATTTTATTGTTAAATATGACTAATTAAACTAGAGAGGAAGTGTCAAGTTTCACTGACAGTGGCTTAATAGAAATGGCAAAATATAAATAGTCTGAGTTTATTAGAAAATGAAGACAGTATTTTCTTGCTAGAAAATGACACGATTCTGTTGTTGTTTCATGAAATTAGTACTGTGTAATACACATTATACTTAACTAATTAACAGGTAAATGTTCAGTTTATAATAAATAAATATTATAAAACTGTATCAACAACAAATGAAAAAGAAGCAGATCATAAGATATAAATGCCTCTTCCTAAAATATGATAATATCTACATGTAAAACAGGGGAGATAGAAATAAAAGTCTGTCTCTAATATAACCCTGTTTTAAACTGGTTTCCTAGTTAAAATCCAAAAATCATGACTTTAACAAAAACATGAAATCCTGAATCATATGGAGTAGGATTTATTGGTTACTGTTTGTATATACACCTTTCAAAGCTGCCCCTCCCCCCTGTCTCAAAACACACACACCTCTGGTGATCTTGTGTGTTAATGATCCAGCACTTGGCCGCTATGAGTCCCAAACCTCACACGGTGAGGGCTTGGGCCTCCACACCACTACCCAAAGGTTGATGCAGAGAAATGTCCAGAAAATACAAACAGAGGCCAGGTCTCTGCAGATACAGACACCACGACACACCGCACAGAGGAATTATTTTTTATTTTATTCTTTTAAAGAAAATACTACTTGCTATACATTTGATGAAAGCGCTGACTGACCTACAGAGTCAACATTAAAGGGCTTCACTTTCATATTCAGGGTTAAAATGACCTGTTTTCCTTTTTAAGTCACTTGCTAACTTAAAAAAGGAATTATATAATTATACTAACACAGAGTTGTTTTCCTCACTACTCAACAGTTATTGGAAAACCAAGCAGCTGTCGCCAAAGCGCCTGAGCACTGGCATCCTCATGTACACCCTGGCGTCCTCCATGTGTGACCAGATCCACCTCTACGGCTTCTGGCCCTTCGGCTGGGACCCCAACACCGGTAAGGAGCTGCCGTACCACTACTACGACAAGAAGGGCACCAAGTTCACCACCAAATGGCAGGAGTCTCATCAGCTGCCCGCCGAGTTCAAACTCCTCTACAAGATGCATACGGAGGGCCTGCTAAAGCTCTCCCTCTCCCATTGTGCTTAGGCCCAAAACCGCCACGGGTACAGTGCTTCCCGATGCGATGGTGCAGTGGGTTCTTAAATTGTTTATAGTCCAAGATCCCAGGCCAAAAAAACATAATCCTGTGCTCAAGACAAACTGCAACAGCTCAAGAAACAAGGAGGCTATTAATTTTCTACAGCTCAAGAATCTAAAGAAGAAGAGGACTGCAGTTACTTTTTTGGGAAAGTTGGCTGCAGCTGAACTTTTGGGCAACAGAATATCGCAAACCTTGAAATGCTTCACAGTGTTTTTACCACTCATTGCTCTTGGCACAACAGCAACAAATCAGCAGACTGACTGTTTAAAACCAAGGCTGCGTTAAAGAAGTTACATCTCTTATTCATTTCTATGAGACCACTGTGTTGAAGCAGTTTTTGGTCCCTAAAGTAGGGACCCATGGCAAAAAAGGTTGAACCTGGCCTTGATATTTGCAGCACTTCGATGCCAGGTCATCCAATCACATGCTGATCAGATAACCATTCTGTCGTACAGAAAATTACGCCATGGTCTCATAATATAAAATGCTGTTCAGTGTTTTGCCATCTAATAAGCCTTCATCTCATGGACCTGTTACTCAAACTGGACTTCCTGGGTCATATTTTATTATTGCACAAGTACCTGAACCAACATGCTTCCATCAACACAGGCCATTGCATTTTTTTATGCTGCTTCTGATCAAAATGCCCTGTTAGACAGCAATGTGGTTATTCCTACTTTGACGACAGTGGCACAGTTACCTAAACATGTCTTATGCTGGGATCAGACTGCAAGTTGAATCCTGACCAATCACAGCTTACCACCTTTCTCAACTTGCATCACATACATAGGTGATCGGTTTCTGGGACTTCTGTTCTTTTTGTCAGGATGTCTTCAGATGTTCTAGATGCTGCATTAGTTGTCTTGCACACTGCTATGGAGAATGTTTGTTGGCTCAGGTCATTATCAGGCTGATGTCCTGTCGTCTGATCCCAGCGCTAAACATACTGATCTGTAGTCTGAAAACAAAGAGCAGTGAAATTGGCCTCTTTCAAATAAAGCTAAACCTGACACCACCCTCCAGCACCAAGAAAAATAAAATATATGTCACGGGTGCGTCACGTTCAGTAGTACAACTCAAAAATGCATCACCAACATATTAGCGCCTTATAATATTGTTAATGCTCATGTAAACAAGCTTCCTGTTTACACATCCATCAGACAGAGCAAATATCATCATTTCAGTTGTGTTTGCATCCATCTGATGAACAGAAGTCCAATATCGCGTTTCTTAGCACACCAGCAACTAGCACAAAGCGTAATGTGAAAATGCGTAAGAGTCAGGTTGTGTGTGATGAGGTAACTTTAACAGCTGGGGAAGCAGAGAGAGGGACGTTGGATTCAACACTGCAGATGTCAAAATTGTGGATAAAAGTGGGGCTGTTTGCTCACTCTGTAAAATATACCTGTACATACGGTAACATTACCACGACAGCAAACTCAGTAAGACAAAATAGGCACCACCATTTAACAGAGCAACACTAATTCTACAGTGTAATGTAGGATTAGGCTGTAAAAGTAATGTTCAAATATGTTTGAACAAATTAAATGTTAGTTCTGTTTGTTTTTTTTTAGTGACAGCCCTACTTTGTAAAGACTAATGTTAGCTAGCTGGTTGTGTAGCCAGCACTATGCAACTTATCAGGAAGATTCACTCTCAGCCAGTATGATGCCATTTATTTCTTCTACGATGTGGTCATATCTTCACTTTCTCCCTCTATTGTGTGTTTTAAAAGAAATGAATGTTGGTTAGAACCTTGGTGATATATATTAGAATATAGCCTCATAGTCCCATGTTTACATTTGCTTCTGCTAGAGGGATTTAGTGAGGGAATATAAAGAGTTTAAAAGGCTTTTAAGCTGAATTGTTGGAAGGCAAGTGATTGTTCCATTAGTTTGATAGTAAAAGAGTAATAAGTAGTAAACCGGAAAAGATAGCTAGTGGATTTAAGACTCAGGCAGCACAGGAGTAAAAATGATAATCCTGATTATTTTGTTGTTATTGAATATTTTGATCAGTATTATCGGTCTGTGATTTAGAAGAAAGAATTATTTTGTGAAATGTTTTCATGTTTAAATATGATGTTAACATAATTTCATGTTTAAGTCTGGGTTCATGAGAAAAATCTTAATTAGTATTTAATGTTCTTATGGTTCTACTGTAAATCCTTAAATCCCTCTGTATGATTACATAATCAGCTATAAGGGCAGCCCTCCCCATGACCTCCACATCTTTACTCTCCATCTGATGTTTGCCCCACACTGAATCACACTGTATTCATGTTGAAGACAGAAAATAACTATATCAATGAGAGATGCTTTGTTGGTGGTTGAGTGACAAATCACAAGGAAGAAAAGGTGTCGAACTCCAACATGAGATAGCTTGTGACAGGAGGAACCTCAGATAATTCCAGTTTTTACATATTATCAAAAAACAAAACTGTTTTTTTGTAATATAGTCTATATCAGCCCTGCTATTCACAACACTGCTGTGATTTTCATCAAACAAGGAAACATAATAGATAGATAGATAGATAGATAGATACTTTAATGATCCTTTACAGGAAATTATGCTGTTGCAGCAGCTCACACAGGCATAACAGAAAGAAAACATTACATACATACATCTTTTAAAAAAATATATACATGTGGACATCAGCAACAATGTGCATTGAACAGTTTGACAGCAGGGCATAAAGGAGGGCATAAACAAGGCCAAGTGCATATGTGTGGACATCAGCAACAATTTGGGGGAGATTAAAATATTTTGAGTTAAGTATGGTCATGGTTTGGTCAGATTAGTAAAATTCTCCCAAGTTCAGTCAACTGAGTAAATTTAGTGCTAAAAAATGTCTACATATATGGTTGCTGTGTTTGTGTGTTTATGGAGGCATTTTTATGTGTTTTGTGGTAAGTATGTCATTTGTAGTTAATTACTGATTTGAAGGGCTCAGCGATGTTTGATCACCTGTGGTTTTTACATGGGAACGGATACATATTTCTGTTGCTACATCATTTCTATCATGTCCTGTGATGCCTAGATTGTTCAAAGCATTGTAATCTGGAAATTGCATCTTGGCATTCTCCTCAAAGAAACGCAAATAGACAGAAAAAACTTTACAGAGGCAAGTGGTCCAGTATCTATAGAGACAGTTCTTCACCAAGGCTATCATTATTATTCCTTTTATTTACATTATTCCTATTATTTTTAATAAGCAGGTCAGATGCATCATCCCTGAATCAGGCAGAGGTTCAATTTCTTGTGTAACAGGAACAGTTGGACTCAAACTTGCGAGTCTCAGAAAAGCCTGTTAAACTTTCAGACCACTGAACCACAAAAAAGAAAATGTGAATTTCTTACATTTGAATTCTATGTAATACGTTCACTCATAGGTCTGTGGTTTTCAGGTATATCAAATATGAGTGATCATACATGACATGATCTTTTTTTGCAAAGGAGTGTCTCTTTTCAGTGTTTTTGTTCGTGCACTTTCATATTTGCTGCAGTGTGTTAATTAGACAACATGGAAAACTGGGACTATTTTGTAATCTGCAGCTGAATTTCAGCTGTGTTTTGCCTCTTTGTTTTTTAGTCTCTTACAGTTACACTTTCTATGACTTGAAATGTGACATTTTCAGGACTCTGACAAAAAGATTGTTGGCATGAAGGTTAACCTCACTGCTTAATAATATGAGAAATGTTTTTTTTTACCTTAAGCACATTACAAACTCGTTAAGTCAATAGGATGTAATTGTACTTTATTTTTGTCTTATTTTCTCAGCTTTTATTTTTGTGATACAAAATATCATAAAATGTAAGTGTCAGGTAACATTTTTACAGAATGTATTTTTTGCATTTTGAATGAAGCTCAGATATTAAAGAAGCTGGGTCTGTCCATATCAATATGTCTTTTGAGGTTACTCTGTGAAGAGTAATATATACTAAAACCACATTTTGATATCACATACAATATGCTCTAGATTAACAAATATGTTTTATTCATCCAATACTTGAGAGAAAAATATATCTACTCTGTATTTATTTAATCATTTAGTCATTAAAATGAATGAATCTATTAATTTGACAAAGTGAGTCCTGTCTTATTTTGAGTGGATGTTAAGTGATCATTTCTGAATATTGTAGTCTGTCGCTGTTTATAACAGTATTTTATTTACTAAAATCTGAGGTGTGTTTTGTTTTCTGTAGAGGTTCAAGCCTAAATACTGTTTTTGTGCTGGTTTATTATTTTTCCTCAGAAATGTTTTGACAGATTCCTGTGAAGAAATTCCCAGTAGATTTTGCCTATTGATCAAAGGAAAAAGTCAAATCTCCTACACCTGAAGTCCAAAACTTGAACAGACATCCATTTATTTTCACCCTATTCATTTGCCTCAAGAACCACTAAAGTATGCTTGACTAGATTTTGCACCATTTAGAATTTTCTGAAAAACACATAGTAGCATAAAACTTGTTGATATTTAGTGTTTAAGAAACATAAATTGTCCAAAGTCAACAAATGTTGGGCCAGTCATGACAAACCTTGCAGCAGCTGAAACAGCTTGAAATCGACAAGTATGGGGTGCTACAAATGCAAAGAAAGGCTGGTCAGAACACAAAGAAATTTAGTTCAGTCATGACAAAACTTACAGGATATGTTTCATAACAATAGCAGGTTAACACACCCTGTTTTGTCAAAGTCTGAAATGTGTCTGTTGTAAACTTAATTGAGCCTCTGATTTTTCTTCTCATGCCAACAGTCACAATGTCAAAATATCCATTTGTTTACACTTCATTTCATGATGTGTAGGGTGCCTGTTGGATGTGTTTAGGGGGTGTTTTCGGCTGGTGACAGGACTGTATGATGATAGATGTGTTATGAAATTAATCTTCTTATTGTGAACTGAAGGAAATTATATTACAAGCAGGCTTTATTTGTGCAGTCCATTTGCTAACATGGTAACAGGGATGCATGACATAAGTACAGTTTCCCTGATCAACCACACCCATAATATTTTATAATATTTTTGTCACTATATGAAACATGAGGTTCAGTCGTCATCTCAACTATCAATATCCATAATCTGGTATTCTTCCATCAGCTTATTGTAACCATAAACAGTGCAGTAAAGCAGCATAACCTGCTGTCAGTCATCAGAGTTGTTTTTTCCTGTGCGGGCCCACTGATGACACAACATGACATCACCAAAATTGTCAGTAAGCTAGCTGTCATTTTTTCCTTTGAACCTAACCAAATGATTCAAACTACAGGTAAAGGTCCCTAAACCATCCATCTTCCTCCGCTTATCTGGGAGTATTATTGTCTCTCGTTGGAAAGTTTGTATGCTAACGATGGAATTTGGGGAAAACTGCCTTTAACTCGACATGGTTAAAGTCTCCAGGCCACGATCACAGCCGCCTTCTGGATTGTTGTTCATCTGCAGACTGATTATGCAGTACAGCTGTTGATCTTTGCAGAGACGATCCTCAGCTTCATCTCGTCCATTTTGTTGTGTTTCTCTGACGAGTGACCTGGTGTTTGTGAGGAAGAGACTGGGAAGAGCCGGTCTGTATGAGTTAGCTTGTAGCTTAGCACGCAGGCCGCCCCTCTTGCCCCGCTTTGGCTTGTTTACGATAACGCCTCCTCCGTCTCCTTGGCAACAGAGGGATCATGAAAGCCTCAAGGCGGTCCACTGAATCTCTGGTGGTATAAAATCCAGCCTTGGAAACGCCCATGCAGGTGGGCACTCTCCCCAATCTCCAACAACTTGGCCCTACTGTGCTCAGCTGCTGCTAAAAAGATAACTAAAAACATAAATACAAAGAAACAAAGAAACAAAGCTGTATTAATATAAAATTTTTCATTTTAATAATTTGGAAATGTAATGTTGTCTAACAAACCCAAACATGCAAACTATATCATCTTTATTAGTCTGGTAAGAAGCCAACGAGCAGGCCTCAGACCAGCTAATGGAGGATTCATTGTGTGTGTTTGTATTAAAGCCTTTTGTGCATGGAGAGACAGAGAGAGTCCAGTCTTTTTCTTTCTTTAAACATCTCTCTCTCTCTTTCTCTCTCTGTCTCTCTCTCTCACACACACACACACTAACTCAACATTTGTGAACCACACAGTAAATGGCCACACTTCACTACAATGCAGTGACTTTATGAAAACGTCCATACTCATGAGGTCTAAACCTTAAAAAGAGACTCACAAAGGTAGAAGAACCAGAGTGCAAACACACCTTTTCTAAAATGCAAACACAGATGATGTCAGGCAGCAGCAACCTGCAGGTCGATGCTGTGCTGCTGATTTTTAGGGAGTGTGGTGAATTGCCCAACCTCAGAAGTCAGAGGTCAGAGAGCGTCTTCTGAACCACTGCATGTATCCACGCTGAATATTTAAAGACAAAAGGAATTTTGTACAAAAATGTGTGAGTTTTTTTCTTCATTGTAATTTTCAGATTTTTTTAACATTAGCAACTGAACATGCGGAGTTGCAGCAACACACAGTCAATAAGAAAGTCTTCTGCAGTGAAGGAATCTTTTTTTCTCAATCAGTAAATAAATAAATCTGCAGAGATTTTTTTCAAAATGAATAAATGCATAGATGGCATAGAACAATTTATAATAAATATGATGTACTCATTATCTCAAAATCAGTGACATGATATTACAATCTTTTTTATTTTAATCTTTTTACAGTCTTTTTAATTATAGTCAATTGAAAATATATCGCATTTGTGTGTGTGTGTGAGAGAGAGAGAGAGAGGGAGAAAGAGAGAGAGAGATGTTTAAAGAAAGAAAAAGACTGGACTCTCTCTGTCTCTCTATACACAAAAGGCTTTAACACACACAGAGTGTTTCTTCACTTGCACACACAGTGTGTATTACTCCAAAATAAGTGGCAAATAAAAATCAACAAAAGTCGAATAAATACAGGGTAAAATCTTGTAAATGAATATTATGATATTATTCTTTTTTATTTTTAAGTGGGACAGTTAAGGAACGGAAACAGAAACAATCATCACGAGGATATAGGTCGACGTGTATATAAATGAGAGAGGTCAGATGGCGTATGCCAGGGGTGGCTGACCTCTGACCTCCAACCCTTTCAGCCCTGCTGCTTCATTTCAGCAGCTGGTAATAAAAGAAAAGAGTCAACAGTTGGATTGAAAACAAGCCTTGGTAATCTCACAGATTGGGATTCCTTTTAATTTGAACAATTTAAAGATTTGTAAACTTTTATTACAATTTGTTGTTCATAGAAGTGAAATATACATTTAGTTACCTGATACCAGCTTTTTTTCCAGTGTATTGATTAGGTTCTTGTAAACTTGTGATTTTTAAGATCCAGCAGCCAGGATAATGTTTGGCATGATTAATTTAATTTATTGATCTGCGTGTGACAAAAAGTCACTGCTGAAATATGAGAATCAAACTGTATGGTTGACCAGAAATAAACAAAGAAATTTAAAGTTATACAAAAAAAAAAAAAAAAAAAAAAACATATACAAATGGCATATTAACTGGGAATGTTCAATGTGACATTGTTGTGGTAATCAGAGTTAAAAGATAAGGAGGAAAAAGTCTATTGACTTTTCAGGAGGAAATGAGGTCGCTGCAGCAGCAAAGAGAATGTGAAAAGATTGTGAAAACAGACGAGTGTATGAATACAGTCATTTATTTTGTTTAGCAGCAAATTTTTGTCAAAATGCGATGTACAAGTGAGGTACAGTCCAAAACACTGTATGTCTAGAATAAGCCATGCAATGTTTTATTTCAATTTCTTATGTTTGTCACTTATTCAGGATAACATCCAACTGTCTGTAATGAATTAATTATTAATTAACAGGTTTGTTTAGGCCGATCACATTAAAGATATAGAAAGATTCCTGAAAAGAGGAAATTTATGATCAAGGGCATGCAACATAAACATATCTACATTTATAAGAACCAGCTGACACAAACTCAGAGTGGAAAAAAGACGGCAAAATGCAATGTTCATTTAGAAGACTCTTTATCATGTTTTTTTTTTGCTCATGGGGCCACCGTACAGGGTACTTTATCCTATTTTATCTACCATACCATGCAGTAACTGTGTTTTTTCTAACACAGCGGCTTTTTGGCACCGGGGTAGGGGGGGGGGGGGGCAGTAACCTCTACACCTGCTGAGTCCACCAGCGCTCACTTGCAAAAATGTACTAAAAACAAACTAAATAAAAAGTCAAAAACATTAGCTGCGATCTTCCTCTGACTGAACATATGAATGGAGCTCACACTCACATTACCTGAGTTTAGACCCACAAAGAAGCAAAGAAATATTACCATGCTGCATCTCTGACTTTGAGGAAAGAATTTAATTGCACTCTGTGAATCTGTTTTGGCACATAAAACACTTTCTACTAATCTGCTGTCGTCTCCCATTCAGCCACGTTGAGATGTGAAATATTAATGCGGTTCTTCTCCCTCCTTTTCTTCTCCTTCTTCTCCCTCTTTCTGTCTTTGATCAGAAGTGTGAAAACTCAAAAACCCTCAGCCTCAGTCTGCAGCCGATGCACTGATTGTCAGCGTCGTCTTCAGGCCAAGAGGAAATCAATAACTCAAATGTTATGATTAAAAGAGCAACATGCCAGAGGACATTAAATAATCATGCAGGAGGGAGGAAAAGAAGGAAGACCCCCCTCCTTTAGTCCTGTAGTTAATAAATCATGACTGTGCTGATTTTGGGAATTACTTTGGCACAAAAGAGGTATATAGAACATTTTTCTTTGTGCCTCTTTAATATTTTTCACATCTAAAATAATGTTGCAGAGGAAACGTGTGTTTGTGCTGAGAAAATAGCTGTGGAGTAATGAAGCTATACCCCATAGTGGTGTATGCATGCATGACTGCAATGACTTTTTCAGTCTTTGCAATATCCAGAACTTTGAAGTGTATCTACACACACCAACTGAAGCTGCTGTCACCATCTCAATAATTGACTTTTTTTATTTTTTATTTGGCAACAATGAGAAAACAACTTGAAACATAAATGTTTCTGATGCACAGCAGGAGCACAAGGTGGTATTTTATGTGACCAATACACAAAATAATTATTGGTCAAACTTTTAAACTTTTTAATAAGGTAAAAAACAAAGCTCATGTCTATACTTATATACCTAAAATGTTTTCTGTAAATTTCTGTAAAATAATACAGGTCAAGATTCATATAAACACATACTAAAAATACAGTATGATATATTATAGTAGCAAAAGTTTTGTAGTTTCTCAGTGTTTAATTTTGTATAAAAAATATATCGGCCCCTTTAAATGTTAAAACGGAAGCTACTCTTGGGTTAAGAGAGATCATTAATGTGTCCTCGGTTACAGTCATGGTCATAAAATGATTTTACATTTTTCATTGTCTGTATTTATACAGTATATACTGTATTATAATGCACACACACACACACACACACACACACACACACAGTGTTCAGTAGTCTTAACTAATGTGTAGAGATGAGAAGTAAAGCTGACCTCAGATCACTGAGCTGCTTCTCTGAGAGGAAACCAAGCTCACATGGAAATTCATCACTAATATTGATCTGAATTAGCATGAGCTGCCTCTGCCTGTGGCCATGTTCTCTCTGATGTTTGCTAAAATATATACGTGTGTGTGTGTGTGTGTGTGTGTGTGTGTGTGTGTGTGTGTGTGAGAGAGAGAGACTTAAACTGTTAGCTGCTGTGTGACTAAAGTCAGTTTAATGACGGAGGATTATGAGGCCTTTAATGATGTGAATTATGAAAAATATCCTGATTAAAATATTATTTTATATCATTTTCATTTCGAATTATTTAAATCTGTTTATTTTTCCTTCTGTAAAAACATTTGCATTGAAGGATTTTTTGGCAGGAGTTTGGTGATTATTATAGCTCATAAATGGTGTGCATTTTACATTTTTCTTATGTTATTTTTGCAATAAATCCATTTAATTTTGACTCTTTTCAACCCAACAAAAATTAGTTAGTGATTCATGGTGGTGGAAATAGAAGTTCAACATAGAATGAAACTGTTGACTTGATAAATAAGAAAGGAGAACATTTAGATATTTTTTTTGGTGATATTCTGAGGGGGGCAGGTGGGCGTACTTCATCCTGTCTCTCTGCATTATTTGTGCACCTAACTTGTCATTTTTGGAACAGCCTGCTAAAGGAGCTGCAGTTGAAAATTAGCCAGCTGGTTAACAATGGCAGATTTACAGACATTTTGATTAATGTGCTTAATTAATGTGCTCCTTATATATGAATTTATGTATGATATTTTACATAATATAATATAATATAATATAATATAATATAATATAATATAATACATTTATACATGTATTAATGGAAGTAAATAAACAAACATAAATGAATTCATGAATTCAATATCCTTTATTCTTAAAAACACAACAGTTAAATGCCTTTTTTTTCTTTCTTTAGCAGTAAGTGAGAATAAATCCACTAAATGTCATACAACTTTATATGTAATTTTACCTGTTAAATTGCCATGTATTTTAGTTGTATTCTAAGCAATTTAAGAATTGAATCTCATTTATAGATGGCTGTTTGATTGCACCTGACTGGAGTTTAGCACCCTTTCAAGAATGTGCAAACAAATTCATAAAGGTGTGAGATGAAGGGCTGTTAAATGAGTGTTTATTTAGAATTGGAAACGCACTTATAATGGTGTGCGGTCACATTTGAATACAGCGGGTCGGCTCTGCACGCGGCCATTGTGCTCACATTAAAAGCCGATTTCACGGCCAACAGAACCACAACAAAAGAGGCAGCAGGTCCAAAAAGTTTGAAAAGACTTGAAGAGAATAAAGGAGGAAGAGAAAGAGGAGGAGGAGGGAATAAGAATAAAAGAAGGAGAAGATAGAAGAAAAAAAGAAGGAAGATAATAGAAGTGTGCCTCACTTTTTCTCCCCATATCACTAAGAATAGACTGAAATTTGCTACTGTATTATTATCTATAATTAGATTTATATTTGCACACTGGATGTATTGTCACCACATATTTACTCTCTATAGATGTATATAACTCCACATATTATCCCATGAATCTTTAGATTTACTTGATCACTTCCATATATTTATTTATATCTTTGCATATGTGTCACATTTCTCCTACAAACCATCGATAAATGTTTTATCTCAACAACTCTACATATTATTTCAGTATCTCTGTAAAAATCACAAAAACAGTTATAATATTTTCATGCACAATATCACCAATAAACTACAAAATGTCCATAAATTTACATATTTATCTGTGCCCTCGTGTATCTCTGCATATCACCACACTATCCCTGCACATTTATGTATATGAGATATACATACAATATAACCCATCTGTTCATCATATCTGCTCAAATCTTTTTAACATCTCTTTACTGTATTTATTTAAATTTCTACATTATCTGGACTAATTTATCATTTGTTACATTATGTAAATATCTTTTTTTTGTCCATGTGTGTCCCAGTAGCTCTGCTGCATTTAGTCTCATATGTAACACATCTTTTATTTTATTTCCTTATATTTTTATTCACTGCTGCATTTTGTACTACAAGTATCTATAAATATATTTGATGAATCTATATTCATGCAATTCCATAAATTATATGATCTATATCTAAATCTTAACACTGATAAACTGTCTCTCTCTGAGTATCGGTTTCTTTGTATATAATTTTCTTAGTATTATTTCAAAATATGTATTAATACTTTTCTAAATTATCTATCTTTGTATCACACTGTATTAGTTTTCAAAGTCTATATTATCTCCACCAATGACTCCTTTATCTTAGCATATCTCTATAAAATCTCATCATGCAGTTTTTAATCTCAAAATGTCTGTCTCTATAAATCTTATATTATATCTATATGTATGTCTATAAATCCCCTACTTCATGACCACATTAAAATAAATCTCAATGTTCTCCAACAGTTAGCCCTAAAAATATATTTTATCTTAATTAAATGATCTAAATGTCACCTTTAAACACCCAACCTACTCTATCATAGCTTTAATTATGTTTGGGTTAGGGTTAGGGTTTCCATAAATACAAATATGATCTTTGTATGTATAAAAGTGTCTGTCAATAGGAATCATTAATTACTTTATATTATGTCTATGTTATTATTGTTATTATGTCTACATAAAGCTTCATACTATCTTTACATTGCTTTAAATATTTTCTTTAATATGTTGCTTCACCAAGCTTAAAATGTCTCTCTACATTTCTCTATTTTTTGACATAAATCTAGCTCTATAATTCTGTGTATTATCTGCATATATCTCTGTAAAACTCTCTATTTCTCATCAGCATGTTATTTATATTGAACACAGAATATGGCTGCCAAGAAACACCAAAACACACTGAACAGGACTCACCGGCAAACCAACCACTGCAGGAGGAGGAGGAGGAGGAGGAAGAGCTTACAGCTGGACAGATGGACCCCCGTCCAAAAACTGCTGGGTCATTTAGAGAGAGAGAGAGAGAGAGAGAGAGAGAGAGAGAGAGAGGGAGGATGACACTGGTTATATTGAGAGAAAAGAGAGAGAGAGTCAGTGGGACAGATGCGAGGTAAAGCGGAGCAGTGTTTGTCACTAACGCTATAGATTAGCATGTGGTCTCCAGCACAAAGCTGCAGATCAATACTGCTGCTCTGTACACAGCAGATGGCCTGGGACAAAGTGAGAGAGAGAGAGAGAGAGAGGACAGAACAGAGAGGAGGAAGCAGGAGGAGGAAACGTCCTGATCAACCTGCAGCTCTGCAGCTTTATTCGCATTTTACAAGCTGCCGCTCGCTTTCAGAGCACAACAAATATGACACACCAGGAACCACAGCAGAGAAACCTGCACAGCTTCTGCCTATCTGTCTCTTCTCTTTAAACACTTTTTCATGTTGCATTCTCAGGTCTAACAATTCTTCATTTGTTTTGAGGTATCTGATGGAGTTAATAAATTTTTGTTTATTGTTAATTGTTTAAATAGGTTTATTGGCTCTGACATTAATTTCTGATTTCTCATTTATAAACTCAGCTGTCTTAATGAAGGCAGCTCTTGTTTTTCAGTGTGTCTCAGTGAAAATTAAAATTAATCCAGATCTTGCAATAAAATTAAATGGGTAATGCTGAAAAGCGTTTTATAAATAGCACATTTAACTAACTTTAAATGTGCTGGACAATTTAAATATATTCCTAAAGAGTGTTGGCTACTGAATAACAGCTTTAACAATAATGCTTATGAATTAATTATTCTTTTTTAGATACTTAAAATAAATTTTAAAAATACTTTTCAAGTGATTTCTAATGTGCTTTAGTATTTATGGTTAAAATAATGTAGCTGTTTTATCATGCTGATTTCAAATGTAGCTCAAGCAAACAATTTCAATAAAAAAATAAGAAAGCGAGTGGAAATACAGCTAACATAAGCTTGGAAACAGATGAGAAATGTAGTTTCTCACCATTTGTGGTGGTGACTCACATGATTCACAGAGAGCAGATAAACAGGCTAATGATTATCTCAGCAGACAGACAGACAGTTAATCTACTCCTGTAACACCACTGAGCTCTGCAAACAACTGAGTGACCAAACTTTTACTCCCATGTTTAATGTCATCTAAAAAAAAGTGTTGAAACAGATGAATACATGTATTTCACAGCATGGTCATGGTGAAGAAATTGCACGTATGCAAGAAGCAAATGACCCTGCAGTGTGAGCCTGAGAGACAGGAATTCAGACTGAATGCTCAAATTGCACGACGATATTTTACTGGTATTTGATTTCTGCATGATCTTTGTGGAGATCCACATTAAAGCATGCAGCTGGTGCTATTCTATGTGCAGACTCAATCTGACAGTGAATGATTTTAACTGCCAAGTGCTGTGTGTGTATTCAAAGATATATCTTACTCCTCTGTGCCACAGAGCTCCACTGTTGTCCAAAAATTATTAAAAACACTTCATTGAGCCGCACTGTTGCACTGCTGACATTTTAATTCATTACCATGAACACACACTGTCGTTTATTTGTACTCAACCCCACACACACCGTCCTGCTGACCTCAATACTCAGTAAAGCGTGGACATGGACTAATCCGTAGCTGAAAATAGTCCTCAAAAAGTGCACTACTCCTTCCTGTTTGAATAGAAACTAGGAAATTACCGAGCCTTTTTAAAAATGAAGCTCCAGATTTGTATAGGTGTGTGGCTGAGAGAGACAGAGGGTTTTGGACTACTCATAGTTGATTTTGGTCTTTTTATTGGGATTTGATGAAAGACTTTTATCCTTTAAATAGACCTTCTAGCTACTACAAAGCATAACCATTTAACCATTCATTGTGTTTTTACACATAAATTAACTATAGATATAAGAATGTAATAAAAGGTGATGTTATACATTTGTGTGTGTGTGTGTGTGTGTGTGTGTATTGACTTTGCTCCCTATCTGTTGTGTCTCTCAGCCTTGCAGTATTTGCAATGGTTGGACAATGGACTTGCTATACCACTGAGGACAGTTACAGTGACTTTATGAAGAAATGTGTTGGAAAACTCTGAGACCTGGACAGCAAGCTTATTTCTAAAATGTATGGGTGGTGCATCAGATTTTCAAATTAAAATGATGTTGGTGTATTCTGTGTTAAAATGCCAAAATGTTATATAATCAAACACTTGTTTTAGAAAAATAAAAAACTGAACAACATGTTTTTGAAATGACTTTTTAAAAAAAACCTTCTGTGGGGGGGCGGAGCTTTGGACACTGCCTGGCAGTGATGTCAGCATTTTGTTTACACTGCCATATTGACCACGAACTCTATCACTTCCACCTCTGCCTCCTCTTCCTCCCCCTCTTCCGCCTGCAGCTGCTCCTTTACGGCCTCCCTCTCCGCCTCCAGAACCTTTCCCCTCCACCCTCCCTTCATCCTCTTCTCCTTTTCCTGATCCTTCTCTCACCTCTTCTTACTCTTCCTTCTTCTCATACTCACTTTCCTCACTTCCTCTTCCTCGTCCTGCTCTACCTCCCACTCTTCCTCTCTATGACTGCTTTTTTTCTCCCCTCCTGCTCGCTCCTTTCTTACCTCCCACCTCCTCTCTCTTTATTGTGGAACGTCAGGTGACGGCTAAAGGTTTAAAGGAGAAACAGACTGGCAGTCAGACTGGCAGATGAACAGACTGACAGAAAGACAGACAGGTCATCCCTCAGCAGACCCCCTGCCTGTCTATCTTAGATGGCTGATCAAAAGGAGAAAATGGGTCAGGCTTCTGTTCTTCTGTCCTTAATTACACAACAGTCTTTAAACAAAGCAACATCTGCCCAACTACCCATCCTGCTCCTCCTCCTCCTCTCTTCCTCTTCCGTTACCTCCACCTTCTTGTCTCCTTCTTTACAACCCCTCGTCCCTGCTCTCATGACTCTGACTCAGTGGATTTGGAAATGTCCTTGGTACAGTCAGTACTATATGGACATAGAGATAATGGGGACAGTGTTCAGTCATTAACTTGTAAAGACTGTGTTAGTCGTTACACAGCAGGTCAGTTTGCAAAAATGTGAAAAATTTGTTTGCAGGCAACATTATAATTAAATATATGTGGGGAATAAAGTTTACAGTAATAATTAGATAATTAACCCATCTTGGTGGGTTTAAATGAAGCTTCTTTTCCATAGTATCACATTACATAGTTTTGTTTTTTTTTCTGGAGAATTCCAAGGAGATTATTAGTTTTGAAATAACAGACCCATTGAACCAAAATAAAGCATTACTGTGAATGGCTTTTTAAAAAAAAGAACAAAAAAAAAAGTGTATTATTGCTGCTAGTGAGCGATAAATAGCTGAACATTAACATGGCTTCATTGATAAAAAAAGAACAAAAAAAAAAGTGTATTATTGCTGCTAGTGAGGATGCCATTACATTTCATGATGGCTGGGGGAAACAACAGATTTGTCACATTCAGTAATGTGATATGTTTACAGTGTAGAAGTCTGAGGGTGTTTTGAGGGAATAGTTTTCACCGAGCCACTGAACAAAGACGGAGCATTGAGAACATTTTCTGATGCCTACTGAGCTACTCACAGAATCCAGGTAGGGAGACTCTTTTTATCATCATAAAAAGTATCAAAATACTCTCAAAATGTAGTGCCAAATGTAGTGCCAAAAGTCTCTAAGACAGTTATGTCAATGCAGAAACACATTTAGCCTAGTTCTCTGAATGACTGCCAACATCTCACTTTGTTTTGGTGACTCAGATGTGTCTGGTGTTGTGCTTACTGAAAGCGCTGTTTCCTCAGTTGGAGAAACAATCGACCAATCAGAGCTTTTTAGGCGTGATGACAAGAGACTTATCAGCAGGACAGCTTGTAAATTGTCAGTTTACAGAAATAATCTCTATATGACTCTCTATAAACCGGTCAGAATAACCTCAGCTCCCAAACAATCAGCCAACATTGACACAATGTCAGACTTGAAATTAGTGGAAAAAAAAAACAGGCACCATGCACAAAAAAAGCAACCAAAAACACTCAGTTCTACTTATTTAAGAAAATGTAGTTTTTGATGCTACAGAACACTAAAAACATATTTTGCCCAGAGATTAATCAGTGATGGTCACAACTAAAGAACACCTACAGTAGTTGTACTGAAAAGGAGGAAAGTCTTTCACTTTAAAATGTAATCGATCCTGATGTCATTGTTTTATTTGTGTCATAATTTACAATGATGAAAGGTGTAGGATTATTCACAATTTAATATAAAATAAGTGTCTGATTGTTTTTGTTGTTATCTTTGCTCTTGTTGTTTTATGATGATGGATTAGAGCGAGAGAGGGAGACAGACAGAGGGAGAGAGAGAGAGCAGACAGAGTTATTTAGCAGTCATTTGTCCTTGGAAGTGTAATGAATTGTAAAGTGAACAGGCTACAGGCCATAATGCTCTTTCAGTGCAGCTCCCATGCTCATCACTACACCCAGAGACTGTCGATAACGTCCCAGCACATCATTTACACTGCAGCAGGCTGCACTCAACACTGTGAGCTACACAGCTGCAAACATCTGCCCAACGCCGCACAACAGACTGACAAACTGTGCTCATTTCCACACTCACTCTGCTGCTGCTGCTCTTTCATATCATGTTACATCATGAATTATTATTGCTACCTACTACAATGTCCTGTCCATATCACAAGTCATGACAAAATCACATAATGCCACGTCACATTGTGTCATCACATTATGACCTATCACATCAAAAACATGACATCTGACATGTCACATCACTTCACTGTTTCATATTAAACTATCAAATTCCTGGTCATGTTATTATTTTTTATATTTTAAATATGATGTCATATCATGCTATACTGTATTGTCTCATGTCATACTACACTACATTACATCATGTCACCGCACATCTTGAGATTTAACAGCCCAGCCCTTGGATCAACACTGTGTCATCATTAATGCATTCTTGGTTCACTGAGAAAAATTCAATGAATGTAAAAAACAAAAAAAAAGAAAAATGAAAAGTAAAATTAATTGATAATCATCTTTTTAACATCATTACATTTAAAGTAGCATGGTGGGTTTTTTCAATAAATTGTATTGCATAAAATCATATTCACTCTGTCACATGGCATTATGTCAGGTTATTGTTATAAGAAATTTGGCAGCAGTCTAGACAGGCAATTTACTCTGTTCATTTTCTGCCTCTCCAATACTTTTCACTGTGTTTATGTGCCAAGGGAAAGTCCAATAGTCAGGACTTTAAAGATTAACTGGAGTAGTGAATACCTGGTATTTTATTTAAAAATCCAACCTCAAAGATGAGCAAAAAAAAGCTTTAAGGAGGCTGGCAAAAAACATTTCCTGTGTTTTGGACGAGGTTTTGTTGTCCATCAGGTCAGGTCTGGTTTTAAAATGTGTTTATCATGTGTCACCTTACTTTATCTCAACAATCAGAGCCAGCAGGTGATGAGATGAGAGCTGTGATGAGATCAAATTTTAATGATCCCTCTGGGCAAGTTGCTTCTTTGCAGCAGCAGAGGAAGTAAAAGCCAGTGTCCTCAGTTTGTTTCAAATAATTCACTGATTTTTTTTTTTTTTTTTTTTTTGTCTTCTTCACATACAGTAGAGCGAATGTGAATATCTGCAGGATGTAAAGGTACATCAGGGACTCTGCGCAGACACTGCTGGGTGCTTTCAGCCACTCAGCCTTTCTGTGTGAAGACTGAATTAATTTCACATTCATTTCCTTGTGTCCTCCCAAGCAGACTGGGAATTTATCATCAGGTTATTTTGTTGGCCATAAAATAGGGCTCTGAAAAATCCTTACAGTGATTTTACAGTAAAAATGATGAGAATATATTAGTCATAGTGAGGTGAATTTTCTTAATTTCCTTTGATTTTTTTTCTTGTCTTCTTGTTTGTTTCTTTTTTTTAAATAATCTATATCATATCTATAAAAGAAGATAGATTAAAACACAGTAGGTTAACTCTGGTACATTTGAATAAGGACACCTTGGAGAGAGTATCATAAATCACTATTTAAAATGTTAAAAATAGCTGGAGAACATCCTCACCTCATGGTCCATTTGGTCTCTGTTCTGGAACATCATCAGCAGATGGTTTGTCCAGTTAAAGTGGAATGGCAGGGAGTAAAAAGTTTTTTTCTTTTTTCCAGCAGCACTTGAATGATCTCTCGTCCACCTTGGCTTAACAATAACTATTCAAACTCAAGAACATGTGATATGACTGAAGGCTCCAGAGCAGCTTAATATAGTTTTCTTTGTGTGTGTAACTACCTGGTTAAGAAAAAATAACAATAGTAGCCTAATATCATAATAATATCTTATAATCAATATAATTTATAATCAATTTGAGGATTAGAATACAGTTAGATAAAGTGACATAAGGACACACTAAACTGGCTACTTATCTCCACATACACACATATCTTAAATGATTCTTTGTTCATGTTTTGGCCATTTTAGTGTTCAATATTAAGCAAAAATAAAAGGACAGAACTGCCACAGAGCAGAGCAGGATATGACACCTTTCACTCAGTTAAATCCACAATTATCAAAAATCCACTGTGACAATCTGACCATCATTTCAGGAGAATATTACACAATAATGATTTTTTTCCTTTAAGTCCCACCCCGAGGAGCTCCACTGTCTCCAGCTCCACACAAACCCACACACACACACACACACACACACACACACCCAATGGACAGCCCGCCCGTGCGCCTCTTAGTCCAGAACCCCCGCCCGCCCTTCTGATTGGTCCGCTGCGCTGTCAGTCATCCCGGGGACGCCCCTCCATCCCGGCCCGCTCCCCCCCCCTCCCCTCTCCTCCAGCAGCAGGTTGGGTTGAGCGGTCTGCTAGGGGACCGCGGACAGCTCCCGTGTGGGGAGCAGAGCAGCGCAGGAGGAGGAGAGGGCTGGATATGGGGGAGCCACAGCACAGGCCCGTACGAGCGAGATAAAAAACCACTTTCTATGTGCACACACCGGGGACAACACACAAAGACACCGAGCTGGGGAGGCCTGAGGAGGACGGGGAAACAACCGAGGAAGTGAAGTGAAGGGGGGGGACACGGATACTGACCCATCCCGGCGCATCAGGGGGAGACGCGGCGAGAGAAAGGAGGAGAAGAAGGAGAGACGATTCCGCTCGACCCGATGGACTGAGAGGACAGATGAATGAAGACTGCCTACACTAACGCCTATAGATGCCTGGCCAAGGACCTGGACGCTTATGCCATGAACGCGGACATGACGATGGACGGCATTGGCAGCCTGCACGGCGGGGTGGCCGTGAGCTCCGTCGCCCCTGACGCGGAGCTGATGAGCGGCCACAGCCCGCACCACGGCCGCGGGGGCTCGTCGGTGGCGGCGGGGGGACACGGGGTGGCGGCGGCGGCGGCGGCCGCGTCCACCCTGCGGATCCACCAGGACCTGGCCGCCGCCGCTGCGTCATCCCGCTCGGCCATGGTGTCCGGCATGGCCACGATCCTGGACGGCAGCGGGGAGTACCGGCCGGAGCTGTCCCTGCCGCTGCACCACGCCATGAGCGTGCCCTGCGACACGTCCTCTCCCGGGATGGGGATGAGCGGCACCTACACCACCCTAACCCCGCTGCAGTCGCTGCCCCCCATCTCCACCGTGTCGGACAAGTTTCACCACCACCACCACCACCACCACCAGCGGCTCTCCGGGAACGTGAGCGGGAGCTTCACCCTGATGCGGGACGACCGGGGCTTACCGGGCATGAACAACCTGTACAGCCCCTACCACAAGGAGCACATGTCCGGGATGGGTCAGAGCCTGTCCCCGGTGCTGGGGAACGGCTTGGGCTCCATACACAACACCCAGCAGGGTCTCCACAACTACGGCACCACGACGCACGGGGGCCACGACAAGATGCTCAACTTCGACGCGCACCACACCGCCTCCATGCTGGCCAGAGGAGACCACCACCAGCACCGGGGGCTCGGTGGCCCGGCGGCCGGGATGATGCCGCACCTGAACGGGATGCACCACCCGGGGCACCCGGCCGTGTCCTCGGCGGGCCACCACCCGCACCCCCACCCCCACCTCCAGTCTCCGTCCCACGGGCCCGTGTTGGCTTCCACCCGGGAACGACCGCCCTCCTCCTCGGGGCCGCAGGGGGTGAACAGCTCGGGGCAGCTGGAGGAGATCAACACCAAGGAGGTTGCGCAGAGGATCACGGCGGAGCTGAAGAGGTACAGCATCCCCCAGGCCATCTTCGCCCAGAGGGTGCTGTGCCGCTCCCAGGGGACCCTGTCGGACCTCCTGAGGAACCCCAAACCCTGGAGTAAGCTAAAGTCAGGCCGGGAGACCTTCAGGAGGATGTGGAAGTGGCTGCAGGAGCCCGAGTTTCAGAGGATGTCGGCCCTCAGACTGGCAGGTAAGAAAACACGCCCGGGTTCCCCTCTGGTGTGTGGGCTGCTTTTGTGGGACCAGAGGAGTGAGCAGATCCACGACCACTGCCCCACAGGCTCCAGTTTGATCTGGACCTTTGTTTCGGTGCGTGCTCTGTCCGGCGCGGCGGCTCCAATTTTAGACGAGTGAAATTTATTTACAATCACCGCTGTTATGATTACCATCACTGATCAATAACAAAAGGGATCGATACCAAATGACAAGGTCGCGGGATTTCCCTCCAACAGTCGCTGCGCTCTGTGCGCTCAGCCTCTCCATGTCGGCGGGGAAAACAGCGCGCCTTTATCAAATATCACTGAATAAAAGTGCATCATTTTGCACTAATTATATTCTATAAATTAAGGCACTGAAATAAAACATTCCTTTAAGAGATCTGAAAATTTAAAAAGGGAGCTTGGAAACTCTTAAAAAAACAGAAATAATAATAATCCATTAATCCATTATTTGGATGGATTGGACTCATCATATTATCAAAGTAAACTTGTTGAGGCTGAGGTGTTCAGTGTTGGATCATGTCAGTGCTCTCCATCACGAAGCGTTGTGTTTCTCTGTGTTTGGCCGATCACAGAGACCTGAGGGCTGGAGGATCGGTGGGTCTGGGGCCCCCTCTAGTGAGGAAGCTGCTCTCTGTCCCAGCCAGCAGCCTCTATTGTCTGCAGGGGACAGAGCAGCTGCACGGAGGGCCACAGAGAGCAGGGTCACGTGTCTGTGAGGGATCAGAGCTTTATTCAGCTCCTCAGGAATATATTGTCACATCAACACAGTCTGATGCGCTTAGTTTGTCTGTGCTGAGTTTACAGGATGAGCACTGCTCTTTTCTGTAATTCTATAATAATTCTACAAGCCTTTAAATTTCATATCCTCCACATTTAAATGAACAAAGTGTTTTAATATAACAGAGTTTAAATGATCAGTGTGAAACACATCTGTTGGATTTTTGTGGTTTTCCTCTTGAATATTTTCCAATAGCAGCATTAAGTTAGACCACATGGTTCCAGCTTATGAATACTTAAAGAAATTTAAAGAAACCAAACATACTCACTGAAAATAAAAACTAAAAGGAAATTCAAATACAACAGGAGGAAGGAAGCATGTGTCTGATAGCTGTTAGGCAATTAAAGAAAGTGAAGGATGCACTTAATCGTTATGTTTCAAGCTGTTTACATTTTAGCTTTTGGAGCCTAAATAGATATTATCACTGTTCTGTGAAAATCATGTATTTCCAAAACATTAACCTTCTATCAGCCAAGAAAAACATTTTTCTGCTTTGTGACATTTTCTAAAAATATTTATTTGGTTTTTAGAAGAAAACACATGGAGATGGAGTGTGAATGGAGAGCTACAAATGTTATTTTCTCAGTCTCACAGTGAGCTCCAAAACTATCCATATGTTGTCAGGGGTCAGGTTCCAAACAGCTAATTACAACACACTGAGTGGTGAACAATTGCAAAATTAGTGACAAATACATTTTAGCCGTTCTGGAATTACGCCTTTTTTTTCAAACAGCATGAGCTTTACATTCATCACCATTATTTCACAGTTTGAATGGAGTTTGCCTTTAGTCATTATCAGGATTTTCTTTTTGCTTCGGTACATTTCACTGGTCCTCTAGATCCAGTACTTAAATTGCTTTGGTATTCACAACAGAGTTTGCAAAACTGCAAAACTGGCTCGAAATCTCATATTAGAAGTTAAATGAAGAAATCTAAATAAGACTTCATGTCAGAAACTTGTATCTGTATTTTCAGATCAACTTGATTTGAATCAAACATCGATTTATAACGAAACACAGTCAACAAGGGTAAACAGAGATAATGACACAGACACGTTAATATGTACGGACAAGAAATCTGAAAATAGATATAAACAGAAATATAAAAAGATAAATTGATATATGAATATATATACATAAACAACAATAACGTACAGCACAATGTACAGATTAAATTATTGCTTATTGAGTGTGTGGCAGTGTGAGGTTTGCTGGAGTAAATATTATATTATAATTTGTTTAAATCAAACTTTATAATATAATTATTATGAACGGATTATTTCTTTAATATTTTAAATAATGTAGAATGAGAATTCTGTTTGGAAACTTTAATTATATTTGTTGCTGTCCAGTAGGAAACAGTACATCTCAACATTTGACAATTTTTGAAGTTTTTAACTAAACTGAAGAAAAATTCTACTACTCCTTTGCCTGAAAACCCCTGAAAACTTAATGTAAATTAAAATAGATTATTAATAATAATATTTAAAAAATCTTAGACACTCTAAACAAGACTGGAAGACTAATTTCCTGAAAAGTTTAGATTTAGGAGATACATGGTTTTGTTTTAACATTAAAACATTCACATTCAGTTTTCAGTAAGTTACTATAATAAGACACATGAAGTGTGTTTACATTTCCGCTTATATATCCAACAATTAACCTGCATATTGAACTCTTTATCTTCTCCAAGTCTTAGATATATGTATTTGATGTCTACGACATTGGAAAACAGTTCTGATCCTCAAAAAGTAAAATGTATTCCTTCTTACCTTAACTTACTATGTCAAAATGATAACATATATATATACAGTATATATATATTTAATATCTGTATATCTGTATAAAAATGTACTGATAATTTAATTCACACAGTATTCTAAATGCAGAGTTATTATTCTTTATTTAAGATTACTATAATAATTATCTAATGCTCTTACAAATTACCGGCTTATGTTATTATTATATTTATAAAGTCTCAATCATTTTGCAGTAATAAGTCAAAATGTTAGAAATGTAGCATTGTAACAGCACAAGAAACAAGTAGGAAAAAGAAGAAAAAATATGTACAGATTACAAATATGTGACAGAGTTGCATAAAGTTAACTTGATTTCTTTTATTTTCTACCAGTGAATATATATTAGGCATTTTAAATACCATTAAAAACACCAAACATAGTACTATAATATTTTTACATAGGAACATTTCTAGTATCATCCAAATAACTAATTAATGTAAATGATGCATTTACTGAAATTAAGGCCTCTCTGTCTGTATTTACTATAACAATCAGTGATCAGTAATAATCTACTGTGTCCCTTATTTCCCACAGTGAAAACAGAGATAGCGTATTTTCTTTCTGCAATATTTAATATTCCTATATCATACCTTTATGATCTCAGTGCGTCGATGTTGCTTTAATAGTGAGTTTATGGAGATCATACCTTATTCTAAACTCATATATGTATATGGTTTCATCTGACACATCCCGGTGCAGTTTCTGATATTTAGAGGCTGCATCATATTACAGTGTTTGGCTGTAATATCTGTTCAGTATCTTTTTAACATATGTTTACTGTGGTTGTTTTTGAAATGAGGCATTAGGGGAATTTTTTATGGTAAAAATGTGACATGGTTTCAAGCGGCCGTACAGTCTCTGTATTTTCTTTGACTTTTTCTCGAAATTCTCGAGACATTGACTGGGAATGAATCTACATTCATTCAGTGGGTTTTTATTCTTCTCAGGCTCAGACTGGTGTTTTAAATTTGTGCACATGCTAATGTGGATGAGAATATCTCTGCAGGATCTGACTGCTATTTTATTGGGGGCTCTTTGATTTTGGGGCCTTGTATTTGACATTATAGGAAACAACATGCCTGACGGTGGGTGGAGGGCGGAGCTGGAGGAGGGCGGGCTCATGTGGTCTGTGCTTCCCCGAGTGTAGTAAAATGTCAGCAGACGCACAGTGAATAGCCTTGTATTTATACTGCTGTCTGATGGAGCTGCACACATCTACCATCCCTCTGATAATGAAAAGCACTCGCTGGCTGCTGTATGATGTGTGTTTCTTTTTCAGAGGGCCCAACCTCCACAGATCAAACCTGAAGTCATCATTAGGGCTGAGCATTGACTAGAAATAGTGCCAACAGTCACTATACCTGAGTTTTTCTACTAATAGCAAAACGATACTTTGTAAGTCCCTTACCTTGAGGACTAAATGTGTTTTTTCCACAAACCCCTTTAGTTCATTTAAGAAATTTAAGAACATGCTGTTTGTTCGTTGTCAGCTGGTCACTAGTTCACGAGCCACATGTTTTGTTGACTAAAGGCAGATGCAGGAAGCTAACTGTGAGCCAATTAGAGCAGGAGGCTGACTGGAATTGTGGCTTTACGTCAAACTTTACAAAGTCCTAGGTTTATAGACAGGCTATCCAGTATATATGTGCAGAGAGACGATCGTCACTAAACCATGTGCTTGTCAAAAACCCAAACACTGTTAAGAAGACCTCTGTGTCTGATGGAGACCTTATCTTAGTGCAGCGATAGGAAAAAAGGGGGAAACCAGCTTTCTAACTAACTAAAAAGATACATTTTCTAACAACCGGTTTGCTAGCATGGCAGATGCAGAGATGTCAGAAACTCTGCTTCTCCACAGGCCCACAGCAGGCTGGAGTCAGAGGCTGGCCGCTGGAGAGCTTTAAAGTCAGGAATTTGAATCAATTCACTTTTGGATTCTTGATCAATATAAGATAAAGCCATCAGTTACATGGGGCAAAGTTCTGCTCCTGTTTTCTCCAACGATGGACCCCGTACAAAGATATGGACAAAAAATGTTGAACCTGGTGAACAAAAGGTATGGAAGGACTGCTGGTAGCAAAGTCCGACTGATGTGGAGTTCTTAGATGGTTTGTTTTTTATCTTTAAATGGAGCAAGCAGCAGTTTCCTCCTGCCTCCAGTCCTCATGCTAAGTGGTTAAACGTGCTGGACCTACAGTATCTCTGTATGATGTGACTCACACAGCTGCTCACACAGCATCATGATGCCTCCACATGAACAGTTTTCTTCCTTCCAGTTTTGCTCTGAAACTGTGATTAGCATCCAGCGTTTTCACAGAGATCAATGCAGTCCAGTTTTTTAGGATGCCATCCTCACAGTCATTTTAGCTATTTTATTTATTCATTAATTTTGTTTGCCAGCATTTCCTCCACGGTGACTTTTAAAATGACTGTAAGAACAGATGGAGCCTCAGGTCCTAGGTCAAAGGTCGGGGCCGCCACGCTCAGACAATAACACAACAACAATGAATCATTTAAGCCATTGTTAAAGCAAAAATGTTGCTTTGTATTTAATATTAAATTGACTATTTTAGGGTTATAATTGGACTAAAACATGAGATTTGAAGATGTCACATTGAGCTTTAGGAACCTGTGATGTGACTTTTTTATGATTATTCAGTAATCAAAATAATCAGCACTCACTCTCTCTCATTTATTTTTGCAGTGTTCTGGGTCAGAGTATGTGAATAGGTTGGGATATATTTTCAAACACAAAGTACATAGTGCTTCATAATGAAGTACTGAGCACAAAATTTAAAAGAGGCAGGGTAGCTGGAGTAATGTGTTTCCTTTGTTAGAGGTCAGGCTTCCAACCCTCTGAGGACAGGATTGTGAAGAACTGCACTGAATTAAGCATGAAGATAAAGCATGGATTCATTTCTTTTAGCACTTAAAATGATTTTGTTAGTAAAGTTGTTGGATTTCCAGTGACGCTTTTGTCCATCGTCTGTTTTTGAATTTGAAGTTTTCTGGGAACGAGTGTGCTGGTTGGTACTAATCACATGGCAGACAGAGACAGTGTTACTGTCAGTGACAGTGTTTTTTTCTAGAGGCAAGCTTACAATTGCACAGACTCTATGTGAAGAATAACATTCACAATAATAGATAAATAATGTATTCATATTTGGGTTTAAATGGAGCTTGTATGTTGAGTAAGTACCTTGTGTCTCTATAATTAGCAACAAAGAACATAGTTTTTCTCAAAGTCAGTTAACAAACTGGACACCCCTATCTGTATAGTCGTCTTTTTGGTTTGGGCAAGGCAGCTCATCTCTGAATCATCGTCTGAATTTATTCAGGGATTGAAAGAGGTCTGTTAATGTGCTCTCTTTCAAGGATGGAGAAACAATAAACCAGTCAGGGTTAGGGTGCGAATTTGACAGGTTGTATGTCGACTTAACTAATCTAATAAAAAAGAAATAACAAATCTTACATGAACATTATTTCAGTTGTGGAAAAAAAAAGCTAAGTACTGTGTCAACTTATAATAATAATAGTTGGACAATAAATGACTTGACTTGTAAAAACAAAACAGTCCCTTCAGCCATGTCACAAACTCTGAGAAGTCGTCTTACTGAGGTGGAGGCTTTTATAGCAGCAGATTAATGCCCATAGTTCTGAAATGGCATGTTCAACTGTCACCTATGGGTGTAGTGTTTGGGTGATTTCTGCCTCCCAAGGACTCACACCAACACTGCTGGATGCATTTAGATTTATTACTGTAGAAAAGAGCCCAAATTGGCTCTTTGTCAGGAACAGAGGTCTGCACATATCCAGCCATGGAGACTAAACACAGCACTGCCAAAGCAGATATACTATCATAAAAAAGAAAAACAAATCTTTAAAAATCTGTCTAAATGCCTCTCTGGAGCTTTTCCTCCATGCCTCCTTCTCCTCTCCCTCTACCTCATTTTGAATCCTTTCTCTGTCCTCCCGCGGACCTGCCTCTGTCTCTTTCTTTTGGGGGGAGGTATTATGTGATCGTCAGGGGAATTGAACACAAGAGCAGAGGCAGCAGCGGCCCGATGAATTATTGATGGGAATCTCGGCGTGACCCACCTCGGTCTTCTCACTTCACTTCTTCTTCACCTCGCAGCTGGGTTAACCAGGCAAAATGGAGGGAGGGAGGGAGAGATAGAGAGAGAGAGAGAAAAGGGAGGAATCCATTGTTTGGTTGGAGGACGATGCCTCCCTGTGACTCTGAGTGAATAATGGATGAAAAGACAACAATGTTCAAATCAGTGTTAGAATAGAATCACTCATGTGACAGCAGCAGAACAAATATGAGTCCTGCTCAGCACAAACTGATAAAAAGCAAAAAACATATAGGGGTGGGGGTAAAATGACCTGTACTCTATCACTTTACATGGTTGATTCAGTACACCAGCAGAGTCATGTCATACACCACTGCTCTCAGTGTCTCTTTTTAATAAGAGTGCTGTTCTCATTGACACATTAATTAAACTGTGCCTGAGTTTTTGAACACTGTCTGGTTGCTTCAGTGCACTGCAACACTTCCTACACATGTTTAGCTTTGAAAGTCTACCAGAGAGGGATTGTGCACTTTGAGTTGCTGGAAAGCTTTTCATGGTAATGAAGGAACATGAACACTGATGTGTTGTTGATATTTTTGGACAACAATGGATGTCTATGGATTTATAGAGAAATGTGATATATCAGGCTTCAGATAGACACACAGTACTTGTTAGATGGAGCAACTCATCGTTGGTTTTGGTCTTTACGCAGGGTAGAAAAGTCTAGAACATAACGGTGTCATATTATGTTACAGAGGAGAATGAGAAGAGTCCACTTAGAGTCAAATTGTGCTGAAAATCTGAATGACTGAACCTAAATATTTTCCATTTTATGCATCCTGCTGCGAGCAGACACAGTGCATTATTTATGAGGCTAATTCTGCTTTATGACACAGATTACCAGCATTTACTGTGTGTGTGTGTGTCTGTGTGTGTGTGCGTTGAGTCTTACAGTTTCAGACTGTGGGAATACAGTTTGTGTCCGTTTTCAGGGTTTCTGTTCTGACCTCCTGCATATTCAAAGGCTGCTATCGATCTTTAATAATGGATTTCAGGCTGCTGAGAGGAATCTTTTGATGTTTGTTTGTGTGTCAGCGTGAGGATTTGACAGAAACAGTTATCTCTGTACTATCCTGTTGATAGCAATTTTGAAGGCTGGAAACTGCTACACAACAGGGTCTGTTTACCCGGGGTGTAACGGTACGCAGAGTTCACTGTTCGGCTTGTACCTTGGTTTTAGGGTCACCGTTCAGTTTTGGAACAACAGGGAAAATGTAGAAAACAACAGTTTTGTCATTTATTTAGTAAAACGTCTCATTCTAAGTAATCATTCTTACTGTAACAGTTAAGGCACTCAGATACTGATCACCACTCTCTTCCCACTCTCAGGGGAATGTCGCCACATGTAAGACGAGGGTCACATGACTGTCAAGCATAACTGAGGTAGCACTCATGCTGGCTAGCTCCTCCTCTGGCTTACCCTTTTTACAGTATATGTACCATTAGCCTAGTCAGCAAAGGCTAACAAAAAGCCATAAATTCAAAGGCCAGAGGTCAGATGTCTTTATCTAACTACTGTATGCAGATACAGATCACAGGTGACCATCAGAAGATTAGTTACAAGGTTTTGATGTGGGCAATACATTCATGTCGAGACTATGACTTTATCATATTCATTCAGCAAAGCACCACGCTCTTTATCAAATCTGTGAAGTCCAAACATCAGCCGTGTGTGTTCAGACTCTCTACAACCTTCACTATAGCTCCCAATAAGAAAATCAGAGGAATAGCGTAGTGATTTTTTGTTAAGACTGTCCACCCCAATTATGGTGCCCCGGCTGTGCTGGAGCGGTAGAAGTGTTGCCGGGGCCAACTGAGCGGCTCGGGTTTAGAGGAGAAAATGGTCCTGTCGTCACTTTATTACGGCGGTCAAATCAAACGTGACACCTGGACTCTGAGCTCATTGAGGCGCAGCGCTCAGAGAATACACACCGCATGATCAGTCAGAGCTACACAGTGCTACACAAATGTGTGCAGGTACGAAGCAGCACAAAGGGCACAAACACGATTGTGACTCATGCTGAGAAGGACCATATTTTTTTCCACATAGTTTCCACATACTGTTTTTGAAAGTAGTGCATTAGAGGTAATATCTCACCACCGCAGTATTGTTAAAAACTGGTCTTTCAAATTAAAGACTACATTTACAATCAGCCCTGTGTTTTGTGTGCCCCTCCTCAAGAGAGAAATAAATATGCCAGAAGTAAAATTTCAGTCTTTCTCTCCCTCCAACCCCAGCCATCATCAGACACTCTGAAGCATTACATTAATCCAACCTTGATCACAATGGAATTGTGTATTAATCCACCGCTGAAAATAGTCCCCAATATATTCACAGACACACACATATAGTGTGATTGAGTAACATTTGATAAAATCTAAGTGCCCAGCAGTTTTAGGAAATGACTGAGGCTGTTTGAAAGACCTGAGTGTTCACCAGCCATGGAGGATGTAATGAAATATGTTACTGTAGCATTACAGTTATCATTTTGTTGGCTCCAATGTGTTTGGAGCTTGATCCATACTAGTGACCAAAAGAAAATATATCTCAGCGTTGTTTGCTAAAATCCTTTTTGAACTCTGACTCTTGTTCTTGCTTCTAATGTTTATTCTTTCATAAAAAACATATGAATTCCTCACACATGAGACAAGCGTTCAGATATCATGGACTGACAGCACGTGTGGTTTTGTCACATGTCACATGTGGGATAGTTTGTGAAATGTTTTCAGGACCCTGATTTGATAATGATGCATGTCAGTGGGCTTATCCTGTAATGATTAAATGTGTTCAGACCTGTTCAATAATCCAGTGTGTGTGTGCTTGTGGTATCAGGGTCTCAGGTCCAATCCATATGACTTGTGACAATTTAGGTCAGACCTTACATAGAAGAGAGATGGACAAAGTCTGGTCTGAGACCTTTTTGAGGGTCATGCTGGGAGAGACGCTGATCATTTCTTTACAAAATATCTTAAACATCATGTGGGATACATTTATTGATGTTTATGTGAGGTATTTAGCGCACCTTTGATGAATTCTTCTACGTTGGCACTGGTTTACTTTCTCTGGTCTTTATGTCTTCTTCCCTTTGAATTCTCTTGCTCTCTCTCCCTCAGGTTCATTAGTATTGGTGTCACAGCGCTGCTGAAGTAATTCTGTCCAGCGGCAGGGTTTATGGTGAAAGACAAACAGTGTTTTAAAAAAAGGACAGTAAAGGCAAAGACTGACTTGACCCTGTGTCCGACAAAAATCCTGGATCCACCTCAGAGGACAACAAACAAACACACCAGTAACTCAATTTAAATTCTATTGTTATCATCACAGCAGTGATTAAAATGATTTAATATTTTTATAAGATTTAAATCAACAATAAAATAAATAAATAATTCACTATTCATTGATATTAATGACAAATAATAATATTGTATGTTTCTATATATGAATAATTGTTTTTATTAATATAAAATATCAACAGAAGGATTTAATAGGAAATGTGATAAAATATATAAAAGCAAAAGAGAAAATAAATGAAGAACTAATTTGATTTAAAGATCAAGGTGAACAAATATTTTATTCAAAAAGGAAATAAATAAATAAATAATTTATTCAAAAATGAACAAATATTTTCTATTTCTATATATTTTCTATTTATCATGGTTTTTGTTGTCATTGCCACCAAGAATAATATAAAAGAAGAAGAAGAAAAACAGCAGCAATTTTTCACAAATTATCCTGCAAACACCATTTAAATTAGTCTTATTTTTATCTCGTCTGATGTGTTTTCGTGCTGCTTCAGCTGACAGTTCTCTGTATGTAAATGTGCTGATGTGTATCTATAACCGATCAATACTGTGATGGTCGGATACTGACACCCAACACAAACAAGGAAGTGGACACACATTGTGTTTGTTCTCCTTCCTGCTTCTGTCTCTGCTCGTGTTGTTGTTTTCTGTTATTTTAGTTTCTCTCTCTGTCTGGGAGTCTGTGTGTTTTTCAGAAATGTGTGTGTGTGCGTGTGTGTGAAACAGTTTTGGACTCGACCGTGCGTGTGGATGGATGATGTGGATCGATGGCTGTAATCCCGAGCAGATTAAAAGAGCATTAATACTGGCAACGATAACATAAACGGTGCGGACCCAGATTTCCATTGATCTGCAGGAACCTGATCCAGACCAGTTCCTGGAAGGGGTGGGGGGAGGGGGCAGGAAAAGAGGGAGGGAGACAGAGCGATAAAACAGAGAGAGAGAGAGACGAGCTGTATCTGAATGGATCGTGATAATAACAACAATAACATGGACATTTTAATGTGCAGTATTATATTCAAATTAATAACATGGTAATTGAAAAGGTCAGTCAGTATGGCCTGGTAAGGATGCAAACTATCCCATAATTCAACTTTATCATGAAAAAAGAACATTAAATCCCAGTTTCCTTTCTGCAATATCTGCACATGGCAACTATAGTTTAGTTAAGGGTTGGATTGGTATGACAGATTTTTTTAAACTGAACATTTATTGCAATTTTTGTGACAATCTCTGAGGTGTGTAAATGTCCAGCGTGACTCCGGGGGAGGGTTGTGTTGTCTGTATGTGTTCAGATTGGTAAAGGAGTTGGCTTAATTTGATGTTGTTTTATCTGTTTGCATTATGTTGTCTGTAGCTGCGGTGCAGTGAGCTGTCAGGCCTACCGTACCAATTACTTTATTGACGTTCAAGGTCATGTGACACATTGTGGACATTTTGAAAGCGTGTACATCAGTTTCTCTGCAAGCCTTGTGACTAGATGTTTTTTTCTCTCCTTCTTTGGATGAGATACGGGTTTCTTTATCTGCTGCACAGTTTGTATTTATTTTGTTGACCTTTTGTCTTATCATTTGTGCCGTTGGAACTGACTAAGTCCAAACCAAACTAAAACAAAATGACCAAGAAAACAAAGGACATTTTGATTTTACCCTCTTACTCACCTCCTGCACATTTGGTGGTAAAAGCATTAAAAGCAGCCAGTTTGATGTGCACCAGACAGATAGGTTTGAAGGGAATCCTCCTCTATTTGATTGTGCCACATAACTGGATTCATTAAGCTGAATCTGTCTGTTATTGGATTATGTTTCATATTGGATGGATGGGATCCAATTGTAGATATTACAGCCTTTAATGCAGACAGGTTTAACAGGACAGAGCAGGAAGAAGCATGTTGGGGAGAAAAAACTAAGACAAAGGTAAAAAATTACAGAGAAAATAACAGAAAAGAATAAAGTCAAATAAAAAGTTAATAAACCCTTAACATGATGTTAAATAGAAAACCTAAAGAATAAAACTGGATAGGAAAAAAGGTTAAGAAAAAGAAAATCCACTATATGGCCAAAAGTATGTGGACTCCAATTTGTTTTGTGTTTCTGTCTCAGTCTTTCATCTCTGAGCTGCTTGTCATCTCTAAGAGGAGGAAACCTGATCAACTCGTATCGCTTGCCACTGATCATTCGGAGACAAACACAGCGGTGAGCGGTTTGCCAGGATATCCGTTTATAGCTGCCCAGCCTCCTTTTGATCAATCGCCGATTACAATACAATCTATTGATCAGAGAAAATTATCTTTCTGCCTGTGTTTGTTCTGCGCTGGAACTATGTGCTGTGAGAGTGAGCGGCGGAGGCTTCGGGCTGCCAAAAAAACATCACTGATAAGGAAAGGTACTGAGAGGCAGCTTAACTCGTCACCTATTAGTCTTTCAGTGTGTGTGTGTGTGTATGTGTGTGTGTGTGTGATGTCCAAACAGAGCTTCTCTCTGACTTATCCTCTCTGTCAACATTTAGCAGGTTAAAGGTTAGTGAATGTTTTCCCTGCAGTTTTTTAAACATCGCTAGCTTTTGACATCAAACTCTTATTTCACTTATTTCAGCGGGTTTTCATTCCCTTATATAAGCTTATACACTCATTACATGTCTTTGGGAATTTTTTAGCACCTAAACAAAAATATGCCGTGTGACATATGACATGTCAGTGCGTAGGCCTGCTGTACATGTTCCAAGATTTATTTATTTTAATGAAAAAAACTTTAAATTGCTTTGTTTGTTTGCCTGAATGTTCTCAGGTTTTACACACAGCCAAACAGACAGAGGACAGAGGAGAGTTCTAAGGGATGTAACAACCATGCTGCGGGACTTTCTGAGCAATAACGCATAATGAAAAAACAAATGTGCAGACAATATTTCCTTCCTCCATCACTGTAGACACATGGGGTCTTGCTGTCAGAAAAGTGAAACTGAAACACGTTTGAGTCAAGGCAGTTTAGTTCCAATAGAGTTGAGTGATGAATAAATTAAGTATAATGGTAGTGCTCAATATTTGTGAGAATGAACCACAACAGTCAACAAAACACTGAGCTAAAAGGCCGAAAACTCCATATATCCGAAGACTGAAGAGTCCATATATATGTATATACGACATTATAACTACACTATACAGTGCCTTCAAAATTTGCCATAAAAACATTTTAAAACAATACTTTTTGAAGAAATCCCACAATGCAATGATGCAGTGTGTTGTATCAGTGTATATGTGTGTGTGTCTGTATGTGGAATTTTAGCTGTGCTTTGTCAGGGAATAAATCTTAGGGATCACAGGATGATTAAAGAAATGTGAAAAACAAGAATATTTCTGTTTTATTATTTTTTTTGTTAAGTTTATTGCCATTTTTTTACACATTTCCTCTTAAGATGAAAGGAAGGATAGGAAAAAAAACACTCTTTTGGTTTGGACTGCTCACAACTCACGTCCACACTAAATTGAATTTTAGAGGTCACAAGCCAGAAAGGTCAGGCACCACAGCTCCAAGGCACCATCTCATTCCAGTTCATACATTAATTCAACATATAGAACATATATAAACTGGAGACAGGTAACATGTCAGACAGTTCAGAAAGGCTCTGATGACCATCGGAGCATTAACAACACAAAAATGGGCTTCAAAAGTCGCACCTTGTCTTACTTTTATCAGCAACTCATGTTGGTATTGTTTTTATTGTTGTTGTTTTTTTTTACCATAATGTAAATTTCTTTTTTTTTTGGCAACATTCAAATTAGATGGGTATCAGATAGAAAGCGAAAGAGAAGAAACAGAGCTGAATGAGACAAAATGGAAAATGAGAGAAAAAGACACAGAGGGATAGAGAGAGAGAAGAGGTAGATGACATCAAACTCCTCCGAGGCCATTTCCTCATCAGCTCAGTGACATCACTGAGCCACAAGAAGCTGTGATTGGTAAACCCGTTTCTCCTGGTAAACAACTGGAGATACATTACAGTGTGTGTGTGTGTGTGTGTGTGTGTGTGTGTGTGTGTGTAAGTGGGCAGTGAGACCTCTGTCCGCTGATGTCACTACAGACTATGTGGACATACAGATTATACAGTGATAAACCATCCTCTGCACACACACACAAACACACACACACACACACAGTGATTCAGTGAATACTCGTCCTCTCACTCCCCTTTGTTCCTCAGTACAATCAGTCATAGAAGCAGATCTGCCCATTTATGTGTGTATATGTGATGTAATGCAGAATGTACACACGTTCATAACACTGCGAATCATGTTATCCTTTAAGCTCTTCATATTATCACTGAGGATGAATGATTAACTAAAGGTCTACTGTCTGTTGTTATGTTCATGATTAGAAGTTTAACATTCAAAGCACGAGGTTGGTCTCTTTCTTATTGTGGACAAATCCCATAAAAAACACAAGACCAACGTCATGTCAGTCAGCCAGTACTTTTCTACTCTCAGTCCGTTGGTTTGTACTAAAGACATAAATCTTTAAAAACCAGCTCACAAATGTGTACATTAATTTCACTTAGTAACAATTAACACACATTTGGTGCTCTAATGCTCTAATGGAGCTCTGTGGCAAAGAGGGTGATTCATCAGGCTTGGACAGTATTTGTCACGTCTACTCGATTAAATGATCAACAAAAAGTTGATTACTGTCATTTTGATAATCAGTTCAACACCAGTCCCTTCAGGTAACAAGACGACTGCACAGCCATGCTAGCAGCTGCATGTAGGTACAGTGCCGCTTTAAATCAAATGCTAACATCAGCAGACTACCATGCAAACAATAACACACCAATGTTTAGCAAATATAATATTTGCAATTTTAACCATCTTAGTTCAGTATGTTAGTAATTCTAACATGCATTAATTATTACAAAACGAACTGAAGTAGTGGACATAATTCAAATTTAAACTTCATGGTGGGATCATCAAAGTTATACAGTTTGTCCTGTGTGAATTTGCTTTCAGCAATTCCTTACAATAGTTATCAAGATGTGTAATTTAAAACCAAAAATGTTAACTTCATAGTGACTCAAGATGAAGTCAGGGGATCACCAAAGTTAAAAGTTAATTAATTTGATGGCAACCCATCGAATAGTTATTGAGATATTTTATCCTGGAAAAAAGTTGTAGCTGGAAATAGAGTTGACAGCATTTTGCCACTATTTAGTCATTTTCCCAACATTCCAGAGGTAAACAATGAATGAGTTAAGTAGAAAAACAAAAAAAATAGTATGAAGGTGAACATAAGGGCTGATTCAGCTGACGGACTCATAGTGACTGACAGATTTGTTCATGCTCTGTTACTTCTGTATGTGTGTGAAAGAGAGAAACAGAGCCAGTGAGTGTGTCTGCAGTCTGCTGTTCCATTTCCGGTTATCTTCTCAAAACGGAAGGAGGAAAGCATCATTGTGCATTAAGCACAACCACACACACACACTGCACTTTTACACACACTTACAGTGAAGTGCTGATCACCATGATGCTGTGTGTCTCTATACATCTGTGTGTGAGTTTAAGTGCTGAGATATGATGCACTGAGTGTGTTTGCCAGGGTGTCACATTGAGTTCTGAGTCTCGTGAAGTCTGCGGACTGTAATATACTGCAATATTCCATTGAATACAAAGAATATCCACTCATTCCTCTCAGTTATGATACCTCAAGTTATTCAGCAGTGTCAGTGTAAACACATGGGCGACATGACAGTGTGTCAAGTGTGTCATTTTGCGAGATGCCACTCTTTGACCAAATGGCCTCCTGATAATGCATGTTACACATGTACACAATAACTGGGCTGCTTCAAAGTAAGCAACAACACACCCCTTCAGTTACCAAGCAGAACCTTTTGAAACACTGTAAGCTTTTACAGAAATAAAATGTAAAAAGGGGCAGAGGTAGGAAGTGCAGTGACCGGCAACGTCAGTGGACACCTGTGTAATGTTAGCTGTGTTAGAGTAGCTGGATCAAATGTGGCCTGTGGGTGACTGCACTGTGTGTGTGTGTTTAATATATATTTAATATATAATATATATGTCTAGTTAAACTTATTATCTACTGGGTGATTTCTTTTTGTGCTAAATATTTTCTTCAGTGCACAGTTTACATGCTTGGCAGGCAGTTTTCTCATAGCTCATAGCTAGTTTTTTTGGTGGTTCTTGGTCCGTTGCGTCCGCCCCCTGAAGATATGACTGAGTGAGAGCATGCTGTCTGCGGTGTACGGGAGCAGTGATTGATACTCTGTCAGATACTCCATTCTGATTGGTTGTTCATTTGGGCGTGGTGGATTCTTGTCAAATGGCCTTAGAGGCAGCAGGTGGAGCCAAAGGAGGTTCTACTCTCAGGACACGGTGACAGTTTTAGTGAATATAACTAAATGTTGTTTTTATACAGGTCACCTAGTTCAGCTTTAAGGGCTTTTCAATGTTTTCTTTTTGCCTTTTACGAGCTTATATTAATCAGATTTCACCTTAAATTGATTAACATATTTTGGTGCTTTACACAAGCTGCCCACCACTGAAAATCATTTGGCTATTGTCTAAAATGCAGCAGTGGACCCGCCACAAATTATTTGATTATTTGAGGGAAAAGTTAGATAGTTACATAATAATGTCATGAAAACATTGCTCAACCCTGCATGACGGAGTGTCGAAACATCCAAATGTGGCGCCACAGACGAGCAGGGAAGTGTATGTTGAAGGGTGACTTTACTACTTACCCTGCACTTATATGCCCTCTGTGTAATGGATATCAAGGCTTAAGTGGTAATGGTGCAATAAAAAAAAAAAACATACAGAGAGAGAAGACATGGAGAAAGGAGCAAGAGGGAGAGAGAGACAGAAAGGTAGGAGGGGCAGGAAAGATGAAGGAGAGGAAGGAGACACAGGGGCAGAGGAGGCAGGAAGGAAGAAAAGAGAAGGGAGAGAAGGAAGAGTCAGGGAGGAGGAAAGAAAAGAAAATACAATGGAGATGAGAGTCAAAGAGATAGGGTAGAAGAGGGTAGAAGAGAAAAGGAGTACGATGCAAAAGACAGATGACAGGTGAGACCGAAAAGAACAAAAGAAAAAAAAATGACAGAGGAGAGAGGCAGAGAAAGGAGGAGAGGAAAAGAGAGTGATGGAGAAAAAAGCGATGAAAGACAAAAGGAAATGCAAGACAGCAATAAAATACACAAACACAGAGGGAGACATAAGAGAGCTAGAGAGAGCTAAAGAGAGATAGAGCTCTCCAATTGATGGCAGCCTTTTGTGCTATGAATACTTTTTTTCTTACAGAATGAAGTGTGAAGTCTGTAGAGTCCTTATATTCAGCTATATTGATCCCCGAAGCCTCTGCACTCGCTCGTCTCCTGCTGCATTGCTTTGTCTTTACTTCTCAATCTCAGTCTCCCTGTCACCTCTGTTTGTGTCTGGCCATTACAGACGCAGACCAGAACTATACGTTTATGGCAACATTTGTAACACATCTGATATATATTGAGTGTGCTTTATATTTATCATGGTAAACATTCAAAATTACATGCATCCAATTTGTGCTATTAGTTGGTGGTTTGGGACATGCACAGTCCTCCAAATACCTGAAAGAAAGAACTTAAACATAGAACTTATATATAGTAAATAGATACATTTGTGCCAGCTGTATTCAATGTTGTACATATTACAGTTTTTGAGCTTTCGCAGCACCAAACACAATCTTGTCACTGGCTCCTCAGTTTCCTTTCCATATTGCATTGTGGAAAATAGTGTATCAGGACAGGGCAGGACGTGTGCATGGCACTGTGGAGACTGAGGCCGTCACGGTAAAGCTGCCAAGCTGTGATCTATCTTTGTGGTGAGGTTGAAAACAGTCTCTAATGACTCTGCTGAGCTCCTCTTTCTCCGCTCTCTCTGTCTGTAAAAGGAAACCAAAGCTTGCCGGCTCACTCGCTTCCTCTCTTTAAGCTTCATGAATAACACGCAACACAAAATGTTTCACTTAAAACTGAATGATTTAAAACATTTTGATATTTACAATAAATTATAGATCAGCGTTAAGCGGTTAAAAATCCTCCAGGAAAGAAAGTGTGTGAAGTATTTGTATGATTCTTTAACATGGTAGGTTAAATTAGGTAAACCAAATGTTTCTCTCTATCACACATTGGTCCGCTAACTAAAATCCCACTTTTGTCTTGCTTTAGCTGTATGAAGTTCTGTAATTCAGAGATTTATGTCATAAATGAATGCAATCAAAGTTGTTGAAAGGAGTCATCCAGACATATTTAGATTTACAGCTGGGTGTCATCTGCGCAGCTGGAAACGGTTTTGTGTTTTCCAATATTTGAAAGCTACAGTCTGAAAAGAATTGGGCCTATGACAGAGCACTGAGGGACACCCAATTTAAAATCTAAATTTTATCAAAAGACATATCAACAAAATAAGTGGATGTAGTATTGTATAGTATTTATTTTATTACAACTACAACTACAGGTAAAATAATTAGTCAGGTTATTGGTCAGTTGGTTGACAGAAAATATTTTAAACCTTGATGTTGTGGGACGCTCTTTGTATCAGTTCTCACATGTTTCACTATTTTGAGCCATTGTTTTATTCTCTTCTCTCCTTTTTCTCTGCATAACCCTCCTCCTGTCTTCCTTCATTCCCATTTTTCTTTATTGCTTCTTTCTTATCGCAACTCTCCTCATCAGCCCTCCTCTTTCTTATTTTCATTTTCTTTTCTGCCATCTACCTTTTCCTCTCCATTTCTACTTCTCCTCCCTGACCCTTCGACTCTGTTTGTTCTGTCTGTTTCTCTATATTCACTTCAAATGGCTGCTTCAATAAAACATCACCTTGATGTTTCTATTGACATTTAGCGGCCCTTGACTCTTAAACCCTCTGTATAATGCACTGATGTGTTTGCTGATGTGTTACCAGCTCTTGAGGTTCAGCACTTGACTCAACCTTATTCAAGATAGAGAAAAGGCTTTAAGGTGGAGTAATGCCCCTCGGCGATCAGATTGGAAAACTTGACCTCTTGGTCAGAAGTAGGAGTTAAGCGCTGATTGTGTTTTTAAAATGTAAGGCTTCTCAATAGATGTGAACATATGTCATTAATTTCTGTCTCTGTGTTGAAAAGGATCATTTCACCACTGATTTAGCCTGGTCCCAGACATATAAACTGGCACCCACACCTCAAAATTTGTCAGATAAAAAAGAAAATAAATAAAAAAATAATATAATTGTTATTCTGATAACTATTCACCACTCAAAATTATGTTTAACTTTTAAAACAACACATTGATTTCAGACAGAGGTAAATCCACCATTCATTTCTAGTCTGCCATCATTCATTCTGCTGGCTGAAATAACAACAGTAGCACACTATCAGATGTGGCTAGTTAGCTAATTCACCTGGAATTAACAATAGCCAGCAATAGCTTTTTAATGTTTCCACTAGCTTGTTTTAAGCCTTAAATATGAACTTGATTGGAACATACACAAGGTGCATACATAATATTCTGCTAAAAGACTCAGCAAATGACCCCTCACCAAATGATTATCCACTGATCAGATCAGACTGTCCCAGCATTCTCACACAGGAAACTCTACAGTAAGTAACTTTAGGCTACTGCTATAGGTACTAAGATATGCTAATGACTGCAACTTGCACTGTCAGTTTCTACTGGCCTGAAAGTTGAAAGCCCATCCCGAGCATAATAAACATTTTGAATTGTCTGGTATAACATCACGGCTTGCACGTTGGAAAACACAGGAATCTTTCCCATCTCTGTACTCCATCCATCCCATATGAAATGAAATTGGCAATATCCTTGGTTCAGAGAGATACTGTGTGGGTGAGACTTCAGATGGTACCATTACTTGACGATGTGAGTGACTTCAGCCATAAAGGGGATTTCTGGGATGTGATGAGGATGATTCTGAAGCTGATGACAGTAATGAGAATAATTACACTGGTGATGAATTTGATTGCAGTGAATTGGGATCAGGAGAATGGTGAAAATTATGCTGATGAGGGTATTAAAGAAATAGTTCAACCTGCTATACAGACGAGAATAGCGATATCAGTGTGCGTTACATACATACATAAAGACCAGAGGTCGGGAGAAACAGCAGGTCTGGTTCTTTCCACGGTTCAAAAACTTACCTTTCAACATCTCCAAAGCTGTCTAATTAAAATGTAGTGTCTTGTTTGTTTTCTGCACACAAACAGAAATGTCAGAAGAGCCATTTTTGTTACTTGCTGGAAATATTACTTGACATAAAACAGTGTATCAGTTCCTCTATGCAGCATCTACAGCCACAGAAGAGGTTGCCAAATACACTTTTTTTTTTGTCTGGACAGGCATGATGGTAACAGATCTGGTAACCTCAGGAAGCTGTGCACAGTCACTGGTGCCAGCTGCTGTTTGACAAGAAATAGTCCCAGCACATACCTCCCTGTCTAACCACAAACAAAATAGATAAATGAGATAAACTTTGTTAATTAGTCTGCGTGAGAGCTAGGCTAGCTGTTTTCCCATCTTTATGCTAAGCTAGGTTAACCGTGTCCTGCTCCATACTTAATACACAGACATGAGATTGATATTGATCTTCTCATCTAACTCTCAGAAATCAAATCAGTGTATTTCCAAATCTGTTGAGCAGAACAGTATTATGATTTGATTGTAAAGTGATGAACATGATATTTAAGTGATAGATGACTATTATATATTGTGGAGAAGATGCTGATATGAGACTTTGCCTAATGTCATAATGTCATAGAGATGATGCTGTTGTAATAATTAAGACCACTGTGACTGTAGTTTCGATTACTATGGTCGTGTATAATAAGAGATGAGGGAGGCGCTGTGTGACAGAGCCACCTGACAGCTGACTCACATGGAGAGTAAAAACGTAGAGGGAAGGCAAGTGATTCTCCGTATTTTCTGCTGATCTCATTTGCAGTTAGAGACGTCCGTGAGGGAGACTGAGAGAGCTGATGAAAGACAGAGGAACCCTGCCTTATTGATCCCATTGATTCAGCCCTTACCTTTAAAGAATAGCCACCCCTCCCCCCACCTCACTCTGACCCCTCCCCAAACCGGTAAACCCCTTTTGAATAATATAATTGCATGTTTGATCCTCACTGTAACCTCGACTGGAGAAAAAAAAAGCCTGATTGAATCACTCAGGCGTACTCCCTCTCCATTGATGGCAGACTGCGTTTGAGTGTGTGGGTGGGTGATTTTGATTGCTTCCTTTTTTACACGTAGATGTCTGCACTTTAAAAAAAAAAAATACCTTGTCTGGAGTAAACTGCTGCTGAGCTGTTTTTTGATTGAGCTACAGTAAGCAGAAAGCATGAGAGACAGAGAGAGAGGGAAAGGCAGACATTTGAAATGTATTTACAATCTTTCTTATAGTATGTGCTTCATTTGAAACATTGGTTTAAAGTGTTGTTGTTTGCTTATGTCAGAGGATCTTATGAAAAATCGTTGAAAAGGAAACCTTTGTACAGCTACAGTAATCATATTATACTGTACTGTACCATCAGTACTGCCTCCCTGTATCTTAAATCTTCATTCATGTCACCTGCATTAATGAAATTATGAATATTCAGCAAAATGCTTTACATACAGTATGTGAACAAACAGTCCAAACTTAATGTCTTGTCATTGGATGCACTGTCAAATATAATATAAACTAGGCAGCAGTCATTACTGAAGCACATGGATGGAGCCAGCAGTGGCTGAATGAAATGTGTAAATCAAAGTGAAAACAACAAAGGGCAGCTACAGACTGTCAGCCCCGCCGGCTTTTAACCTGATGGGAGGAACTGTCATCACGCTGAAAGGAAGCGCATTAAAAGGAGAGAAGAATAATACCACTACCCCAGGGGCGTGTCCAGGGAGTTGCCAGCCAGTCATCCCTGAAATCTGATTGGCCAAGGTAGTAATATGTAGATAATGGTAAATGAATACTGTTCCAGTGTGTGTGTGTGTGTGTATGTGTGCACACATATTTGGGCCACTGCAGTTAAATAAATTTGGACTCATCACTGAACTACCCCTCCAGAGCTGTTTCTTAAAAAACAAATAAATAACATAAATAAATAATAAATAACAATAAAGAGCTCTGTACTCTGTATGCCATGTGCAAGACAAAGAGTCCTAACACACACAAACATTATAGATAATTATATTTAATTATGGAAGTGACATTAACTAACGGGACACTATAAACACCTGGCTGTTTTGAACTAGTTCGGCTTGAAGCAGTTTTTGCGTATTATAATAAAACCCATAAATAAAGATTTGTTAAGAGTAAGCAGAAAGAATGTCTCAGGGTTACTGTATAGGTGAATGTGTGGAGATTGGCCCGGTCAGGCCCTGCTTGTGGCTGTGGACACTTTCCAAATAAGCACTGAGGTCATTTCCAAGTTACATGTAACCGTTGTTTCAACAGCATTTTAGTTTGTTTCAATAAGTGTGTAGTTTTGATCTGTATATGTACGTCTGCGAACATTTATTGAACAAATTTAGCCCAGTTTGAATCGAGATGCCCATACAAATTATTATAATTATTATTATTATTATTAGTAGTAGTAGTAGTAGTATTGATAATAATAATACAATTTCATACTTTGATCTACTATCCTTATTTCTATCCTCCTTGTGTTTTATGATCTCATTGGTTGCTTTTGTTTGTATTTGCCTGTTAGATATTGTTCCTATTAGCTGCAGTGGAAACCACAGTAGCAGTTGTTTAGAATAGCTTTAGTCAAAACTGTCTGTTTTTTCATGCCCATCATCAAATAGCAGATGGAGTTGTTTTAATAATTATTGTAATAAAAGTATTAGTGGAAATAAGACGACTAAGGACACTCTATTTGTTCCTCCATTGTTCAAATAAAAGTCTAAAGCATTAACAGTTACAGAGGAAGTATTTGGGTTCTGAGGTAGAAAGAGGCTGACAGAACATTTGAGATCTCACAGTCTGATGTTTTATCACAAAGATCATCCAGTAAATAGTCAGGTTCAACGTCCAAAACTGTTTCTAGTTTAGACTTTGAATAAACAAGAACACAACTGTGACACATTACTGGCCTCACCATGATGTTCTTCTGTATACCATATAGTAATGGCAAAAAGATGGCACATGAACATGTTATCACATAGACGGGGCGTCTATGTGATAACATGTTCATGTGCCATCTTTATAAACATGATTAATAAATTCAATAAATTGATAAATAAATTGAACAGTGCCTTTATATGCAGTAAAATCCATCATGCACTCTAAAATTAAAGAGAGAAAAATGGGAAATAAAAATAAAATAGCAAAATAAATAAGCAATAATAAGCCACAGATTGACACAACAATATAAGATGGGTTTAATAAAAGAAAGTGTTACAAATTAAATGATGCCGCATGCCAAACATTAAGAGTCTGATAAAGATGCACTTATTATTATTATTATTGTTGTTGTTGTTGTTGTTGTTGTTGTTATTCAATTTTATTTCAGATTTCAGACATTTCTCTTTTGCTGTCTGTCACACAAACACACACACAGACTGAATATATATGTTAAACCTGTTGTCGTGTTTGTATCTCGTTCTTCATATTCAGAGATCAATAGTGCCACCTGTCAGTGACAGACTGTATTACAAACACAACAGTTTGACTCCTGACAGTACAGAGGATTTAAATGAACACTTCTCTAACATTTCATCTGTTTACTCAGAAAATATCTCTATAACAAGCAACATTTGAGTCTCTCCATCCACTAACAAACATGTTTGCTGGTTGCAGAACATTCACACAAAAACATCAAGAACCCCAAATCTCTCCAAGCAGGTCATGTCTGTACGCATTATCTCTTCAATCCCACAGTGATTTTACAAATTCGTGTTGTACACACAAGCCATCACAGAACTTTACTTCAGATGTTAGTGGAGCTCCCAGTGAATTTGGATGAAATGTGTCTGAAACAATGAAAGACATGAGGAATATCTCCTTTTGATGGAACGGTGCAGGCTCTCTGGTTTAAATGTTTGACTCAGTGTAAACGTCATATTATGAGACAAAGACAGAGAGTAGCAGGGAATGAGGTGTGTGTGTGTGTGTGTGTGTGTGTGTTTACAGTGAGATAGTTTCACCTTACATCATAGTTGAATTGAATCGATTGAATTGAGCCCTCAACCTGATTGGTACTGATCAGCCGCACTCTGACTCTCGTTCATACCTAATTCAGAGAGGTAATCACATCAGACGAGTCCAGATCTCCTCGTCCTGTTCAGTGACTGACTGAGGTCAAACAGCAGACGCGTTAGAGGGCGTGTTACTACTTTTGCTGTTGTTCTTCTTGTTTGTTTTGTATCACCGTTGTACTAAATGAAGTAGTGATGAAATCTGAGCTCAAGCTAAATTATTGTTGATTATGTTTCCATCTATTCTGTGCATTTCAAAATGTTTTTTCTTTAAATATATTTTTGACCACATAAATTACAGTGATGTTCAGCATGGCTTTATGGTAAATCTTACATTTTTCAACTGCACAGCACAAATCATCCAAACAGAAGACGACAAATGTACACAAGCCTGTACAGACCTGACTGGGCGCCACTGAAACATTTTTTCTTCAGAAACAAGTGAAACACAATATATACACCTCACTGTATAATATAATGAGACATGCTAAATAACTTTGGACTTCACAGTGCATCTCAAACTTTCATTTCACCTCACCTTGAAATACCTGAACTGTACTGGTAAAGGTTAGTGATTACATAGTGTAAGACAGACAGACAAACAGACAGCAGGTAAATAGATATCAGTACACAGGAACTTCAACTTCTGTCAACAAAACCTTCTGTTTGTGTTTCAAGACTCCACTGAATCCTTTCCCAATATTACACTGTTGTTCAAATAGTACAAGCAACAGTAACACTGATTTTCTGCTTCCTCCTCCCCTCCCCCCTCCCTCCTCGCAGCATGCAAACGGAAGGAGCAGGACACAGCGAAGGAGCGCAACAGCACGCCAAAGAAGTCGCGGCTGGTCTTCACCGACCTGCAGCGGCGGCGAACCCTGCTGGCCATCTTCAAGGAGAACAAGCGGCCGTCCAAGGAGATGCAGCTCACCATCTCGCAGCAGCTGGGCCTCGAACTCACCACCGTCAGCAACTTCTTCATGAACGCCCGCCGCCGGAGCCTGGACAAATGGACAGACGACGGAGCCAGCCCCGTGTGGCCAATCTTCGGCGTCCAGCACTTGTACCAAAGCGTGATAGTAAACGGCGAGGAGGGGAGGAGGGGAGCGACAGGGAGGGTTGGATGGGGGCGGGGCGATGGAAACACGGGGGGGAAGGGATGGTTGGGTTGAGGGTGCAATTGGGTCAAGGTTTCGTCCAGTTGAAGCGAGGAGGAAAACCAAACTTTTTACATTTTTGTTTGTTTGTTTGTTTGTCTGTTTTGCTTTTGTCGAGGGTGACAAACTGAGAGAGGGGCTGCTCACTGCGATGACTTATTTGTTGCCAAACCGCCTTTTTGCAAATTCATCGTAAACTCACAAAGAAGAAGCCGAAGGGTAAACTCACCTTTAAAACACAGAAATGTCACGGGGGGGGAAAACTCCTTTAAGACAATAGGCTGACACACTAGCCCAAATACCAAAGACTAGAAGACCGTGTATGTTTTCTATTATGCAATATAAGCTAGGAACCAACCAAACAAGAATCCAATGAAAGCTTTATGACTGCAGAATGTGCAAGAAGCTCTGGGACAAGACAAAAAAATTCTCTGTCGAAATATTGTGGTATTTTGACCCTCAAATGGCCAAATGATGGATCAGTGTGGGGCAAAGCTGACGGATTTCACATTCAGAGGTCGAGTTTCAGAGATTGCAGAGCCAAATTTAGGAGGCTAAATTATGATTTAAAGCGAAAGGTCAGTTTGTGCTGCTGAGGGTGAAGTAGAATATATTTTTTAACCAAACCAAAGACACATGAGGGGGCTTTTCCTGGTCAAAAGAAACCACATGATTGAGGGTCAGAGTTAATTCCTGACATAGTAGTAGTAGAGTAGCAGTTTGACTTTTTGTTTTTACTTTTAATCTTAGCATGAGGCCTAATTGCTAGTTTGAGTGTGCTTGGTGTGCTCGTGGAAAAATCTAGTTAACATTAACTTGTCCAAAATGAGCATTTCTTTATCTTAATACGTAGGTTCACTGTTTTGCTCAAGAAACTGGTCAATTTATATATCAGTTAATATCTGGGATTTAGAAAGCCCAACAACTCATTCATTTGAACGTCCAGTCTCCGATTTTAACCATCAGGTTCCCAAATACTAACAAAAACACCAAAGTCTGTTTCCCCAAGATCAGAATTGAAGAGCTCCAAAATGTTCTAAATCCATTTTCAAAAGGAAACATATATCTAAAGTTGGTCTCTTGAATATTCATAATCCAGGTTGTAGATGGATTATTATTTTCATAAATAATGACAAAATGATGAGATTATTGTCACTTTTTGGACAAAACTCTTCTATTTCACCAAAACACAGCAACATGTTTTTTGACTCTTCAAAGGGGGCAATGAGGAAATGGAAAAATATGCAAGCACAAACACACACTATACTGTACACAAACACTCACCAAGGCACACGCAGCTTGCCTCATATTTTGAGCCAACATAGAATTACAAGCTTTCTCAGCATAGTACGTGTTCAGTGGAGTATTAGCGTATTATATATGAATATATACAATGTATGTGAGCACAATCTTGAAGCACATTTTCTTTGCAATAGAACCGGGGCTCTCTGCCAAGCCGAGTGGTCTTCACATCTTAGAAAACTCAGGATACCATTTTTTCTAAGCAGTGGCTGAAATCCATTCGGTGGCATCACACACTGTAATGTACGAATGTACAAACACACACATATAGACACGCTCTGCTGCAGACAAGCTAATACACCTCCTTCACAGAAACACACACACACACACACACAGCTTTAAAGAGTCATTTCCCGAACCCTCCCCAAAATTCCAACCCTGACCGAAACATTGTCAGCTAAACCAAGCCAACCAAACCAAAGCCAAGCTCCAGCTTACCCTGGCTTCACCCATCTTTTGTGTTACAATGGTGACTCATTCATCAGGGCAGCAGTTTCCATTAAGCATCTTAGCATTACCACAATCTTTGTTCTCAATTAGAACAAGGACGCTGAAAACTGGTGCCATCTGATGACGAGAGCTGAAACTGAAAGCTTTTGGACCTTTAGGCCAAAAGCTCGAGCCAAATCTACTCTGGAGAACTAAATGTAGATTTGAGATTTGAAAGCATATTTTTCAATGCACAAATTCAAACAGGCACCATCAACCACCTCCTACTCTGTTTTTAACAGCTCTCTTTCAGAGACAAAAGGCCAAATCTAACCTGGATTTACACAGAAGGCTTTACCTGTGACTTTCCCTGTTCATATAAAATGTTTAGACACAGAAAATCCACAATCAACAAGACCAAGGTTTCAGTAAATCAGCAGAATCCACTGAACACAGTTACACACATTTCTTGAGCCATCTCTGCCAGACTTGTGAAATAAGCACAGGAAGCACAAAGCAAGTGTTAGCTGTGCTTCAAACATGTTACATCTGCATGCTACACGTCAAAGCTAAAGTCTTTATCGCTGTTCCAAAGGGCCACTTTCTCCCCAGGACAGAGAGGGACAAGGTCTGATGAATCATACAAATGGGGGAAGGGGTGCACACTTTTTGGACAATTTGTCATCAAAGGTATTCATAGTGTTCGACTTGCAGACACAGAAAAAGTGGTGGAAGTAGTAATTGTACGAAGAATGATAAAGGGAGCTCGAGAGAGTTCAGACCCCGTCTGCTTTCACTCCTCAGCACACCCGGCCAATCACTGTGTAAACTGGGCAGATTGTCTGTTTCAGAGAGTTACCAAAATAGTCTGCCGCATCTCCCCTTTATTCTAATGTGGCAAAGATTGATGCATAGAAGCCGTTTGGAAATACGATGCTTCAAATTCTACAAGAGGGCTGTCTAGTTTCTAGCTAGCATCTTTACCAAACCCAAAATATAATCTTCCAAGATTAACAAAATCTCCCAGTGTCCATGTCCAGAGTTTGTGTTTATTTCACAAATATTTGACCGCAGTCTTGGTCGAATCGTTCGCCTTACGAACCAGATTGAACCTTTTGGTGTAAATCCAGCTGTAGAACTAAGATGCATTTTGGAAGCCTCCAGCTGCCCTGACAGATACCCCAAAAATCAAACTCTTCCCACATCTAGTGACACAACAGCAGAACCAGTGAACCGTCCGAACCTGCGGAGGACGAACTGTCTAGGCGGATCAGGGCCTTTGTAATAGTTAAAGAGGACAATCTAAAGACGATGCCTGGCAGGTCCGTCTCTTCCAGAGGGTCAGCGGGCTGGATACCAATAATAGTGCTGCAAACAAATCATCAAAACAAAGTCATATATTCAGACTTCAAATCCACATCTTAATGAACTTGTTTCCTTGTTAGTGGAGAAATTAACCACTCAACTTTTGTTTTTGAGAAAAAAATTTTGAGGTCAACATAATTTTCAGCATAGAAGAGTTGGATGCTTGGTAAAAAAGGACTGCAGACAGACAAATGGACAGAAACACAGATAGATCAAGATTTCATTGCCTGTCTCTCTGCCTGTCTTTGTGTCCGCACAGACTTCACCAAGCATCCATCGCTACCACATCCCTCAACTCTGACTGCTTTAGTCTGACCCCGTCACAGCCTACAGTGTATAGCCTACACATTATGTAAATACTAACGCACCCAAACAACCTCAGCCACCTCCTACTCTGTTTTTAACAGCATTTACCATCCGCAATCACCTCATCAATCATCTCTTACTCAAGCTATCAAACCAAAAAAGAAACAAAACCAAAGGAAAGGCGTCAGTCAGCAGCCCCTGCTCATGAGAAACCCCAGGCTGAGTCCCGGCCTGATTAGAGGCAAGCCAAAGGCTTTTAGAACGATTTAAAATAAAAAATGGACACTTGAGACTTTTTCTATTTATTGACAAATCGAAACCAAAGAAAACCTTTTTCTGCACCTAACTGTTCCAACAAACAGAAAAAACTGAAGATGGAAGAGAATTATTACCAAAAAAAAGAAAAATAAAAAAAGAGTGGTGGCTACGATGTCAAGGATGGAGAACGACGACGAGGAAAAGGAGGAAGGACGGATGACATCAGGGAAGCGGAGAAGTAGCTTTGTTCTGCCTGACGTCGTGTCAGGTCATCTTTAAGGGGAAGCAGGTTGGGGACTGAAAAGGGTAAAACCACACGGGACGGAGGGAAAAAACCAACAGAGGACGCCGTCGACCATTTTCTTCCCTCCGACCCCCCAAAAAAGGCAGAACATTAATGTGTCTCTCACGGTTGAAGAGTGTCTTTAACGTGTGCCTATGCAGTTTTTCAAAGTAAAAAAATGGTTAAAAGAACAACAGAAACCTCATCAGCTAACAAACCAAAGATTCACCGTTAACTCCAGCAGCAGTCCTCCTCTCCCCGAAAAAGGAAAATGTCAACATGGTTAACCAGCACGTACACACCTCCAGCAGGACGTGCATCTCTGCTGGGAGTGGGCTGCTGTGGGGGTTTAATATTTTCCATCAATTATTATTGTCCTACAACATCTGCTGTACGCAAAACTCTCTGGGTTAGCTAATGAAGCTTGTTTGTCCTTTTACTACAGCGAGTAGCACTTCGACCCTTACCAAAGTTGTCACACTTAGCCTGGATGCTGAATCACACCTCCTTTCAGGACAGCCAGTATTCTGCTGGGAAACAAGCAAATATCTGGCTTAATGTCCCCACAGCAGACACTCGTAAAGGTGTGTACAGTATTGTGTCTTTCAAAGCTGAGATGTAAACAGTGTATCTGGTATTACGACAGGTCCTTCCTCCGGCATGGCTCCAACACATAAAGCCGTCACGCCCACAAACTACCGCAGCCACTCGTTACCACACTGCTGATGCTCAAAAAGAGAAAAAAAGTGTGCTGTTGCTGTTTGTGGGTTTTCTTTTTTTTGTTGTTGTTGTTTTGTTCCCACCACAAGTCATTACCTGCTCCACAGGACAAAGTCTACCTCCAACACTCTCCAGCAGTAGTAATAAAAGCTGCCAGACAACAGAACAGCCATGGTTTATTTGTTTCCCCGCTTCACTTCCATACGGTTTGACACATTCGCACTGAAAGCAGCTCGGTGCGTCAGCATCGAGAGGAAACATCAACCAGTTGTTGACTGTTGCCTCAAATGCTTCCATCTTCCATCTTTGCTTCCACGCAGTCGGCGGGATTCAAACAAGCCACATTTTTGTGTTACACTGGCTGTTGTCTGGCACACTTCCTACTGTGGAGAGAGTGAAAATGTAATGCTATGTGAAACGTACAGTACATACCAAAGATTTTTCTCTGTACAAACAGTAGCACACCGACACCTCTTCTTTTCTCCGTACCCCTTTAAGAGTCTAGAACAGATCCTGGATATGTGATCCAGATCAATCCGTTTCTTTTGCATTAAGTCACTCACAGTGTCGCTTCACTCACTGGCCTGTAAGTTTTTTCTTACTTTTCAATCTGAACCAAGCAGAAACCAGCTGAGCCAGGCAGACTCGAAGAGGCTGTTTCAGCAGGATTTGGACCACTCAATTAGTTAACTACTTGTGACATCGATCCTCTAATCCTGTAATCTACAAAAAATGAATGAAAAAAGAAACTTATGGAAAACAAATGTATTTTTCACTTCCATCGTTTGAGGTGCATCCAAGTGGAAGACTCAATAATATGAATTTGAAACAGGGAAAAAAAATATATTTCTCATTTCTAAACTTTCAGAATCAGAGATGTACCAGACCAAGAAATTTGTGGACTGTTGAAAACCCAAGAAACAAAAGACTGCTTGGTTGAGTTTTGACTAACAAAAAAAACACTGCTGGCTTGGGTGGAAAAGTTTTCTGAAATATAAATATCATTACACCACAGCTTGTTACAGCCTACATCGCCATGCTGGAGGAGGAGCCTGACAGAGACAGAGACAGTTTAACTGTCTGTAGCTAACAAACCCACGTTAGCTCGTCCTTTAGGGGGGAGAAACCGTGCTGCTGTTCCATATATACAACAACAATAAATGAAACAAAACCAAATACACCTGCTAAGAGAAACTGCTCAAATATCGGTCAAATAGCTTTATTCTTAGTTCTCTCTCTCTCTCTTTCTGTATGTAAAGCTTCTAGTCCAAAGAAATCCTCCACCCACCTGACCCTCCCATCCTGCTGACCACGCCCAATGGAGGGGTGTGGTTTGTGGCTCAGGGGGTGGCGGCCATTTTCCATTCCCACTTGCAGTTCTGTCTGGATGTAACACAGGCTAAACCTGCCAAACCAAAAAAATGGGTATGAAACCAAAAACTGTCCCAAAGAGGTTTTCATTGCTTGTTTGTTTTTAAGTACTTAAAAATTATTTTCCAATATTAATGTGTCTACTATTACTACTATGTTCCTTCATAGGTTTTTGCAATATGTAATTTTTTTTTTTTTATTTAATGTAATTTATGTTTTCTTGTTAATGGTGAATTAATTTAAGCGAACAAATTTTGTTGCCAAATCTCCCTCTGAACCCTTTTACCCTTGATGATGATTAGCTTTGCCAAAGTTTACACTGTATGTTTCCTTTTCTTTCTGTTCTATGCTGTATTTATTTATGAGGTGTTTTAGAACACACTAGTTTTGTACTTAATAATAATTTAATGTTATTTAATTAGATGTAATTGTTTTTTGATGAATATTTATGGGTATTTAAGAATGTTAGTTGCATCAAAGATGCAGTGCTTATGCCAGGCCTGTTAATTTATTTTTAGTTAGCTTTACTTGCAAATGCAAGCAAATGAATTATTGTTTCATGAATGTTTAGACTTAATGACAGAACAATGTAGGAATGTCAGATTAGACTTGCGTACTTCTGAATGTCAACACTTGCTCTCACGCTTTAGCCAATCTAGTTTTTTGTCCTGGTAATGATTTTTCTTTTTTGAAAATGAAAACAATCTCTTTATGACAAATAATAGCCTACAGAATGATGAGCACTGCATCTGTTTTTCTTTTCCTTCTTGTGATTTTTATGGCTAATTTATTGGTTATTTGGTTTTAATTTGTTTGCATCCTGCTGATCATTGCTGAACAAGCAAAGAATTTCAGACTGATGTTCTAGTGACACGTGATCAGGGGAAGTAAGGGCCATTGATATAAACTGACTCACCAAAGATAACTGGAATCCTTGAGAGGCCAATAAAATGTGTGTGTTTACATCCATTCAGCTCATACCCTGGTTAAGGTCTTATTCATACATCTACTGCTTCATTAAGTTATGTACAACTTTAATTTCTGCCCCAAAAAGAAGAATCACACCATGTAAACCACACTCTTTGTGATCTGTTGTTGCATTTTACAGATTTTAGCTGCATGTGAAGTCTCAAACACCATAACTAAATTTAACAGTATCAAAAATTACCTTAGACTAAAGACAGTATGAGTGATGATGATTTTAATTATCTGATAATAAAGAAAAAATAAAAACTTTTATTCTGTGATCATAGAAGTCAGAGACTCGAAAGAGTAACTTAACCCTAAATTCACTTCCTTTTTTCATTTAAATTATACGTACAGTCACTTTATTACACTCTCTTTTGATCCTGGCCTCATGCTGAAGCATTCATTACAACAGAAGTTATTTTCCTTTTTTGTCAGGGTTCAAATGCATTATTTACATTCGTGAAGGCTCTTTAAGTTTATGGTGCACACATAAGATAGTTTTATCCCTCTGCACCAGGTAGTGTCTGGTGTACACTTAAAGACTCCACACAGCCCAACTGTTAATATTGTGATGATCACCGAATAATTCTGTTTTTATCATGAAATCAAGATACATTTTTAATCCTTATGATTTCCACACCAAGCTTTAGAGGAGCAACATGTTTAGTGTGATTCTCTATCCCAGAGAAAATTAGCTCATTTCCAACTTATTCATGACTCTATGTGGGTATAAGAGCTTATCCAGGTTATTGGTAACAGGATGTGATGCTGACACACACCACCTCTACAGAAAAATACCTGCTGTGATCCCATTCGTTACCAGAATATCTGTGTGTGTGGCTGCGTGAATGCGATCACATCGGCTTGTTTCACCAGTTAGGAAGGAAAACTGAGGAGTCCCTTAAAGCTAGCTGCTTCCAAGACAGACTTTGTGTGTATGTAAAAAGAAAACTTTCTATTTCAATAGTGAGAACCAGAGAGGCTACCTCACTGACTTTCCATTTGTCCTTTTAATCGTGTTGATGAAACCAAAGAAACCAAAGATTTTTGTCCTCTTCAGTACGGTCTGTGCTCAGCTCCATGCGTTTGTGCTCTCTCTCTTCTTAAGGATGATGCCACGTTTTATTCTTTTTTCCACTTTCTCCTTTTCTACCCTGTCCTCTTTCTTTCATTTACCTTGCTTGCTCTTGGCCTTGCATCGTCTTTTCTTCTCAAAAATGATAAAGGTGTGAAGCAGAAAGAGGCAGATGTGGCCCAGGGTCAGGTTGGATGCTGGATATTAGGGAGTGCAAGCAGAAATACAAAATTCTACTTTTTGGGGGGCAGTGAGTGTTAGAGCAGTGTGAGCTTTCATTTCAGATTCAGCAATATGATAAAGAAAAAGGCTCAGATGAAAGAAATAGCAACTGTCAGCTGGAAAGATTATCTGTACTATGGGAATGTGATGGGTAACTAATGGTAACTACAGATGATCAGATATGGCCCCAGTGGGGTCGACTCCATCCATTTTTCCCCTGACTTCTTATGTCCTCAGTATGCTTCATAATGCTCCTAATGGCTACACTATGGCAAAAGTAGTCTTCTCTCATAGAGGATCAAACCCCCCAATTCTGAAAAATGCTGTTTTGCATTTAAACATAAAATCTGCAGATTCCAGAAGAAAAGGTAGTACAGATACTCTGATAGAGGAGGTCTCAGACGACAAATCTGTGCTCTGTTCAGACACCCACATCGTGTTTCATCAGCAGTGAGCTTTCTCTGAACTTTTTATAGTTCCAACATAGTTCTCCCCCTTTTCTACTTTACCATATCTTGCTAACGGTAATTAGACGGCTGATTCTTACCAACTTTGTGCTGCGTAGCAACCACAATCTAACACTGCTCTGACCCTTTGAGCTCAAGACTGAACTTTTCTGTTTGAGTGGTAGGAAGCCCAATAAACTACTTGTGGTCCTTATAATTGCCTGCAAAGTCAAATTGAAAGACAAACCGTTCACATTATTGAGTCCTACCAGAAACTGTTGCTGTGAATCTCTCTTCTGCTTTGTCTTAAAGCGCGTAAAAACGAAGAATCTTCCATGACTGAACCTCCAACTGCTAAAGCTCATGGAGATCATATGATTGACGTTGAGACTAAAAATGTTCCCAAAAATGTAATCAGAATTTCACATCATTTTAAAGGATATGGATGATTTGGAGACACACACACCAAAAACATTCACAGGACATCCCAAAAAGGTCACAACAATCCATGCAAAAACAGCAGCACTGCCTCAAAACACAGATAACACAAACCTTGTGAAATCAAATCTGATTGGTTGGTGCTCTTCAGGCCCTAGTCTGCCTCCACGAGACCCAACACAACCCTGAGAACCATAATGACATTAAAATACTCTGAGATACTCTGAGAAATACTATACTGTGGATCTTATACCAACCATACACGCCTGGGCTGGAAAAGCAAAGCTTACTTAAATTGTGCAGAAGAGTGAAAGACAATAACAAGTTGGCTGATGTTGTTAAGGAGTGGCATCACATACGTACAACACTTCAGAGGACATGTAATTGTTTCTGTAATCATTTGATTCAGTTCATAAAGCAGCACCGATCCTTCATGAAAGCAGCAATATGCAAGTAGGCTGCCTGGGATCTATACATCCAGCTATTTTGCTTCCTTCTTACAAGCATTAGGCTTAAAAATCAATCTGGGAAGCCCAATGGCAAACTGATCTGTGACTTGTTCTGGTTAGATTTAAAGGTTGAGGCAGTTTTCAGATTCCTGGTGTCTCACTTTGCTTTTCCGAACCAGGTCGCAAGCGCTTTTGTTGCAAAGTATGAGACAACCTTGGATGAGTGCCTTGCTTGAACCAAATCGAAGTCTAGACCTCAGTGTTCTCTCAAAAACTTTCTATTCCTGTGAAAAATAAATAACTCAGTGCCCGAGTTTCTTCTCTTCTCTGGTGCTTGCAGTCAATGCAACGCAATCAACGCAAGAAATCCAGAGTGAATACCAAAGGCTTCCTGATCTGTTTGACTCTCATTATCCTGTCTCTCTTTCTTTCTTTCTGTCTTTCTTACTTTCTTTTCATTCTTTCTTTTTTTCTGAGCTGGATGTCCATGGGAAAGGTCTACTTTTTCAGCTCTGTGTAGCTCAAAGTTAATCATCCTCTCACAGCTATCCAAAGAAGAAACTCAGTCAAACCTGATTTTCCTTGTGTTTGTACACACATCTGAGACGATGAAACTGCAGCTACACAGACTGAAAAGTGTAGAATACCAGAAATTTAACTAAATATCATTTGAAAATAATCGTACGTTTGTTTCAAGCTGGTCTGGGCAGCAGAAATCAAGACGTGGAATAATTCAGAGAGAGATATTTGTTTCAACTTAATATTAGATGGCATGAGATGGCATTGCTGCTGATTGTGTGATAATAAAAACATAAAAAACAGTTACAAACTATTATGATGTCAACGCAAGAAGATTTTCGTGGGATCACAGGTTAGTAACTTTGTGGTCAAATGTATTGAAGAACAAGTCTTGTTATGACTAAGATACATGATGCCGCCTGTTCTTCTGAGATCTTGAATGAACAACTTATCAACTTATCAACTTATCAACAGTATCATCTTTATCTGCGAGACTGTCAAACAAACACTAAGTATTTGAGACAAGAAAATATTTGGACCCAGTTTTGGTGGAAATGCAGCTCGTTCTCTGTCACCATCCTCCTTTCTCCCTTTCTTGAAATGGCTACAAAGCTTTATATGATGAAAAAAACATGGAGACACACTTGCGAGAGTTGGGCGCAGACCGTGCTCTCTTTACCAAACTGTTGCAGATATACCTCATAGACACTAGTGTTAGGATGATGTTATAATAGCGTATGCCATAAATTATTCACTTGCTCTCCTTCCTTTTTTTGGTAACTGTAACTTTAAAATGAAACAAATGTGGGGAAAAAAGCTTTACACATTTTTTTAAGTTGTGATTTTTTTTTTTTTTTTTTAATAGTTAAAAAGGTGTGCTAAAACCAAAAATGAGAAATGTTTGTCTTCTTCTATGCTCTCTTTCTTGTTGATGTATCTGCCTAGGATTGGGGGATTTTTTCATTTTAAAGTCTTATTTTACTTTTCGGTCTCTGGTTCCTTTGAGGGGTGGATATGTGGATTTTTTTGGGTTTGGGAACATTGTTGGAATGATGCCAGAATTTATTTGTTTCAACCCAGAATAATACCAGCTTCTTTGATCCATCAAATCTGTTTTAAACCCAGCCACGTTTCAATATATTTTTATGCATCATTTTTTTTAACTGTTTGATTTGGTGTTCTTCTTTTCCTTTTTTAATGCTAGCATCACACTTATCCATACAGCAGTGCTATAGCCCAGATTTAATGCATGAGTATATTTACGATTAGCTAGCCGTGTAATGCATTGTGATTCTTATTGTTAACCTTATTATTATCATCCCCTCATTTCATTTTCTGATACTGTATGCTATACACACAGAAGGTTGCGTTGCTTCTATTAGTATGACCTTTGACCTGCTGATGAAAAAACTTCCAAACCTCAAGTCAGTTTCTGAGGGTGAACCATCAGTGTCTGAACTGCAAAGTGATTCTCACGCTTTCAGTGACCTACTCATTTACCGAATAACAACTGACAACGAGCCATTTTGGTGATGGCGGCAGATGTATGAGATGTACATTTTTGATTTTGTCTGAATCCAAAGTGGGAAAAGAAAAGATTGTTGGCTGATGACTGACAGTGACTGCAGGCCACAACTTAGCTCTGCTCAGACATACTGAAATTTATTTTTTCCTGTTTAAGTTTTTAAAGAGGTTCAGTCCTGTTAGTACAAGTTCCCAAACCTGAAAGTCCCAAATAGAGTTTTAAGGGATTTTTTTTTTCATTTATGTTCATATATCTGCTGTTTTCCAGTGACAAAAATATAATCAATGAATTTTAAACCACATTAAAAAAAACTCTGAGCTCTACACTCTGCATACAAGGAACCTTTATGTGAATGAGAGGGTAGTAAAAATGTGGTTTTATTAATCCAGTAGTCTACAATGAATCAAAACAACAAAATTGACAGAACAAAAATGGGCCCAAGAACAAAAACAAAGTAAAAAAGAAATATAATCATTTTAGCATTTGCTACAACATCCAACCAAAGATAAGAATATTTTTATTAGCAAGATAACAACAGAAAAATATGTCAAATGAGCCTCAATCACTGAATCAACTATACTAATCACCCCTAATGAAAACTATGCTAAAGCTACCTCAGTGTTTGAAGGAAACAAGAACATCAAATGGTAAATATTAACTCAGCTTTAATATAAACAAGCTTGACCGAAGGCCGAAATAAATACTTCAGTGTTATGTGTTTGTATTCATCTTCAGACAGTGTTTGTTAAAGTAAAACCAAAGTACATTTTAGGGCACTTCCAGTACGATTTGTCTTCCATAACCAATTAGCGTTAGAAGATCAAACAACAAACAAACTCAAAAAATAGAAAATCTTTTTGTTCTGGCTGTTCTAAGTTTAAAATAGAAATGTCATAGTACAACTTCTTTTTTTCTTTTGTAGGTTTTCTTGTTTTTGGATGATTCTGAACTTTAGATGCAAGATGACTTCTTTCCCTCCATCCAAACTACCTTTTGTATTTTTGTAGCATAATGTTTAAATGTAAATGTAAGCTAGATCATCCACAAGTCTGCAATTGAAATATATCCGATGGCATCACAGTCAGGCCTAAACATGGTCTGGCCTTACAAGGATACCTAGTTTTACATACAAGTTATTAACATGAACTATCATCAGTATCATCTTTCAGGACTTTGGGGGCTCCATACTAAACAAATGTGATAGACATATGTGCATATATGAATTAAACGTCATGTCTCATATAGACAGAGTTACAGTTAGAACAAAGCAAAAAAAGTTTTGATTCCAACATCAGCGACAACAACAGAGATGGGTCAAAGGTCGAAGTGGCAGATCCATGACATCAGTTTTTGAACAAAATCGCCATCAGTCCACTTTTAAGTTACACTTGGCATCTTAGGGCTTTGCAGCAGGCTACTCCTGAACATCCTGCATCAGATGAATTATTAAAGCAGTTTCCTCCTCAAACATCAAGTTTGACCAAATTATCCAATCACACGCTTTCCCGCCAAAACCTCAACTAACCAAACAAACATTTCTTGCTCATTCATTCCATTTTTTTTACTGACCTTTTTATTCCCTCTTTCCCTTTTGTTTCTTTTCTTTTAACCATACGTTTTCATAGTTGTCATACAGTAATCAAAAATCAAATGATGCATTTTTTTATTTTCTACATTTGGTTGGAAAAGAAAAAGAGAAGTGACTGAAAACTTGTGGTGTGGAATAAAATGATGATCAAACATGAAGGAGATATTTGGAGAATTAATGTTGTTCCACTCTATGTATAAAAGAAGAAAAAAAATCAATAAAGAAATCACAATGGTCTTATCCATGTACAACTGAACTTCCTGTTATTTATTTCTGCTAAAATGAAGCTGATCGAAACATAAGCTTTTAAACGAGAGTAAAAATTACAACATTTCTGTGTGAAATCTAAAGAAATACAGTACAACATCAAATGAATACACTTTATTACAAGTGCCTGAAAATTCTACTTTCTGTAAGTACAGTACTTGAAGAAATATACTCCCCCCACTGGTCACCTCCAAGATCACAAGTCCACGTAACTGTCGGAGAGTGATTTAGGCTGCTTAGATTTTCTGAAGTCGGCTTGCTCAAATGACATCAGTCGTTCCAGTGCAGTGTGTCAATCATTGTCAGGTCATATAGGTTATGTTGTGTGACAAAAAAAAGACACCAAACATTGGCATGGTAAGCACATTTTTTAAAGGCAAAATCAAAAATATTCATCAGCGGCCTACATATTCCAAAACGGGTTAACAAGCAAGAATAGGGTGGTAGCTATTGTCTATTTAATCCAATTTCAAAAGAATTCCATGATGAACTATTACCATATTAACATTTGATTGTAAAAACTCATTAATTAACATTTAGTTGAACACACAGTCAACAGTGCTCTGGATAGGCAGCAAAATAGCCTCCTAATGGTACTGCTGTGTTGGCTGTGTTGGTCACATGACCCTCGTTGTCCTTTGGAAAGCGAGTGGGGTTGACACTGTTTGTATCTTCTTGGTGGAGGGGGTGTTGGGGGGGTATCTTTTTATTGTTATCAAAGTATCCCATGAAATATGGAACCCCAGGGGATTCGGGATGAAATAATTAATTATTTTTAAAAAATGGTTACATGAATAAATTGTGTCAAAGTAAAAAAAGAAGCATTTACGAAATAAAAGTTAAGGAATTATTCAGGCTCAACTCATCACTCATCTTTCTAAAATGTTATTTTGTCATTTTTATTTTCAGAATAATGGACTTTTAGGAGAAGCACTCTTTCCTTTGTCAAGACAATTAACCACACTTATTTGCTTTTGTCAGATTTCGGGGTTTTTGGGGGGTAAAAAAACCCCCATAAATTAAAAAAAAACTGCTTCATCTTGATACTTTTCTCCATTTGCTGCTGTTTGTTTCTTTGTTTGTATGTACAGATGTAGAGAGGTGACCTGATCCAACGTTTTCTAAGTTGTGTCAGTCTCTCCTCTCCCCTGCTCGTCCTCCCTCCCATCTTTTTAACCACTCCATCCATCAATCCATCTGTGTTTCTCCTGTTGTCTTTAATGGCTCTATCGCCTTCTTTCTTTCTACATTTCCTGCTCTTTTTCTTTTTTGTGTCACTCTTCTCTTTCTGCTCTGTTTTCTCTGTGTAATCATCCCCGCATCCATCTCCTCTCATCAATCCATCTTGTCACTTCTCTCCCTTAAACTCCCCCTCCTCCTCCTCTCCTCTTTTAATCACTCCGTCCCATCCTCCTACTCCTCTTCTCCTCTTCGTTGCCAGGGAAACCGCAGTCCATTCTCTAGCTTAATCTGGTGACATTGTCTTTCTATTACCTGTGGGTCAGATGCCTGATAAGGAGGACAAAGGGTGGGAAACCGAAGAGCGACTCGCTTTAAACGTTTGTAAAATGTTGGTCTTCATTAACGCGAGGGGATTGTGCGGTGACAGAACAGCCTGCGGGGAAAATGTTTACTGTGGTAAACAAATATTTGTACGCCAACACAAATGTGCAGCGAGATAAACAAGCTAATCGAGCCCAGCTGACCTGCAACAAATCCTGTCTTTGTGCAGCTCTTTGCCGACACCATCTGTGGTCATTTTCAGTTGTTGTCATGTATCAGATTTGCCTTTATAGTAAATATGCTGGAATCCTCAACACCCCATGCACACATTACAGCGGCTCAAACACTAGAGAGTCAAACACCCTTAAAGTAACATTTGTAAATGTGTTTTAGGGTTTGTGAAAGCTTTTTTTCAAACACCTGGAAGAGTGTTTGCCAAATTGACAAATCACCAGTTAGTTTTCCACATAAAGTGATCCAATTCAGACTCACCTTTACAAGAGGATGTATACAAAAAATCACTTTGTCATTAAAAATGTATGTATAATCTGAAACTCGATCAGTTCGAGCAAACAAAAGTGAGTTTGTGAATTTACTTTTCTTTCATTCTTTTCTCTCTCCCTCCTCCTCATCTCTCCTTATTCTTTATTTTCACTTTACATTTTGTCTGCTTTACTACTCGTCCCTCCTCTCTGTTTGTCTGCATCCTCCATTCCTTCTTTTATCTCCACCCTTTGTTTTGTCTCCTCTTTTTATTGTTCAGTTTACTCTCTATTGCTCTCCTTTGGTTTTTATCAACCTCTTCTTCTCTTTCTTGCACCCCGTATTTGTCTTCCTTTCCTTTCTCCCATTTTTCCACTAATTTCTCTTTCACTGTCTCTCTCTCTCTCTCTCTCTTTTGTTGAAATCAATGGTTGTTCTCTCAATAGGGAGGTCACGGGGGTTGCGGGCGCTGGTGTCCGGGCTTTTCCGGGCTTTTCAATTACTAGCAGCCTGCAGTCACCACAAAACACACACACACACACACACACACCTTTCATGAAAGGCCAGAGGAGATGTAGAAGCTCAGGTAGAAGAGGAGAGAGGCAGAGAAAGAAGACGAGGGGAGTCTGTCACAATCTGCGTTCTTGTTGGTTTTTGTGTTCTCACAGACTTCCACAGTGTTACAGTTCAAAGGCAGCAGTCAGCCAAGTGCAGTCCAGCTGCCCCCCCGAGTGTTTTCAGTGACTGATCGGTGGCACAGACGTCTCTGTAGCAGGGCTGCCCCTCATTTACTATGATGACTAACACCACCCGTAGAGAAGCCTCTCAGTCGAACCTCATTCTGTTAGTCCAATCATCGCAGCTTTTTTTTGGTTTATCACAGAGCGACACGTTAGAACCTTTTACAACCTGAGTCAGAAGACCAGAGTCAGAACGTCCATGATGAGGACAGACTTTTCAAAGGAAAGAAGTTCAGAGGAGAAAAGAGGAAGAGATTGGAGGAAACGAGAGGAGAGGAGACAGAGGACAGAAGAGAAGAGGAGAGTGAGAGAGGACATATAATAGGAGGAGTGAGGGAGGAGAAAACAGTAGATGAGAAGAAATGATGAGAGGAGGAGACAAAAAAAAAGAGGACAGAAGACAGAATATGTTTGGTGGGGAAAAAAGGAAACGAGATGAAGGGAAGAGAAAAAAAGAGGAGTTCAGAGAGGATACGAGGAACGGGACGAGATGAAAGGAGAAAAGGTCAGGGAGGTGGAGAGGAGAGAGAAGTTGAGGAGGAAGAATGGGGGGGGGAATGAAATGAAAGGAGAGATTGTAGCTGGCTCAGGTTTGGAAGTGGAGGGGTGGGGTGGGGGGTGTTCGCCGCAGCCCGGCACCCTCAGGGGTTATTGGGTCGTGGACAGCCAATCTCTCTCAGCTTAATCAACAGCAGCAGAGGTGATTGCAACACCGCAGGGGACTGCTGGGAAAAAAAGATGGAGGGAGGAGGGGGAAGGGGAAGAGAACGAGATAGGAATGAATGGGGGGGGGGGGCTGGAAGATGAGGAAAAGATTGGAAAAGGAGGAAAAAATGGGAGCAAGGGGGGAGAGAGAGAGAGAGAGAGAGAGAGAGAGAGAGAGACAGGAGGTGCAGAGGAGATTGGAAAAGATAAGGAGAAAAGGGATAGGAGGGTGGAAAAGAAAGATGGAGGGAGGAGGGGATAAGAAGAAGAGGGACAACATGAAGAGAAAAGGGGTGAGGGAATAAAGGACACAAAAAAAGGAAGGAGGGAACTTAGGGAAAAGTTAAGGGATCACTAAAATGATTACAGTTCATCTTCAGGGGGACAGGGGGACACAAACGGATCCAACGTCATGAAGTTGCTGAAATTCACAAATTCAAAGGTAGCCCAAAAATTACGCAAAGAAACCACGCAAACACTTTGACTAGTTGTAGCTTTTTTTTTTTTTTTACTGTATTTTATTTTGAAGGAAGACTCGTCGCCATGTGTAATTGCACTGTTAGTACGTCTCCCAGATTTAAAAAAAAAGAGTCTGGAACACATCAAAATAAATCAAATAAATAAATCCAAACAACAACAATAATAAAAAAAAAGAATATGCTGGAGCTGCAACAAAGCTGGAGCATCTTTGTCATCTTACAGCGCTGCGCAATGCAGTTTCAGCTGAACACACACACACGCGGCAAAATTCTTACAAACACAGAGCTGTCAGAAATGACACGCAGAGAGGATAATTACAAATAAATGAGAAAACATGTTGGTGCAGGAAAAATCTGTCCTTCACACACACTGGTGTGTCTTCCTGCTGTGACTCATACGTTCAGCCGTCTGCTCAGATCAGACTGCTGAATTGTTAGTTTAAAAGTGATAGTTTGGTTTTTCAAGGAACTGTACTTTTGTCTTACGGATACCAACATGCAGTTTGAAGGTATCATAACTGCAAGATAAGCTTGGCTGACTGTCTGTAGGATCAGCCAGCAGCTCTGCACAAAAAGTAAAGAAATACTCCTTTAAAGCTGAGCTGCCACCATTAAGTAATGCATAACATCCACAGGCATTACTTATATTTCATGTGAAGTTGGTTAAGTGCTGTGTTGGGTGAGTAAAAGCTACCCATGAGGAGAAAAAGACCTCAATCTTTATGAATTTAATTGTCTCAACATGGTGACTTGTCATTGACAATCAATGGCAACCGCATCCGAAAGCACCAGTGTGTGGTTTTAGTTATTGTGCATACTGTGTGTACTGAGCGGAGAAAGGCTCCGAGCTAGCTGAGCGTCGTGCTGTATTTGTGCTACACCTGCAGAACTGAAGGAACCAGTCTTGTACTTGTATATGTAGTTTACATACATTTTAAAGACATACAATTATTGGCTGCTTAACTATTTAGCTCAATCTACTGCTTTAATTTAGATTCAACTGCCAGTGATGGAGACTTTGCAGGATTGTTGCCACCTCTTTCTAGATCCTGTCAAATTCCTGATATCTTTCTTTGGGGTGTCCTCCTGCCACAGTTTCTAAAAGTAATGAACAGTGACATATTTGATGAAAAGAAAGAGCTGCTTACTGAGAGTTAAAACTCTGCTAACTCCCTCTGTGTGGTTAGTTCGCTGTTGGTGGATTAGATCGCGAGCTAAAGTCACACAGTTCAGAGTTCATTCATACACCTGAGTCTGGATGATCGTTTTGTGGATTTAAACACAGGCCGAGCTGTCGATGATCACGGCAGGAAGACAGATTCAGATTTCAGGGCGGATTTTTCCTGTCAGCGTTTTAGTTAAGCACACATAAAAATTAACAGAGCACAAGTCCAGTATTTCTAGTGAGCCAGTGTAAAAGGCACATTCTGATGGCATAACAGGACAAAAACAGGACAAAAACAGGAGTGGGGGGTGGGAGGGAGATAGGGGGTAGGGTCAGAGGTCGAAAGTCAAGTTATTACCCACAACAGTGAGATCAGGGAGGTGTGAGTGGATGAAAAAACAAACTGCGTTGAGGTTTAGGCAGACAGAAGTCGACCAACATTAAAGCTACTCTGATCCTACATGTCATTTTCTGCACTGCTTCTGCACACGACAAGCAAGTACAGCATACAGTGTGCTCACAGTAACAGAACAGAAAAGGCCTCCTCTATTAATTGCTAAATATGTTACAAAACCCAACATCCATTCTGTGAATCAAAGAAGTAGACCAGCATTGGTAATAAAAAGTAGTATTCGCACAGCGTTGGCTCAGAGGCTTAAAACAGCTTTAAGCGACTCATTAAACAGACGATTCAATGAAGAGACGACAGACGTCCCCACCGGGCGATCGTATAGTAGTTTTGACTAAACTCATGCTGTCAGGTTCTGAAATCCAAACACGCAGAAAAAAAGGCTGCTGTAGCATTTTTATGGATTTCCAAACCAGCAGCATTTGTTCCCATGTGTTCCTCCCCATCAGGCCACACTGATGGAGAGGAAATTATAGTGGTAAATATCTTAAGTGTAGGAACACAACTTTAAACTAACCATAATTTACTGTAAAAACATAACTCGGTTGGTTTCAGCTACTAACTGACCTTCTCCTCTTTAACCAGCCTTGTTTCTCTCGATCGACCGAGCCGGTCTCTTTCAGGAAAGAAGAACTGTGAAAGTCTGCGTATGTGGGCTGCACATGCAAAGAGGTGAGCAGCTCAATTTTTCCCTTTTCGGCTTTTTGATTTGTTGCCGGCGGAGACCAGGAGACTAACTGGTCAATATTTCAGCAGGAAGAAACATGAAATGAGTTTGTATAGTAGCAACATATTCTCTTGCTTGTAAACCTTCCCACTATAACGTCAATAATTATTTCAACACCCTGAGAGGTTCAGACACTTTCTTTTTTTTTTTTTTTAAATCTCACACGGACTAAAGCTGCACTCTGGTTTATTGTTCTTTTGTTACCTTTGCACAGAACAACAATAGAGGCAGGATTAATACAATAACTGACACTTGGTTTTTAACTTAATTCTTCCTGTTGTGATGCAGCAAAAGTTCAATCTCTTGAATATCTAAAGCAGCAATGAGTTCTAACCAGCGTTTTTTCCTCTCTCTGAAGCTCACTGGTGTCCACCTATCAGGCTATAACGTTTTAGAGGATCACTGCCCTCCTCCAGTCAAATTGCATGCGCTGCAGCGGGATGGGCGGAGTTAATGGATGGTTGGCCAATGGCGTGAAGCTACATGTGAGAAGGCGGGGAAGGAGAGCGAAGCAGCCAACCAACCAGATCCCTTGTGTGTTGTTGTTGTTGACTTCATGGCTGACTATTATTCATTTAGCACCAGCAAGAAGAGAGGAGGTCTGCAGGGGCCAAATGAGTGGAATGTAAGCAAGGGAGCTGTAATAAATTTAAAAAAAGAAGAAAAAAAAATAGTGCAAGTTTTTTTTTCCTGTAGCTCTGATGTGATGTGAGAAGGTTCTGCAGGGTCAGTTCTTTTATCCGCGCAGACATTCACCAAATGGTTTCTGCAAATACTCACACAGGAGTCTGTTATCATCTGTGTGCCGGTTGGTATTTACCAAACCAAGAGCAGTCAGATAATCAGAAGGCAGATATTCGTGCTAATTCTGCTGCCGTTCAGTTTAAATTGCAGCATTTTGTAAAATGCTATTTGTCACGTTTTGAATATTCACAGCAAAATTTTGAATTTGACTGATTTATATACCAAGTAGTTTGGTTTTGTTTTGGTTATTGTTACAAAGACCAAAACCAAAAAAATACATGGCTTAATATAGCATCTTCCTCTGATTTTTAAATTATGATTTACAAATTGCTAATTTGTGAATGTTTGTAAAGTACTTGCTGAGATTACACATGCAGGTACAATAAAAAAATATCTAAATATATTTGCAGAAACCAACTGGCCAGTTCTTCATGTTACGTCTTCTAAATAACTGACGCTCTTGTTGGAGAGACGGTGTGAGTGTGTTTATGTGTGTGTGAGTCTTCTGCTTATTGAAGGCCTTCAGTTTTTTCACAGGTAGCGCTGCTGCAGGAAGGGCACCAGAGTGTGTTTGTGTGTTCCTATGAGAGTGTCTGGCTGGCGAAGAAGGCCTTGGTCTCTGCACAGGTGGGGTTGGTGCACAGCGGGCAGCGGAGGGTCAGCTGGCGGGAACAGGGCTTGTTGGACTTCAGGTGGTTCTGGACCAGGTCAGCCAGAGCCTGGAGGGGATGAAACACACAGACACACAGTCATTACCTGAAGAGATGAAGAGCGACTCTCTCCTCTCGAGCTCTGACAACACCTCACTGTGTTTCCGTCTGTCATAGAAAGGGTTAATCCACTCCTTTAGTTAAAGTCTGGAGTAATCACCTTGATCATGTTTCACCATGACACACTCACTGACGACCACACAGATTTTGGAAAAAGGCTTGTTGGCTTTCTCACTGAGAGTTAGATGATTCGATTCATGCCACTCTCAAATCTGTGACACTGCATCCAGGAGCCCCTCAGCTTATCTTCACATAAAGACTGGAAGCTGGGTTGTTTTACCGCTGGACAGGGTCAGGCTCGCTGTTTCTCCTGTTTCCTGTCTTTATGCTAAGTTAACCACCTGCTGACAGCAGTGGTACTGAACTTCTCATGTAACTTTTGCTAAGAAATGAAGCAAATTTCCCAAAATACTGATTAGCGCTGAGGAAACTGAGTGCAGGTTATTCCACCTCCTGTCTGTTTTTTTTTTTTTTTTTTTACTTTTTATTAGAGTGCCCATAATTTGTTTCTGCTGGTCATGGCTGTAAACTGATTACAGCTTTTATTTGAGAATGTATAGTATGTTCATATAATTGAGGTACGAATGTCTAAATGAGGGGTGACATCAGGAAACATTTTGTACAAGGTAGTCTGAGCAACGATTTCAGGCTCTGCAGTAAAAATTGCGATGAATGTATTTTTCTTTATTTTCCAGAGGCAGACAGCGGCACACTGATACAGCTCACTGAGAAACTAAGATTACACCACGGAAACCATCCTTCAGTAACTACCAACTAATCATCATCTGGATATTGATTTATACATTCTCACACACTCACACACACCGCAAGGGGTTTGACCAGCCAGCCAGCCAGCCGGGCAGTTCAGTTCTACTGTAGTCAGCTCTAAAGGTTTGTATTGATCTGCCCCCCTCCCTTAATAAACCCAACACACACACGTGCACACACACAAACAGCTGGTTGAGTTGCCTTTTGTGAGAAAGGTTGCAGGGTTGAAGTTGAAGGGAAAGAGGGAGGTGGGGTGGGAAAGGAAGGAAAAAAGGAAGGAAAGAAGAAGGAAGGGGGGATGGACGGAAGGAATCAGGAAGGAAGAAAATAAAGAAGAAGGAAGGAATCCTTTTATTGACCATCTCCTGTCTGGAGTTCTCTGCTCTGTCTCCTTTCCTGTTATCAGAGCCATGTCCGCCTTCAGACAGTCCTTACTTGCGCTGTCTTCTGTCTCTAAGCTTAAAGTCTGCTCTTGTTCATTTAACATGTGTTACATATATTTAAATGCTAATATTACATGTCAGTCTTTATACTGTTTAGGCAGAGCAGTGTGTGTGAAACGTACCTTCATAAAGAGAGGATTCCCATTCAACGACTCTGCTCTCCTGATGTTCTCCACCCCACACTGACGACACAAAGGGAGACAGACAGAATAAGCTGTCACACGTGTTTACACAACCAAATCAAACGTGCAAACGCACGACAGCTCATATGAACCAAATCAAAGAACCAAATCAAAGGCTGGCTTTAAAAAACACCTCAGAGACTGTTTGTATCCACACTGAGAAGCAGTGTTATTAAATGAAGCTCAAGATAGTGAACATGTGGGGAAAAGCTTTTTGATCTGAGTTTTCAATTATTCTGAACAGCAGGCTTCATTTAGTAGAAAACTGTGTGTGTGTGTGTGTGTGTGTCAGCTGTTTGACACTGCTATTTTTATTAGGACCAGTTTCGGTTTGAATAAACCTTGAGAGTGAGGAAAATGGGAAGGTGGAAAGTGGCGTGACTAAAAATATTGACATTGGACATGTTGAACAAGTGAAGACATTTTTAGACAATGAGGAGATTTTTGAGATTTTTTTTAAGGATTTGCTTTTTGCTTATCTTTTAATTGTTGTGAAGTATTAACCCTTCGTTTGTGTGTGATCATGTTTTCAGTTGAATAATTGCTTTTATAAAATGCAGGGTAACTCAAAATACAACAAACAGTTTTTCTCCACTTCTTATTCTTCCTTCTCAGATTTACGTAATAATGAACTGCAACTTGTGTCTGCCTGGAGGTAAAAGCTGATAGATGATTTGAAAAATGATCAAGTACACACAGTTAACTGTCACCTTTATAGTCCTTCACACAACAAACTCCTCTACCTGGAGCTCTCCTTAAAGTAAACTGCGCAGACAGAAGCAGAGAGAAAAGCCCGGAGCTGCTGGAAAACAAACAAATGTGGAGTCTTTTTCTTCCTTACCTCCTCCCCCAGCACCTGTCCATACTCGATGTCCAGCTCGTGTAAAGTCTCTATGTGGTCGGAGGTGAAGGCGATGGGCACCAGCAGGAGGTTCTTCTTCCCTCGTTCACACAGACCTTTGATCACTTCGTCCGTCTGGGGGCCGAGCCACGGCATAGGCCCCACCTGAACGACCAAACACAAGAAAGGACGACGGGTTTAATTCACAGGGCGCTTGTCATTATAGTCAGTGGCCACGATGGATGATCGTTGTTTCTTCTGAGCTTAGAAAAGCAGCATAAATACTATATTGGCTATGTGAATCAGCAGCAGACCTCATAGTGGAAATTACACGAACCTACAATGAATCTGCAGCGCTCAGAGACTAGTGTTGATTTTGGATTCCCAGAGGATCAAGGGGAAGGGAAGGTCAATGAGGGCAAGCTGAACAACGTATGAAACGCAGCTTGTGTCTTGTTAAATCAACCTTATGTGTTTTGCTAAATAATGCCCCCATATGTCCCTAAAATCAGATATTTAAACAGTTAACATCAGAGGTACAGTAGTGGGAAAGACAACTGATGTCGTCCACAGTAATTACATTTAAGTACTAATAAGAACCTGTAAGTATGCTGATACCGAATCATACGATGTAATAACACTGTAAACCACTGGATTATGAAATGTGATCAAATAAGGTGAATGATGCAGCACGTTACAGTACAGCTGTTGTACAGTTCAGTTTCAGCAAACGACCACTAGATGGAAGCACTGGTTCATTTACAACACTGATCACACAGTTCACCATCTGTATGTGTGTGTGTGTTTGTGTGTCTGTATTCACTGTGTGTGTCTGTACTCACTCTGGACTGCCACACCAGTCTATACGGGTTACAGTGTCCCAGTCTCTCCATGACTCTCTGAACTGTGGCTCCCACCTCCTGAGGGTACGGGTCACCTCTGTTGACAACCTACACATGGTACACAGCATTAACACCCTCATTAGCACTACTAATCAGCATCTGTATCAGTATCAGTTGTTCAGCAGGTAGAAGACACAGAAGGAACCAAAGTAGAATCAGCTGTTGTAGTATTATCAGTAGTACCAGCAGTATCGGCACAAGTACTTCGTGGTACTTACAGCCATGGGGAGTGAGTGTGCAGAGAACAGAATGACAACGTCGTCTCTCTCTGTCCTCTGGAAACTTCAGCAGCTCGTTATTGACGTGCTCTGCAAAACACTGCATGTGTGAACAAAACCACACACACACACACACACACACAGACACACACACAACTCAACATTTACTGTATTTCAGACACTTTTTTCTAAATTTCTATTTGATTTAAATGCCAAAATCATATTTTTCCTCAGCTGAGAAAAGAAGTTTCTGGCTGATCGCCGTTTCCCGCTGTGGGTTGCAACGTGTTGAGATCTAAAAATACAGTCAGGCCTGTTGGTGGCTGTGATGACCGTCGCCACTTTTAGCTCATTAGTTGCTATGACAACTTCTTGCCCTACTCAATTAATTTTCCAATATTTGTATTTTTTGTTCTCTCTGAGAGGACAATGAGCCTGATGGGATACACTTTGGTTGGTGTGTGTGTGTGTGTGTGTGTGTGTGTGTGTGTGTGTGTGTGTGTGTGTGTCTAACCTCCACCAGCAGAGGGTGTGTGGGCCAGCGGTCAATGACACTCCAGCTCATTTTTGGCCTTTCGCCTCTGTTGCTGTAGTAACGGTAGATGGCGTTCAGACTGCTGCCTGTCCACACACCACACGATCAAACAGACAAACACATTAATATTATAAATATGTTCCATTACATTACACAGCCACCATGGTCCTCTGAGGTCCTCTGTGCTCCTCTGAGCTCCTCCTTGACCCCTGAGCAGCTCCACTGGAGGGTTTGTGCATTTCAGTGTGATGCTCAAGGGCACAACTGTTTAAACTGTTAAAGATTGATTCCTGAAGAGAGAACAAGCTGCTGAAAAGGAAGAAGCGTCGCATGAGTCAGAGTTTCTTTTCATAAATAAAAAAAACAGATAAACAGATCAAGGAGAGAGTAAGGCAGATATATTTCATCTGGCTTTTGGACTCGTAGGGTTTCACCATAATTTACAATCCATCTACACTAACTGTTAACGTTGATCAGAGGCAACACTGACAGCAAAACACCAAATAAAATCACCCCTGATCACCAAATCTGCTGCAAAAGTCAAGAAGAGTTTTAAATGGAAGGCTCAACACACAAACACACAAAGACACTGTGATTGCTGCTCTGATGTCACTAAATACCCCGTCAAATCCCGATGAATGGTTTGGTTCTTGGTGAATGAAGTTGTGGATATCTCGGAAAGAATCACTGCGCTTCAAACTGGTCCAAAGTGTTGTGTCATTTGATATTGCTGGGTCACTTCTAGCCTCCAGATAATTCCACTTTATCATGCATCAGTTTTAAAGTCCCTCAGCATTCTCTGTCTTAGAAAAACAGATGTTTACTTCTTCCAGGTTTGAAAAACCCACCAGGTCACTTGACAACACTTACTGCTGAGGGGATTTCCAGAATCATCAAAGGTTCTTCTGACTAACTGGTTGAAAAACAAACAAACAGTCAGCTGACAACATAAACGGTTTTAAACATGTCTCTTGAAGTTAGAATCATAAATATTTAATTTCGCTGTCTTTTATAGCACCTGTGAAGATAATCAATAATGTTTTTTTTAATCTTATTTCAGTTTCAAGTTCATCTTTTTCAAAGTTTTTTCATTAAGATGGTTTGAAGCATCTTGAGGACTCTGGATAAACCTTCAGAACAGCAGTAAGTGTTGTTTATGGAGCCACGTTTCACAAACTGCACACAAACAAATAAAGAAGGCTTCCACTAATGTCAAGAGAAATTATTACATTTTTATGAAATGTAATAATGAGCACATTACATGTTGGGGAAAACAAGCAGTGGCACTAAATCACACACAAATTTAATAAGTGAGGCAATTATGAGTCTGTTATAAGCTATGAAATGAGATACACAGGTCAGACACCAGGCTGATATACTTCGGATAATTAATGGTTGGTTTACTGGTTGACATGCACCATGAAACATAAATGTGAATTAACTCTAGAACTTTTTGTGCCCATTATCTCACTGTTATTTTTCATGAAGCAAAGCAGCTAACCAGCCGTGAGGGAAGATGACATCCTCAGTCTCAAAGCCTCATAAAAATGCAGAGTGAACTGGGCAAACGGCTGTTAAAGGGCACCAAACACCACATCTATTACAATCACGCAAACTTTGAGATGTGAACGGTGACTGAGAGGCTACGCTCTCATTCACGAGGGACAAATCTGAACTGAAATGTAGAGAAAATCTGCAGAAGAAAACTAAATATTGCTTCCATCCCCCACTTAAATGTGACTATCAGGAGTTGGTTCATGAAGATAAACAGTAGGTGGCGCCAACTCTCCAGTCACGTGCAATTTTACCACTGTTGAGGAACAGGGTGCAAAAAGATGATGTAATCAAATGAGAGCCGGACAACCCTCAGACAACAGGACATGATCATACATTCTGTTTGTTTCATTACAGTCTCCTCATCGCTCCACACAGACCTGATGTTTTTGTCCACCTCTGTTCCTTTGTTTGGTGGAGCTCAGGCTTCACATACCTTTAAGTCAAATTCTTCCAGTAGGTCATTATTTAGTCTCGGTTTCCACTGAACTTTGTCGCAGTTTACTTTTATGGATACACAAACTTTTCCACCCCCGGCAAGTGTAAAAAGTTTTTTGTAACACTTCAAGATTCCACTTTTGCTTATTTTAGCAAAATGTGCATAAAAACATGCCGAGTGATTGTGAGGATGGACAGCCCTTTGCACTCTGTTCAAGATGTTGAATTACATTTTGTTTTGAGTGTACTGATGTGTGTGTGTGAGAAAGTGAGAGAGAGTGAGTGTATTTATCAGAGGGTAACAGGGTGGAAAACACTCAGGGTGTGGTGACACTAACGGCCACAAACATGTTTTTCCTTTCATCTCTCTTTCCAATTCATTTAACACACATCTTTGGAAAAGGTGTTCCTTACATCTCAACAGCTGTAGTGTATTAAATCAACATTACTGCTTCAGCAAAGCAGCAGTTTGTCATCTTACGCACTAATGTCCTGTCTCTGTGCTGTGTGTGTCGCTCACCTGTGGTGGAGCAGCTGTACTGAGGATACTGTGTGAAGGCCACGGCTCTCTCCACCCCGTCTTTCTCCATCTCCTCGATTGCCTCCTCCGTCAGCGGCTGAACGTACCGGAAACCGATGTAGAACTTGTGAGGAGCTGGAGAGAGAGACAGAGAGACTTAAGAACTGCCAGCCATGTAAAATAAACTCATTAGTTATTAACAGTATTACTGACTGACTAAAATGGGCTGTGAAAAAACCCCACAAACTTGACACTCGCACATTCATTGAAATGTGTGGATAATCAAATGAATACAGTTCATAGGAAAGTAAAAGGAAGCTGTAATGGAAATAATTTGTTCAAGTGTTAACGGTCTGAATCTGGTTTGTGGATACGATCAGTTTTCAGACTGCTGCTGACTGTGTTATCAGTGAGCTGTTTGAATGCAAGTAAAGAGACACTCCTTCACCGGGTCACTATCTACACTTCACACACACACTTCCCCGCTAACGTTGACCAGCAGGAAACACAGCAGCTGGTCTCTGTTGTTTTTTGCTCAGTTAACATGTTTTCTCTGGACCAGGATTCTCTGAAGCCTTCAGGACGCTCACAGACTGAGTTTAACCATAGTGATTTTAGCAGTGAGTCTGTGGGACTGCCTCACCTGTCTCAGGACTCATCTCGTCCAGCAGCTTCACCATGCCCTCCCCCTGCATCAAGGTCCAGCGTTTGATGGGCGAGCCTCCTCCGATCTTACTGTACTGCTCCTGGATCTTTTGGCGTTCGGCGCTTGGCGATGAACGGGCCGAGCTTACTGCGAAGCAGAGAACAGATTGAACACAACACTCATAGACTATAATACAATACATCATCAGCTCCTGGACTGTGTTACAGTAGATTCATATACACATCAAACACCAAATGACTGGTGTCATTTTCTTGCCATCTCCAGTTCATCAAAATCAAACATTTGATATTTTAAAACTGTGTCACATTTTGACTGTCAGACTGAGCAGATAAACCGCAGATCAGCTTCATTTTTGTGCAGTGAAACTGTGTGGAAACTGAAGATTATTTTGACTCGATAATGGCACTAAAGGAAAGGATGGAGGTTTACTGAAGTTAGTAGAAATTATCCGCAGGGGCACATGAATGTCTGTACCAAATTTCATGGCAATCAGTTCAACATTTAATGTGATATTTCACAAGTTCTGACTCTTCTGACTGCTAAACCAAACAATGTTTTCTAGGTTGTTCCTGTAATGTCAAAATGAAAGACTGTTCAGGTTCTCAGATAAATCTGAGGGCTAACAAGATGTTATTTATCTTAAAGGCATAAGAGAGAAAATATATTCAAATAATTAGATATTTGAAAACATATCTAATTTATAAGAAATATTCTAATTATAAAAAATAATGTCTTTCTCTTCTTCCCACTAAAAACACTGGATACTTTTATGCATTAGATAAAGACTAAGATCTCTCTGGCTGAACTTTTCAGAACTCACAGACATACTAAAACCATATTCTGTCATAAGAAAATGTTGCTTCACAAGCATCAGTGCTGTTGTTCTTCTCAGCAGCAACAAGAAATACTTTGTTGTTTCAGTGTCAGTTATTACAAAACAGACAGAGATGCAGCAGAGCACCGTGACCCAAAAACCTCCCCATTTTTTCCCTTCAGTCTGTGTGTGTGTGTGTGTGTGTGTGTGTGTGTGTGTCAACTTTAATATGTAACACGTATTACCATTAACATTTGTTGGCTCAAAAAAGCTTTTCTCAAAAACTAAAATTTTTTACACACTGTTTGACCTCCTCATCAAACACACACTAAATGAAAATTGTTTACTAACTACTGAAGTGTGTGTGTGTGTGTGTGTGTGTGTGTGTGTATCCATGCTGCATACTTCTGTACAGGGAGTTTCATCAGGTCTGTGTCCATGAAGAGCCTCAGCAGGAAGTCGTGAACATCCTCCAGTTTCTCAGGTCCTCCCATGTTCAGCATTAAGATCCCTGTCTTAGGTTTCCTGCAGGAATGAGGGATTCATAAATCATAAATCACTCTTCAGTCACAGGACGCCATCTGACGTTTCCCCTTCACTCCCTGTAAAGTTTTGTTTCTGTTTCGGGCTCTTAGCCAGTCTCAGGGACACCTTGGACAGCTAAAGTTAGCTCATCCTGCCGGCCTGTAGATCCAACATTAGCTCCAGCAGCTAATGTTGGCGTATTGTATCAGGTTGTAACGCTAATCCTAAATCAAGCGCCCAGCGTTAGATAATTATAGCTGCTTTTAAAGTTATAGTTAACTTTAGCTCCAGGAGCTAATGTTTACTTTTTTCAATGTTTTCTTAAAGAGGGTCAATCAGCTGTGAGTCTGATTCAGGTTAAAGCCTGGGAGGACAGAGAGTGACGGATGTGAAAGGTAGAAAGGGAAGACAAGCTGAGAACTATAACGCTCGCAAGTTAGACTAAAACATCCCTCCTCTACACAACAAGCCTACGAAAGCGAACAGTTCATGAAAGAGTAGAAAGTATTTGACAGAAAACTAAAGACATTATTCAGAGAGAGGTAGAGCAGAGCTCAGAGCGAACAAAGGACCTTTACTTCAACTGCTTTCATCTCTGTCCTCAGTAATAATTAAGCTTATTTAGTGTCTTACTTTTCAACCTTCACTTCACTTTAAACCGTCTCTTCAGTGGACGGTTTAGCAGCTGAAGATCAGTTATAGAGTGATGAAGCCACTCTAAACATTTAGCTGGCAGTACAAACTGTTTTGAGTAAATGTGTGTGTGTGTGTGTGTGTGTGTGTGTGTGTGTGTGTGTGTGTGTGTGTGTGTGTGTGGGGGAGGGGGGGGGTTGGATGCAGTTTGTTTTATTATTAGAGAAGGTGGTGTGTCCAGGCTAAAACAGGGTGTTAAGGTGACCTGTGGACATTTGACTCTATAGTAACAGTATCACATTAGTGTCACAGCAAAGACCACGAAGAAGAAGAAGATAACATGTAAATTATGCAGGTTTAAACTCTTTCTTTTTTGTTTAAATTGGCTTTGCAGGTGTTTTATGAGGAAGGGAAATAATTCAACACATTTATTAAATCGTACATTGACTTTTTCTACTAACACCAGATGGGACCATTATTTTACACAGGCGCCTTTAAGTTGCTCTTTAAGTGTCGCCTGCCACTAAGGACAGGAGAGTGTCAGCCACAAACACTCAACAAGGGCCTGATGCCTCTGTGTGTGTGTGTGTGTGTGTCACCTGTTCTCCTGTGTTTCTGGAGTCACAGTCTGGGCTAAGGCAGCAGCAGTGGAGCGCCTCCTCACACTCAGACTGACGCTGCTCCTGGCGACTAAGAAAGAAGAAGAAAAGAGTCATCAGATGTGTTTTCCTCCACTTCGTCCCAGACTGAAACATCTCAACAAGAAGGAAACAATTGTAAGACATCAATGGTCCACAGATCTATCATCTCCAACCATCAAACTTGTTCAATACCACTGGCTCTCCCATCAGCCTCAGCTGTTTGATGTGGAGCTTTCTCACCAACACCCATCCTTAGTTTGACTCTGAGCTGCTACTTTGTCTCCTTTGTTGTTACAACAGTATAAATCAGCACACTCAAAGGTTTTTTTTTTACTGTTTTGAGTGACCATATTCTCTCTCACACACACATTCTTTTGTTGCATACTCAGACAGGCACACAGGATTCATTATCATCATGGCAGCTCCCTGCACCACTTCATGACATGTGAATCCCTTTAAACCAAGATTCAGCCTGACACAGGGAACGTTGGGATCTACACCAGACGTTAACAGACAGGCCAAATCGTTTGAACAACAGCTGGACGATCATGATTAAGGGAAAGTAAACTACTGTGCTCCTGACAAACTCCAATGACCTCTTCCATGGGGTCACAGGAGGTGACCTCAAACGCACCTTAATGATGAGCACATCAGCAACATAACACATGTGTTAGAGGCTGCAGAGGACACACACAAAGCACTGTCCTCTCTTTCATATGTCTGTATACAGTCTAATCGATATACTCCAACAGTGTGTGTGCACACTCAGCTCTCCTTTCATAATCCCACTGCAGTACTCTGACGCGCCGCCAGGGGGCCCGCTGCGATTATGCAAGTTGACAACGCTGGAATTGTGTAACTCCGCGGAAATGTTTACTTCTTTAATGGGGAGAAGCACACAAGCGCTTTACCACTCCGTGCTGTATTTACGGCTCCTCCGCCTGTTACTAAACGCAGCATAAGTACGAGATAAGTCCATTATGTAACATTAACATTAAACTGTAACCTACAGTCACGTCGTGCTGCGTTAAGGAACGGGAGTTATAACAGCTGGCTACGGAAGAGCCACCGTTTATCTTCAAAATAAAAGCAACACTTCAGCTAATATTTGGTTGTCAAATAAAGTAAATGACACATATGGACAATGAGCACAATGTCGGAGCCTTGAAATATCCATAAAGAGATGCCGGCGCTGTAAACGTCAATAATACATAGAATTGTGTGTTAAAGTTACAGAGAGGATTACATTTTGATAGTACAAACAGGAAGTTGCGCGTCCATATCCGCGCTACATTAACGGCCATTTATGAAATGAGCCAATGTCAGCGGCGTGTTGTTGACTTTCCAGCACACAGTCTCCGCTCCTCCTCCACAAACTGACTGTAAACTGCGTCAGGACACGCAGGGACACTGCTGCCTCTCTGACAGCGTGCTCCGGGCTGAAGCAGGAAACTTGAGGCTCCAAGCACAGCTCCGGCGGGGCTAACTTAGCTCACAGTCACACTCACATTGGATCATGCGCCCGGCGCTGCCCAGCACTGCGGCCATGGTCATGTCCTGTGTTCAGGGCCGGTAAAAGTCTCTGTCCCTGCTCACGTGTAGTCTGGATACTCGTGCTGTCAGCGGCTGAATTCAGCAGGTCTGCCCTCCCTCCCTGAGTCGCTGTCCGGTCCGATGTGTCCGCCGGATTCCTTCAACGATCATCAGCTGCTTCACTCCTACCAAGTTAGTCAGCGACAGCTCGACTGATTTCCGCCTGCTGTTTCAAAATAAGACCAACGATGACGTGCATGGACTGATGCAACATTTTTGATAACTGTTTGATTTGCTCTAATTCTACAGGAATTATATTGCGTGTCTTTTATTGACCCACTTGCTCATCATATGTCGTTTTTTATTTCCTATTTCAATTATTATTGCCATTTAGATCTTAAAGAATTCTTGCAGTGTTTATGTTGGGTATGGATTGGGTGGGATTGGGTGGCATTGAGTGGCTAACGAAACTGGCAATTGGTACATGGAACGTCACCTCTCTGGTGGGGAAGGAGCCGGAGCTGGTGGAAGAGGTTGAGCGTTTCTGGCTAGATATGGTCAGCCTCACCTGACTATATCTACAGCGCCGGCTCTGGAACCAAAATCCTTGAGCGGGCTTGGACCTTCTTCTTTGCTGGAATTGCTCTTGGTGAGAGGTGGAGAGCAGGGGTGGGCTTATTAATAGCCCCATCTCTCTGCCAGTATGTTGGGGTTTACCCCGGTGGATGGACGAAAGGGTAGCTGCTTCCCTGCGCCTTCAGGTTGGGGAACGGGTCCTGACTGTTGTTTGTTGCTATGCTCCAAACAATAGATCAGAATACCCACCCTTTTTGGGGTCCCTGGGACGGGTACTGGATAGTGCCCCAACTGGGGACTCCATTGTCTTGCTGGGGAACTACATGGGCAATGACGGCATGACCTGGAGGGGAGTGATTGGGAGGAACAGCCTGTCTGATCTGAACCCGAGCAGTGTTCAGTTATTGGACTTCTGTGCTAGTCACAGCTTGTCCATAACGCTGAACACCATGTTCAAACATAAGGGTGTCCACAAGTGCACTTGGCACCAGGATGCCCTAGGTCATAGATCGATGATCGATTTTATAATCGTATATCATCTGATCTCTGCGGCCGATGTATGTTCTGGACACTCGGGTGAAGAGAGGGGAGCAGAGCTGTCAACTGATCACCACCTGGTGGTGGGTTGGATCAGATGGCAGGGAAGGATGCCGGGGCAGACCTGGTAGACCCAAACGGATAGTGAGGGTTTGTTGGGAAAGCCTGGCTGAGGAACGTGTCCAGATAGGTCTTCAACTCCCACCTCTGGCAGAGCTTTGACTGCATTCCTAGGGTGGCGGGGGATATGGAGTCCGAATGGGCCCTATTCCGTGCCGTTATTGTTGAAGCGGCAGCCATGAGCTGTGGCCCCCAGCTGGGGCTAGTCCTACAGGGACCCCCCTGATTCTGTCCTACAGGGCATGTCCTGTGGGACTCCAGAAGCAGCTGACGGCTACAGGCAGGCCAAATGGTATGCGGCTCGGGTGGTCGCTGAGGCAAAAACTTGGGTGTGGGAGGAGTTCAGGTGAGACCATGGAGAAAGACTTTCTGTCGGCCCCGAGGTTATTCTGGCAAACTGTCCGATGCCTCAGGAGGGGAAGATGGCAACTCGCTCACACTGTTTCCAGTGGGGCTGGGGAGCTGTTAATCTCTCAACTGGGCAGATAGTCGGGGCGGTGGAAAGAGTACTTTGAGGATCTCCTCAATCCTACTGACACACATTCCCTAGAGGAAACAGAGCCTGGGGGCTCAGAGGTGGGTGCTCTCATCTCTGGGGCAGAGGTCGCTGCTGAAGCAGTTAAACAACTGCTGCGCAAGCAGCAGTGTGCCCCTGGGGTGGATGAGATCCGCCCTGGGTACCTCAAATTAAGGCTCTGGATGTTGTAGGGCTGTCTTGGTTGACACGACTCTACAACACTGCATGGACTTGGACATCGGGGGCAGTACCTCTGGACTGGCAAACTGGGGTGGTGGTCCCCATTTTCAAGAAGGGGGACTAGAGGGTGTGTTCCAACGCCTCGGGATCCCCCCGGAGCAGCTGGTTGAAGTGGCTGAGGAGAGGACTGTCTGCCTCTCTGCTGAGAATGCTCCCCCTGTGATCCGGACCCGGATAAACGGTTTATGTCCATTTCATTATTAGGTTTTATTAGTATTTATTATAGACTATGTTCTCTGTTTCAATAAGAAAAGAAAAAAACAAAAACAAAAACAAAAAAACAAGTTGAGTACTTTCTCGAGTATAACCAAAAACAACAACAAAGACGGATAACTGAAACATCTAAATTATAAATTATAAAATTATTTATTGAGGAAAAATAATGTGGCATGTACATCTACTAAAACTATATGTAATGTACTTTAGTTACAGGTCTGTTAAAATGTATTCACAGTTTACAACAACTTTAATGTCACTGTGTGGAATATTCTTAGACAGTTATTTCGCGCATTTGAACCGAAATGTGAACGATTTAATGCTTTTGTTGAATTTCCGGTCTGAAGCCGGCTCACTTTCGTTAACTTGACGCGGAGCAGTTCTCTTAGCATGACGTCACAGTACGTGTGTAAATTACAAGATAACCCCGCCCCCCGCTCGTGTCGGTCACGCCCACTCCAGAGACCGAGTGTGTGTGCGTTTGTGTGTGTGTGATCAGAGATAGTTAATCAGTCTCAACAGACTGTCTCACCCTGTTTCTGGTTCAGGATAGAAGAAAGCAAGGAAGGATGATGGGAGGGGAGAGAGAAGCAGAGAAGACGGAGGGAGGGAAAGAAAAGAAAACGAAAAAAAAAATTATATAGCACTGAATTCTTGTTAGCAAGCATAAAATGTTTTGTGCTTTTCTCAGTGTGTGTGTGTGTGTCAGCTCTGGATAAATCTAAAAGTAACTACCTGCAAGTAATCAGATTATATAAATGAATGATTTGCAGCCAGTTCTGTTAGATTAGATGAGACTAAAATGAGATGATGACAGTCTGTGACTTTGAATTCAAACTGTTTTATGAAAATGAGAGTTGAGAACATACTGATGCTAAACCAACCTGTAAAACTGTCCAACTGTTAAACTGTTCAATTCAATTCAGTGAAGCAGGTGATGACAAGCAGGCGTCTTTGTGACTGTTTGTCATAAAAACAGCCCGTAAGGACAAATCATTGTCAGCTTTTTGCAAACTGATCAGACTCCTTTGACAGACACCAGTTTTTCCAGAGCTGAGGTATGAAGCTGTGTCTACTCCTTCCTTTCAAAACTACTTTGTGAGCAGATGAATGAGGAACAAAGAACTATATATAAACACACACAAAGAAAACACCTTCTGCTGAAGAAGGAAGTGAGTGTTGCTCCACAGGGTAGGCACAGTTTCGGTTATTCTGTAGTTCCAGTGAAGTTCAGCTTTTCTTTTTGTGTCATTGTACTCTCAGAACAGTGCTTTCACCAAAGGGAAAAAAGATAAAATAGACATCTTATCCCATAATGTCCTTTGGTGAATGTGTGCTATTTCATTTAATATATTTGAATAAAGTCATATTTTTCTTAAGTACATTTTATATGCCTTATTTAAAAAATATTTACCATGTATACCTCCTGTCTGTTTTATATTCATTCAGTTTTTAAAATTGTATTTTAAGTTTGCTGCCTTTTGTAATGCACTTTGGATGCCTTGATATTGGCTGCAGAAAAACCCTCATACAACCAAATGCTCCAGAAATTCAGTTTATTGACTTAAGGAGTACTTTCAGATGAAGAGGCAGAACACAAACATGATAAGTTTTGACAATTGATCTGAGAACTGCTGACTTCTTACTTTTACTGATCTGTACTTTATTCCCTATAAGGCTGTGATGCAGAAAACAATCAGGGTGGCTGCAAGTTCCATAAATTTCTACTAAAGAAATTCTACGACATGTCAGTACAGTTTGTATGGTTGTGGACAGTGCAGAGGCATGTTGAACATCTTGCTCTTTATTTCCTAAAGAATTCTCCAAAGGGATTTGCAAATATAAACTTTAATACATATGATTGTGTAGCCTTAAAATGTTTATCCCTGTGAGTACATTTGTTATTTTTTTCGTACGGACATGTTTGGTACAATAAACTGTACATTTAAAATATGAATTCAAAATGAAGTAAGCCGTAATTTTCCAGGACTTGCAGACACTAATTAAAATCACATGAAACTGCAGTGTTATTATTATTGGCAAATAATCAGTCATGAGCATGAGCAGAGGCAGAAATGACCTGATTTAGGTTTCAAGGCAGAGCTAATGAGAAGGAAGCAGTGAAGTTTCACCTGGACGGCAGGTGGATTTCTAACTGTCTGTGGAGAGACGTCACTGTGAGGGTTGTAACTCTTCTTTGTTGTTTGATTTAATAGCATAGCACAACACATTTTATGGCTCCCAGAGCGATACCACATGCCATACAGTGTGTGTGTGTGTGTGTGTTTGTGTTCAGGGTCTGCAGCGCTGGATGAATCGTGGGTACAGGCAGACGTCTCTGATGTGATGTCTGTCCAGCAGCCAGGTGAGGAAACGCTCCAGACCTAGACCGTAACCACCGTGAGGACATGTGCCATATTTCCTCTGAAACACACACACACACACGCACGCAGCAGCCTGTTAATACACACTATGACTAAACAAAAACTGTAGACAAATTGCTTTCTATACTACTGGACATGTTCTGGACAATCCAAAAACATCTTAGTTGTACTGTTTGCCTTTTTTCATTTGTATATATAGATTATCATTGGTGACGTTACATATAAAAGATGAAAACAAACTGGAACAAAAAGAAAAAAGCCCTCAGCTTTCTCTTACCTGGTCAGTGTACCAGTAGTACGGGGTGGGGTCGATTCCCTCCCTCTTGTATCCCTCCAGCAGCTCCTCGGCATCCCAGATACGCATAGAGCCTCCGACGATCTCACCAACATTTGGCATCAGCACGTCCACCTGCAGCGCCATGCACACACACACACACACATACAGATGAGACACACAGAACACACAGCTCAGACATTAGAAAATAAGTCCCCAGTGTTACTGCACAGCTCTAACTCTAATACAACATGTGTCATGTGTCTACACAGATACACCTCCCTGAATATCTCTGGTATATTAGAGCAGGCTGCTTTATACTGCTTTAGTAAAGTTTTGCAGGATAAGTCATAAAAATAATAATTAGACATTTTCATTTGGATTTTTTATACCACAACTGTATTGTACACTTAAACTGTGAGATAACATTACATATCTCACCCACAGCCCAAATGAAATTCTTTGGGCAGGAAGATACATTTGTACATCAACAAGCATGTCAGTCTGCCAGGAAAGCAACACACACACTGATATAATTTGTTTGTGCCCAAAGTTCAACCAGACTCCAGCTGGACCCCTGAGGTTCGTACCGACTCAGTGAGGCGTCTGTCCTCGGCACAGCGCTGCATGTAGAAGGACTTGATCTCGGCCGGGAAGCGACAGAGAAGGATGGTCTCGTTGATGGAGTCTGTCATCAACCTCTCTGGAGCCTCGGGGATGTCCTGAGAGTGACACAGACCGAGTCAGAACAGACAAGCTGAGCTTTATTTCCCACTCTGCTTCAAAATGACTAAATATAGATTTAAACAGATCAAATTCACCAAAGTACTGTTTAAATCAATGCGGTGACAAACATCTTGAGCTCCGTAAACAGACTAAACCAGACATGTTTCTGACACATTAGAGCACCGGTTGATGGTAAAGAGAGTCCTGACCCCTACAGCTGAATCTGAAAACTGCAGGTAAGCTGAGACCTTCAGTACAGACCGGATCTGATGACCTGCAGCTCCGCAGACGTTCAACAAAGAGCTCAGCTGACAACTATCAACTGGCTGCATCACAGCTAAAGGATTTCAAAATCAATATCCACATTAAAAGCTGCACCAATTTCACACGTCCACTTCAGTTTACTTGTCATGAAGAGCCGGACTCAGTGTGTTAAAATAGTTCTATAATGTCATCTTTGGAGGACTGTTGTCATTGCTGGAAGATCACCATAGTGATCTCACAGTGATGTCAGAGTTAGCTCTTGAGACAACAAATTAATATCAAAAAGCCTTTCTTACTTTATTATACTCAACTGAACACGTCTCTTCTGCCTCCTCTTCCCCTGTCTGTCCAAGTCTGTTTATTGAACTATCCACCTCTGACTGACTGGAAAACTACTTTGTTTATACAAATTTTATATGAAAACCATCAACATATTTTTATAAGCTAACCGCTGAGTTGTGAGTCATAATAAAAGTTGTGTTGACACCGACTCATTTAGAGAATGATGTGTGTGTTAAATATTCCGACGGGTGTGTTATCGTCACCTCTCCAAACTCGTAGTAGGAGCCGTCGTCCTTCTTGATGTCATGCTCTCTGAGCCACTCAATGGCTTCAGAATAGTTCATCCTCTTGAAGGGCCTCGTGGGGGGTTTGAAGTTCTGGGGAAAAAAAGAAATACAAATAAAATATGGAGAGTATTATCGAATTTCAATTGAATGTTGTTTTTTTAAATGAAAATCATGTGATCAAAAGCTCCAGGACAGCATTACACAACATTACTGGCTGTGTTACTGTTTATCAATCATCAAAATGTACATTTAAGAAACTTAACACCCAATTTTAAATTGAACGAGCTAACACATATTTAAAAAAACGTACGGGGTTGAGGTCGTAGAGCAGCTGTGCAGCAGGGGATTTGAGCACTCGGTCCACCACGTCACACACCAGATCCTCCAGTCTGTTCAGAAGATCCTCAAATGTCATAAAGGGACACTCGGCCTCGATGTGAGTGTACCTGAAAACAGATAATAAATCATTAATAATGATACAGGAATAAATCATCAGAGTGCAGGAACTTTGCTGTCCTTTCTTGATAAGCTACAGCAGCACTAATAAACATCCCACCCTGCTCAGAGAACACTGCATTTGTGCTGTTTCGTACAATGTGTTAGTCATGACAATCGCTATCTGTTACAGAAACAGATAACATCTTTTTTATTCCTGAATTCTTTTTCCTTGTCAAATCCTGGCGCCTACATTACCCATAATGCTATTTGACCTTCAGCAATTGAGGTGGATATGCTAGTAGCAGCTAATGTAGCCTTGAGCTGCTAACCTCAAACAGAGATGAGGAAAAAGTGTAGAATGCAAATTAAAAGCTGTCAGCGGCTGTCAGTGGTTTTTCTTTGTGTGGCTTCAAGGCAAATACTGCGGTGGACCAAAATCTGTGCTGAAGTCAGTGACTGAGACTGTTACTATTGAATGGGAAATTATACGTCACTATGTTGGACAGGCATTTGGCAGAATGACTATTGTACAGCACTGGGGACATACAATATGTTGATAATGTGGTGTTGTCTTGCTGCAATATTTGTGTTTAGAGGATGTGCTGAGGGTGGCAGTCCAGTCCAGGGTGTACCCTGCCCCTCGCCCAAAGATAGCTGGGACAGGCTCCAGCACCCCTGCGCACCTTGTGTGTTCTCAGGATAAGGCAGTGTTTAGAAGATGCAGGTTTATGGATGGATGGATGTGCTGATGGATGGATGGATGCTACAAAATATGACCAAATATGAAAAAAAAGGATCATTTATAGAAGCTAAACTTGAACGTACTGTGACCACTGTGGCCCAGATCATCACACTACAAATGTTTTCTAATATTCAGTTAGTCATGGCCCCAGAATTTTTCTTTTGGTTACATATTTTGTTTAAACTGAGCACAGAGTGAGTCTCTCTGCTGCTCTCCAGCTGTTAAACCACACTAGGACATAATGGGGATCTGAAAACTCAATCATCATCACTTAATTCATCCTCCATGTTTTTTAGTTCCTACATGAGGCTACTCGAGTGTCCTTTGTTGAATTGCTAGAGAGTAAACTCACTCAGACAGGTGTCTGCGGGTACGAGACTGCTCGGCCCGGTACGACTGGGCGATGCAGAAAGTGTTGCCCAGGGCAGGTATGCAGGTCTCCAGGTAGAGCTGGGAGGACTGTGTCAAGTACGCCTGCTCGCCAAAATAGTTGAGGTTAAACAGCGTGGAGCCTCCCTCCACCTGAGTTTGCACCAGGGTCGGAGGAGTGATCTAGATCCAGAAACAAACAAGAACAAAGACAGATACAGAGTGGTAAGAGAGTCAGGAAACCATTTCCTACTGCTGCTGCTCCACATTAAAAACACTGAACTGGAAAAACACAAGCCAGTGTAGCTAGCATTAACAGTGATTGTTCATTAATTTTCTGCATTTTGTTTGTCTGTGGACGAGTTTTCATTTTTACAAGAGAGATGGAACAGTGAGGACTAGAAACAGTGAGCTGTTACATGAAGACGTGCATGCTGTATTTCTAACAAAGTAGCTGCTCAAGGAATGTTTGCTGAAGTATTTAACTACATTTGCTTTTAACATGGCAACCACCAGTATCTCCAAACCACCAAAGTTGGAATTCTTTAGACTTTAAGATAACTCAAACCATATTCAACAAGTAATCTGAAAGGATTTATATTTGAAAAGCAGATTTGGTACCAAATTGATATTTAACAGAATGTTACTGAAGCCAAAATCAATCAATCAATCATTCACTCATTCAAAGATAAGACAATCAGCTAAAGACCACAAACCTGCGCCAGGTGCAGACATTTACAGATTAAACATGCTGCCAACTCAAACCATTTAGCTGAACAAAATGAAAAAAACAGTTTAGCCTGCAGCCTCAGCTGGATTCATTCTAGTAAAACTGCTACAATGTTAAGGTTTAGAGTTTAGTAACAGGATAAATGTATATTTCAGCTGCACTGAATTCAGTACAGTCAGCAGAGGATCAGAGGAAACAGATGCACACAATTATTGCTGTTTATCTGTTTCAGTCAATACTTCCACCAATCAGTCACCTGTTTTTATTCCAATTCGAGCACTAGCTACAGTTAATGTAATGTGCCACCTGCTACGTTAGTCATTTCAACCTATGAAAACAACAACTGGCTAAAAGTGAGGACTCTTGTAACTGAACGTTCTTTAAGTTGCTCCATAAATATCACTTGACAGCAGTCATCACTTCCGTTGCTGTGCTTCACCTCGTAGTATCCACGGCTGAAGAAGTGGTCCCTGAAGCACTGTGTGACAGTGGATCGGACTCGGAGGATCTTGGAGACGTTCTCTCCTCTGATCAGCATGTGTCGGTTGTTCAGCTGGACGTCCACATCCGACTCTTCGTTCAGCAGGTTGTCAGCCCCACCTGCCGGAGCCAAGCCAATCAACTCCCAGAAGTCACAGTGCAGCTCGTGACCGCCAGGCGCCTGGGAGAGGAAGACAAAAACTCACTGAAGACCCTCTTTGTGAATGCTGTAGAGAGACGTTACCATGTGACACTGGAAAAGGATGTTTACTTTACTAGTTTATTTTCCAAAACAACTGTGAGGTCTTTGCAGAAACAGATCCGAGTACATCTGTTCAGTTGTTCTGTTTAGGGCCACAACTAATGATTATTTTCATAATCTATTCATCTCTACTATTTTCAGTTCGTTTTCTATGTCACAAAATATAAAGCCTGTGACATCTTCAGAGGTTTGGTTTTGTCAGACCAACAGTCCTAAACCAAAAGATTTAAATCCTCACACTGGAGAATCTGGAACCAGAGAATGGTTGACATTTTAGCTTGATAAATTGTTTAAACAATTAATCTATGACCAAATCTCTTGGATTCATTTTCTGCTAAAAGGTTATCTAGTAATTCCTCTGATTTTCTATGCATTTATTATTTATGGTAAAAAGCAAACAGTGCTATTATTTACACAAAATGTGGTCTTTAAATGAATGGTGTACGGAAAGGATGATTTCCTGGAGAGGACTATTAAATTAAAAAAAAAAAAATTAAGCAAGCCACTTTTCACACTGAAAGTAGGCGTTGGTTTCTTCTCTCCAGTAGAAGACGCAAAACCAGATTAATGGTACCAGTAATCAGACCTGAATATATGATTAAATGTCAGGTAGTAAAACATCAGTTTTAGGGGTTTAAAAAAATCCTTCTTTCACAGCTAAATTTCTCCTGGAGAACACCGGTCATGTAAACACATAAACAGGTTTCTTTTCAGCTTTATAAATGTACAGTAAAAACAGTAACCTGAGGAACCTGGTCTCTTGTGTGTCTGGTCTCACACAAGAGACCAGGTTCCTCAGGGTACCGTTTTAAACGCTGTGCAGCAGGTGTGTTTACCTGTTTCCCCTCAGGAACTGGAGTGACGGTCCCGTACAGAGCTACAGTGCTCTCTCTGGACAACACCATGCCATTGTAGCACTGGCACTGCAGACAAACAAAAAACAAGTCCGTGTTAGCTTCAGAGGGAGAAATGCAGCATGTTATATTGAGCAGGTGTGATATTTAACTGCTAGCTCTGCTCATCTCCCTGACAAAGCACATACACTTGTTTTCAGCATGATTAAAAGATTTATTTGATCTTATTTGAATTTAAACATTTTGTAACTCACTAATCATGAGTGACAAACACAACCTCAACCAGAGACAAGTGTTCATGAAAATTAAAATTTGAAGGTAGTTTATGTTTTTGTCCCTTTGTATATGCAGACTTTTAGAAGATGAAACAGTCTTAGCTTGAAGTGTTATATAAAATAAATGAAGACCAGAGATGAAAAGCACAGTGGTGTAATTCAGCATGTCAAAGAGTAAAATTGTAAAAAGTTTTAAAGTTGTACCAGTTTATCAGACAGGACAGACTGGAGGAAACCAGTTCCATCTCTCAGCACAATGAACATCAGGTTCTTTCCTGTACAAGACAAAAATATACAAGTGAAGAAAAATGTAAGTCAAATTAAGAGACATTCTGAATGCAAGTGTTGTTCTCTGCTCTGAAGCCAGAGACAGAAACTAATGTACCACTAAACCAACTTCAATCTCATTTGGCTCATTAAACAATTGTTATGATTTTTTATGAACAACTACAAGTAAAAACACACAAACGGCTCCTCACCCTGTCTCCTGAGGCGATGAACCCATCCAAACACCTTGACCCTCTGACCTCTCTTTGCCTCCAGCTGATAGATTTTTACCTGCAAAACACAGACAATACTCCTCTTTAGGTCATTAGCACAATAAGGTACTACTGTATTCAGGGTTAGGTATGTCTTGTGCAAAACCACACAAAACGTGTCACATTACCAACATGTCAACAGATATTATAGTTCATCAGTGTAATGGAAATGAGAAAACAGAGTTTCACAAGGTGTGCAAAAAGTACTATTTTGCTCAGTAATGAGTAGATTATGTATGTATATTATGTATTTATAAAAATAAAAACTGCTGCCCTTTTTGAAACAGCTTCATGATTTTCAAATGTAATACACAAAAGAAACAGCATGTAAAAGAGAAACTAGAAAAATAATATGAACACTATCAATTATACATACAATAATACAATCCTACAATAATCCAGTACTTCCTACTCCTCATGTGACGCATCCATGATAAGTACTTGAATAGTTTAATGATAATATAAAACACAATCATTGTAATTGCACAATGAGCATAAGGCATGAACATATCTATAAACTGTGTTTTGTGTTACCAAGCATTGATTAATATTTCAAAATATATTAAAATGTGTACACTGGTTAAAATGCTTCATGTAAGAGTTGTGATTGATGACAAATACATTAGTATACCCTAAAAATGTCCTTATATCTGTGTTCTAGTTTACTATAAACCTTTATTAGGTGTTTATACACTGGTTATAAATGCTAAATACTATGTTAAAATAAGGTGAGTTTTAGGGATTACTTGCACCTACATCCAAAGAGTAGATCAGGTCTAATTAGTAGAAACTATTTAAAATGGGAAAGACTGACCGTTTCAGGCTCGGGCAGGCTGGGGTCGTTCTCAATGATGATCTTCTTAGCTTCCTCCAGGTTCTTCTCTCTCCTCTCGTTGTCCTCAGCCTGCACAGCGAACATGGAGAAAACATTTAAAGAGACTGCTCTTTGGGCCTCTATGTAATATCAATATGATTTAGAGCTCAACTGAAGTAACACACTTTAAAACTGTAAAGAGCACAAAAAAAAATTAAGTGAGTCTTTATGACTCGCTCCATGATTTAGGAAGAAACATCAAGTTCCCCCAAAACCAAACTATCTGTTTTTACGTCGCTCTAGCAGGACGTGAATGATAGAACACACACCTCCTTCTTTTCTTTGGTATCGTTCTTCATTTGCTCGCGATTGAAGGCCTTCTTTGCATTCTTCATCTGCGTCTTAGAGATAACTGCCCAACGCTGAGGAGGAGAATGACGAGAAACACACATGCACAAAGAGTGAAAGATAAAATAGGGTAGGGTAAACTAATGACTGAAAAAAGACACTTCAGCTTTGGCTGGAATAAAACCTGCAACATCAACATATAGAAATGAGAATAAAACATTTCTTTGAACCTACCTCTCCCTCCTTCTGTGATTCTATGTAGATTGTTGGGAACGGTTCCTTCCCAGCGAACATCAGAGCCTGTGAGGATTTGTTCATGAATATTGTGAGATTCTAACATTTTATTGACATCAGATCAACCAGTGGAGTAATATCAGAAACTATAAATCCTGTGGATTGATTTTCAAACAGCATATGGCTGAACCAAATTAAAGTGTCAAACAAAGGTATTTTAAGCTACATGACCATTTACCTTGAGAGCAGTTTTGAATGGTTTCTGCTCCGTGCCGTCTCCATCCTGGTCGCTGCCACATTTGTCCGACACATACAGCTCGCCTGTGAAACAGAGGCAGAGTGATGAGCAGCAGTCCCACCTAGTCATACAAAACCTGTACAAACCGTGGAGTTTTAACATTTACTCCTCTGAAACTGGTTTCCAGCTGTTTCAGAAAGATTCTTGAGCCTTTTTAAGATAGCTGTGACTTGTTTTTTAAAAACTGACATCTTCAGTAGAAACCATTTAGTATGGGGCCACACACCGGTTAGATTAGTCAGAAACTAATGGTAGACGGACTAGCATTCATTCATTTATTCATGAGTTGGCCATCACACAATCAAATTCAAGACCAATGTCAGCTTGGTGTGCTTTGGGTGGTTCAGTATCCACACAACTAGGCTTTTCCACAAGGACCCTCCTGATACTCAAAGTGGCAAGATGAATGAAACACAGATGATTCTCCCTGAGACAGAAAAGTCCATTTCTGGCAAACCTGCAACCGCCCTGCTGAAGGATGAGTCAGGTTTTTTTAATGTGGCCTTCTGAAGCAACAGTGATACTACATTGGCATTTTGAAGTGCTTAGTTATCTGCAGCTTTACTAGACTGGGTGGGAATAAATAACATAGATGTAATGTGGGTGTTGTCTCCAGAAGGATTCAGTGCCAGGAGTTTTTCAGTGCCAACAGACACACTGATCAATTAAGGCAAATTTAGCTACAAACGTATACTATATACAAAGATATTGTCATTGCAGAGATATCTGTGGGATTAGAAATATACATTATAATATATTGATATACTGCTGCTGGATAACAGCAAGCAGGTACGGTTTACGATGAGAGATCAGATCACAGAGTGAAGAGTGCTGCAGTCACAAGGAGGGGAACTTGAGGTGTTGTGTGCTTAGGGAGCCTGTGGCAGGCATTTGCATTTGTACATTGGTATTAGGCTATAGTTGGGAGTGAAAACAACATTGAAGAGAGGCTGCTTCCTGTCAGTGACATACATATACAGCAGGACTATGTCCATTGCATTCGCTGCTCTCCATCACAGTGAACGACAGGAATAAAACACAGAGATCGCACAGCATTCACGTCTGCCATTCAGTGAAGACACAGGACAACATACGAGTTACCTGGATGGATGTAACTCAGACTGTGGGTGCATGATCACCATCACCAAATATCACAAAGCCAATAAAGTACAATCAAAGCACATTATGGCCTAAATACGTTAACATCCATCTAGAGCTGAGGTGGTGGGATCAACACCCGCACAGACTATAACGCAGGAAATAGTCTGTGAGCATGTATGAAGTGAGGCAACATTCAGCACCTTCAGTGTTTATAACAGATCAAAAAAGACTGAGATGTGTGTTTTAGGGCGACCATTTTAACTGTTAGCCTCCAGTTTAACAATACACGTTGACTAAATTAAACAAGAAAACTAAATGATGTAGACCCACAAAGGAGATCGGTCTCAAATGATCTGCTGTGTAAGCTGACAGCTGTCATTGTTAAATATCAGCCTCTCTCACTGTCTCTGTTTTTGTCTGACTGTCATTCATCGGCAGGAGCACATGTGTTAGCTCACTGTGTAAACCTGCTCCTTGTGAATGAATACTGAAACACAGACATGAAGGCACAGGGTCAGATATCAGCGTTGGCTAGCGTGCTAACTGGCAGCTGATGCAATAATACGCAGTGCACACACACACACGCAAGTCTTTACGAGCTAACAAGCTAGCTGCGTCTAAGCTAGGTCCCTCCTTACCCACTGAGATTTCCTCCACACCTTTCGTCACGTCCGTCGCCATGTCGGCCTCGGTGCCACGACAGTCCGACAAGAAGGAGGAAACTGAATAATATTGGGTTCAGAAATATGTCCGAAGCTGTGCACTCTCAGCTGTACATCAGCCCAGCAACGCCTCGCTTGTGCTCGCCGGAGGAAGAAGAGTCTCCTGGTTCTTTTCGGCCACACTAAACCGGCGCTGATTGGCTACGGTGCGGTGACGTCACTTTACAACACACTATCCTGATTGGTTTTGATACTTCTCGGGTAACCGGAGTCAATTTTAAAAAAGGTCAATCACGTAAATCAGCAGCACACACACAAATATGTGTTTTAGTATGACACAATGACCCGGGATGAGAGTCAGTCTGGATCAAGCGTACTGTTTGATGCAGTTTCTGATTTTCCAGGGTGTCAAAAAATTAAAATAAATATAAATAAAAACTAAAAAATAATCAAAAATATTATTTAAAATAAAAAGCATAGTTGCAGATCTGCAGACAACAACAACTATTATTATTACTATTATTATTATTATTATCATCAATTATCATTATTTTGAAGGTGAGGAGAAAGGATAATTTGATACTACAGATTCCTCCAGACCAGGTTTCAACAAAGATGGCAAAGCCCAGCAATGAAGTGGTGCACTCCAGGTGAATGGATTTGTTTTTATATGTATCGTAACGAGATTTTATTGTGTTTACAGTATATGTTGCCCTGCACTTGTACTCATGTTACTTCATACCTCTGTACAGCCTGAATAGACTGACCTTCTGCTAAAAAAAAGAAATGACATTGAAATTGAATTGAAATTGACAACACACTTTAAGCACCACCCAGGATCTCTCCAAACCACGTCTGCTCATACAGAAAGAAACTTGTTACTCATATTACTGACTCGTGTCCACCCATGCTACTGTCTATATTGCAATTTTCACTAGTGTCACATTCACTGCAGCCAGTACCACTACTCACTGCCACCCCTCTTCCAGTAGTTCCCACAGAAAGCAGACTCAACACACATGCCTTTGAAAAAAGATTGTGTTTTATTTACAGTGACTTTGAAAGTCCTTGAAAGTATCTGCAGCCTCGTCGTCATCTTCTCATCCTCCCCTTGGTTCTTCTGCTCAGTGACTCTCTCCTTTCTTTCCCACAACCTGCACAGCAACAAAATGAAATGAAATCATCATGAGTCCAACACACTTACAAAACAAAGCTGAGCATGAATGAAGCCGTCTTGCTTTGACTGGTCCGTACCCTCTTGAAGTCATTCATGTTGGTGGCCTGTACTGGAGTGCCTATGAATGTCAGATAGTTGATTTTTGTCGTCTCCTCGTCTCCCTGGTTTGACTTGACAAACAACTGGTAGGAATGAAACAGAACAACACTATCAGTTTACAGACTAAATCAGATTAAACATGTGGCTTTCTAATCACTAGATGCCTCCAGCCTTTCACAATGCCTCATAGGAATCACATTGAAAGTTCACCTAGGAACATAAACACACCGACCTCACAGTAGGACTTGTGACAGTGCATGGTGGACAGAAGTATTTATTTTTGTACTAAAAAGTAGCAATATCACACTATAAAAATACACCTCTACACGTAAAAATATTGTATTATAATTCTACTTAAAAGTTGATTTGAAAAAAAGTAAAAAATTGAATGAAAGTAGTGTAGTCTGGAAAAATAATGGTAGATTTAAAAAGTAAGCAAAAGTCAAATGCTAATATGCATAATGCAAATGCTGTTTTTTTATTTTCATGTTGAGGTATTAATAAAGTATGAATTATTATTATGATTAGAAATTGTAAACCCAAAGCCCTTTAAAGACAGGCTTCAATCCTGCTGCATCACTTAAACATCTGTAATATTGTTTAAGAGGTAATAAGGAACAGGTTAACTTGAACTCAGAGCAGGTGAAACATTTTGAAATGAAGTACTGGGTGCCTCTTGTTGCTGCAGATATCAGTGTACAGTTTGCCTCACTGTAATGTATTAGCCAGGTAAGTTTTCCTGTTATTCTCAACTGGCAAGGTCAACATGACCTGGTGCGTGTTAAAAGGTCATGGGTGACAGCAAAGAGAAACATTTTTTCTTGCTAATGATAATATCAACATATTTCTTCGGCACATAGTCCTGAGCTACTGCCAAGTTGGTTGCCTAACCCAATGTTTTTCCCACAACACCACAGCCATGTTTCAGTGGCAGTGTTGGTCATCGGGTCCTCACCGTAACACTCTGTACGTTCTGAAACTTGACGTAGCGCAGAGGAATCAAGCCATCGTCTTTGTAGTCTTCCTCCGACAGGTCGAGAGCCTGAGTGGCTTCACTTCGCTCAGCGTCGTCAAAACCCATCGACTGTGGGAGATTGATGAACACCTTCACCACCTTGGGGGCTTGGGCTGACACGGGAGGAAGGAGGAGGAGGGGGGTGTCAAGAAAAGTGGAGTGAGGGGAGGGCAGAGAAAAGAATGGAGTGTTAGTTATCTGGGAACTGAAGTATTTTCATTACAGTACCTCCATATGAGTGATGTATAAAGTGTAGAGTAGCATTAAAAAAAACCCTCACCGAAGTCAGAGCACTGAAGCTTCATAGAGAAGAGCTTCACAGGCTGGTTGAAGGCGATGGTTATCAGTAACTACACAAGGTTAAAAATGACAGAAACATATTAGACAAGTCAGACAGGTATAATGAGAAAGCACTTATCATCAGGCTGAAATGTAAATACAGTCTTGAGGTGACGGAGGAAAAGTTCTTTAAGGTCAGCTCCTACCTGTTTGTTGACAAAAGGCATGAGGTCCATCTGAAACCAAAGCAGACAAGATGAAATGAACTTCCGGCTCTATTGCAGCCTTCATTCACATACAACTGTTTCTAAATAACAATTTTTGAGGTCTTCATAAAACTATATTTAAATAATGCACACATACAACTGAAATGATCAGAAAGGTGTCAGGAACATTATGCACTCACATATCCTTTTGGAATGTCAGAGTCCTCGCAGTTTCCTGGGTCGTTCTCTGTGTGCTGTTTGATCTTCTCCTCCAGACCTGCGGCGTCTGCACCCTGGTACTGATCCACCCGAACCCGGTTCCTGAAGAACAAGAACGTTGGTGTGGCTGAGATGTTCTGAGCTGCGGCTGTCGCCTGAGGAAAAAGAGAGATAATTTTGTGAAATTAGCCACCCTGGATCTTGTGGCATGTAGCTTCTTTAGTAGCGTCCCATTCTTTACCAGCAACTCGCTGGCCCCTGGTGTCTACATCTCTGTCTCAGCAATACTTTTGCCGCTTTTCCACTAGTACCTACTCTACTCAAGGCTAGACTCGACTCGGTTTTTAGACTTTTCCATTACGTGTTAGTACCTGGTACCAGGTGTACTTTTCTAGTACCTACTTGGCCGGGGTTCTAAGAGAGCTGAAACTGAGTCGAGTCAAGTTGAGTCGAGTCGAGTCAAGTTGAGTAGTGCTAGAACTGTGTAATGGAAAAGCGTCATTTCTGTCAGTGAGAATGACAGGAAATTCTTCTCTTTGGTCCACAACTATGTTTTTCTTATTGTCAACAAATTTCATAAAAAGAGAAAAACAACAAATTAATTGTTCTACCATGAAGTTTCAAAGTATATTGAATCAAATCAAATGAAATTTATTTATTTAAAGCCCAAAATCATAAACATTGTTTGCCTCGGAGAGCTTTACAATCTGTACAGTTGTGACACCTTTCTGTCCTCAGACCCTCAAACCGGGTCAGGAAAAACTTCAAAAAACTCTTTATGGGAAAAAGAAGAGAACCTGAGGAAGAGCTACAGATGAGGGATCCCTCTCCCTGGGACGGACAGACGTGCAATAGATGCCACATGTACAGAGAACATCATCATCAATCATATTATGAAGTTATACATGGGTCGTAATAAACTGTAGATAAACTGAGTTCATGGGTTTAGTCCATGTGTGAAGGTATCACAGGTAATGGAAATGAGTCCGTGAGTCCAGGTGCATCTCTAGATGTCCTCATATGGAGCTCTGGGCCACTCAACCTTCTCTCCACAACACAGACACAGAATCATGTCCCCACCAGGCCAGTGAACCTCAGACAGATGGACCACAACCAGAATCAGTGAGGAACCTGCAAGACTGGAGAGAACAAAGAGGACCAGGGGCTCCGGCAGTAACATGCACTTTACAGGACATAAGAGTATTCACATTAACCGCTTTAACACTTTAACCAGTTTATAAGCTGACTCCAGTTTGCACTACTACCATAATAAGAGTAGAGGAAGCAGAGGAAGATGAAGCAGAGACAGAGGAAGAGGGAGAGGTGCCCGATGCATCATGGGAGCCCCCGGCAGTCTAAGCCTATAGCAGCATAACTAAGGGCGAGCCTGTGCCCACCCCTAACTATAAGCTTTATCAAAAAGGAAGGTTTTAAGTCTATTCTTAAACACTGACACTGTGTCTGCCTCTCGGACCCAGACTGGGAGCTGGTTCCAGAGAACAGGGGCCTGATAGCTGAAGGCTCTGCCCCCTAGACTACTTCTGGAAACCCTGGGAACTACAAGTAAGCCTGCATGCGTTTTGGGAGCGCAGCACTCTAGTTGGATGATAAGGAGTTAGTCAATTCATTAAGATATGATGGTGTCCAGACCATGTAGAGCCTTATATATGTGAGGAGAAGGATTTTAAAATCCACTCTAAATTTTACAGGGAGCCAATGCAGAGAAGCCAATACTGGACTAATATGGTCTCTTTTCCTGGTTCTTAGTCAGCACCCGAGCAGCGGCATTCTGGACCAGCTGTAGAGTCTTTAACGACTTGTTAATACAAAAAAGAAAAATTGTTACTCATATTACTGACTCGTGTCCACCCATGCTACTGTCTATATTGCAATTTTCACCAGTGTCACATTCACTGCAGCCAGTACCACTACTCACTGCCACCCCTCCTCCAGTAGTTCCCACAGAAAGCAGACTCAACCCACATGCCTTTGAAAAAGGATTGTGTTTTATTTACAGTGACTTTCATCAGAATTACAATACAAATGATTTATAGTCTGAGTCTCCACAGACGGAGAATCCATTCAGAGCTTGAGGAGGTCAGCTGGAGGCTGTGTGTGGTGTGTGTGTGTGTGTGTGTGTTTGAATGACAGCAGAGTGTGTGGTAGCTTTGGCAGGGGGAAAGTCCTTGAAAGTATCTGCAGCCTCGTCGTCATCTTCTCATCCTCCCCTTGGTTCTTCTGCTCAGTGACTCTCTCCTTTCTTTCCCACAACCTGCACAGCAACAAAATGAAATGATCATCATGAGTCCAACACACTTACAAAACAAAGCTGAGCATGAATGAAGCCGTCTTGCTTTGACTGGTCCGTACCCTCTTGAAGTCATTCATGTTGGTGGCCTGTACTGGAGTGCCTATGAATGTCAGATAGTTGATTTTTGTCGTCTCCTCGTCTCCCTGGTTTGACTTGACAAACATCTAGTAGGAATGAAACAGAACAACACTATCAGTTTACAGACTAAATCAGATTAAACCTGTGGCTTTCTAATCACTAGATGCCTCCAGCCTTTCACAATGCCTCATAGGAATCACATTGAAAGTTCACCTAGAAACATAAACACACCGACCTCACAGTAGGACTTGTAACAGTGCATGGTGGACAGAAGTATTTATTTTTGTACTAAAAAGTAGCAATATCACACTATAAAAATACACTTCTACACGTAAAAATATTGTATTAGAATTCTACTTCTACTACTTATTATATAAGTTGAATTGAAAAAAAGTAAAAAATTGAATGAAAGTAGTGTAGTCTGGAAAAATAATGGTAGATTTAAAGAGTAAGCAAAAGTCAAATGCTAATATGCATAATGCAAATGCTGTTTTTTTATTTTCCTGTTGAGGTATCAATAAAGTATGAATTATTATTATGATTAGAAATTGTAAACCCAAAGCCCTTTAAAGACAGGCTTCAATCCTGCTGCATCACTTAAACATCTGTAATATTGTTTAAGAGGTAATAAGGAACAGGTTAACTTGAACTCAGAGCAGGTGAAACATTTTGAAATGAAGTACTGGGTGCCTCTTGTTGCTGCAGATGTCAGTGTACAGTTTGCCTCACTGTAATGTATTAGCCAGGTAAGTTTTCCTGTTATTCTCAACTGGCAAGGTCAACATGACCTGGTGCGTGTTAAAAGGTCATGGGTGACAGCACAGAGAAACATTTTGTCTTGCTAATGATAATATCAACATATTTCCTTCGGCACATAGTCCTGAGCTACTGCCAAGTTGGTTGCCTAACCCAATGTTTTTCCCACAACACCACAGCCATGTTTCAGTGGCAGTGTTGGTCATCGGGTCCTCACCGTAACACTCTGTACGTTCTGAAACTTGACGTAGCGCAGAGGAATCAAGCCATCGTCTTTGTAGTCTTCCTCCGACAGGTCGAGAGCCTGAGTGGCTTCACTTCGCTCAGCGTCGTCAAAACCCATCGACTGTGGGAGATTGATGAACACCTTCACCACCTTGGGGGCTTGGGCTGACACGGGAGGAAGGAGGAGGAGGGGGGTGTCAAGAAAAGTGGAGTGAGGGGAGGGCAGAGAAAAGAATGGAGTGTTAGTTATCTGGGAACTGAAGTATTTTCATTACAGTACCTCCATATGAGTGATGTATAAAGTGTAGAGTAGCATTAAAAAAAACCCTCACCGAAGTCAGAGCACTGAAGCTTCATAGAGAAGAGCTTCACAGGCTGGTTGAAGGCGATGGTTATCAGTAACTACACAAGGTTAAAAATGACAGAAACATATTAGACAAGTCAGACAGGTATAATGAGAAAGCACTTATCATCAGGCTGAAATGTAAATACAGTCTTGAGGTGACGGAGGAAAAATTCTTTAAGGTCAGCTCCTACCTGTTCATCACAGTCAGACTCTAGGTAGGAGGAGTCTTTGATTAAGCAGTTGTCAAAGCCACAGTCGTCACTCTCATTGAGACACTCACAGCCCGCTTTGTTGACAAAAGGCATGAGGTCCATCTGAAACCAAAGCAGACAAGATGAAATGAACTTCCGGCTCTATTGCAGCCTTCATTCACATACAACTGTTTCTAAATAACAATTTTTGAGGTCTTCATAAAACTATATTTAAATAATGCACACATACAACTGAAATGATCAGAAAGGTGTCAGGAACATTATGCACTCACATATCCTTTTGGAATGTCAGAGTCCTCGCAGTTTCCTGGGTCGTTCTCTGTGTGCTGTTTGATCTTCTCCTCCAGACCTGCGGCGTCTGCACCCTGGTACTGATCCACCCGAACCCGGTTCCTGAAGAACAAGAACGTTGGTGTGGCTGAGATGTTCTGAGCTGCGGCTGTCGCCTGAGGAAAAAGAGAGATAATTTTGTGAAATTAGCTGCCCTGGATCTTGTGGCATATAGCTTCTTTAGTAGCGTCCCATTCTTTACCAGCAACTCGCTGGCCCCTGGTGTCTACATCTCTGTCTCAGCAATACTTTTCCACTAGTACCTACTCTACTCTGGCTCGACTTGACTCGACTTGGCTTTTAGGCTTTTCCATTACGTGTTAGTACCTGGTACCAGGTACTTTTCTAGTACCTACTCGGCCGGGGTTCCAAGAGAGCTGAAACTGAGTCGAATCAAGTCGAGTCGAGCCGAGTAGTGTTGGAACTGTGTAATGGAAAAGCGCCATTTCTGTCAGTGAGAATGACAGGAAATTCTTCTCCTTGGTCCACAACTATATTTTTCTTATTGTCAACAAATTTCATAAAAAGAGAAAAACAAAAATTAATTGTTCTACCATGAAGTTTCAAAGTATATTAAAGCATGATGTCTTATCCCTTTGTACCAAAGAGTTCCATTATTGTCCAAAAACTATTAAAACACACCAATGAGTCGCCGTTACACAGAGTGACATGTTCCTTTAGTACCATGAACCCACACACTGTATTTTATTTGAACTCAATATTACATACACCAGGGGTGTCAAACTCATTTTAGTTAAGGGGCCACATACTGCCTTTACTTGTGACGCTTTGTTTGACGTCAAACGCGTCACAAAGCGTGCAGCAGCAAACACTGCAGATATTGCATTTAGGCTGTTTTTAGCAGCACTTACTGCACTGATTTTAAAAATTACCAAACGTTTGTACTCCTCTGGTGACATTTGATAAAAAATAAATAAAGAGATATTAATGCGTGGCCATGAGATAATAATGCTCGTTCTCAGTGTAAATTGCTACTCTTGCTCTTTACTTGTTTTACAGTCTATGGCATGCTCTTACTGATACAGTGCGACCCCCAGTGGACTGATTAGGAATAGAAGTTACTTTTATAGAAATGCAATTTATGTCTTTCCTTAATGTTTCACACTTAGCAAAGTCATCTGGCGGGCTGAGCTGGACCCCCTGGTACGCTGAATCCGGCCTGCGGGCCGTATGTTTGACACCCCTGACATACAGCATCCTGCTGCTGGAAATACCCTCATTAATATATTAATTAATCCTTAGCTAAAGATTGAGTGCACTATTCCCTCCTGTTTGAGTAATATTTGTTAAAAGCTACAGTACCAGCTGTTCTGGGAAAGTACTGAGCCTTCTGAGTCAAACTGTATACACATTTCTCAAGTGGAGCCAACTCATTGTTGTTTCTTGTTTTGACATGGGATTTGTCGATAAGAAGAAAACTATTGAATAACACCAACCATAAGCTTTAAGACCTCTACTTCCCCCAGACTGCACAGATTTTTGGTGAAAAAGAAACGCATTACCTTTGGTTCACTAGTAACCTGATCCTAAATGTAATGAAATGACTCGTGTCGAAATCCTATGTGTGTCTCTGATAGAAAAAAAGTTCAAAGAATTCAAAGAAATCAGTTAAACAACGAAAAAAAAGCACCATCAGTGACAGATTTCTTCTAGTACAGCTTGTTTTGACTGAATTAAGTGTATGAAGTTTGTCAGGTGCATATTTTGTTGTAGGTTAATACAAGAAGCCTGTAATTAAAAAACTACTAACACTTCAACACTGGAACAAACACAAACAGGGATTCTATTGGTCAAAATGGGTCAATACATTGACCGAATTTTAGCTCTGTTCTGACGCAGCTCAAATGATCATAAAACCATAATATAAACAACATTAATATGCTACGCCTGGTTTTTCAGAGGGAAAAGACGCAACAACAATAGTTTCTCTTGAGTTTTTTCTCCAGCTCTGTCGGGACTCTCCTGATCAGACCCACCTGGCAGACATGAACATCTACTTCAAGGAAGACGACCTGTGGGTACTTGTTACTCAACATGTTGAAAGCTGGAGCTATTCTGACACAGGGCCGACACCTGGGGAGGTAGAGGAGAGTGTGTTAATGATCTGCTCTGGTCTCTTAAGCAGTGCTGAAACAGTTGGTTAATCAACAAGTCAAATACAACTTCATAATCATCTGTTTTTTATCGACTAAAAAGAAAACCCTCTGAAGTTCTGCTGCGTTTCTGCTCATCTCTGTAGATCACAGTAAACCTAATCACTTGGGGTTTCTGACCTCTTGGTATGATTTACTTTATACCAAGTAAAGAGAAAAACAAACTGAAAAGTCCAACTGTACATAATGTCACTCCAGCTTTAAGTGCCTGACAGTGTCTAACACTCTGTGCCATGAACATAATTGACTTTTTACACAAAAAATACTGATCATGGTGGAACCAATCGGATTTATAAGGCACTATTTATAATAGATTTATTTTTGTAACTGGACCAGAATATGTACTAAGCAGCTCATCGTACAGTGCTTCATTTATCTGACCGTTTTTCATGAATCCCTCAAAATATTTCATTTACTAATATTTCAACATGTACTCAGAGAAAAGCAGTTAACTTTATATTGTAGAGGCTATAAACTGAGTAGATTTAGGTTATATTTTAACACGAGTTAACTATGAAAACTGTCACTCATCCACCCAAACAGCCTACAGACTGAGATCAACACCTTGCACCAAGTACACTCAAAGTATGAAAACACTTTATATATAATCATGACTGGCCACAGTGGGGAGGAAATGTGACAGATGTGGTTGTTTAACATTTATATTATCGATTATCGATGACACTCTCCACTTAATCACATTATCACATCTGCCCTCACGTCACAGCTAACTTACTGCAATAGTGCCATGTCATTGTAAGCGACACGGCTAGTTAGCTTCCGCTGCTAACCATGTTACCCTGCCTTTACCTTGAATAAAAAGTTCACTGCTCCTCACAGATACCGAGGCTCTCCAGCTCCTGTCAGCTCCCTAAAGCAGCTCAATGCCGACCTCTGAGTGTTTTCAGCCGTATGCTGAGCCCCGCGGCCTCGCAGTCGGTGTGGTCATCTTACCCGGCCATTGTGAACTTCACCACGGCGAGCCTGGAGCCGGCGGCCGCTAGCTCCGGCTGGAAGTCCTGGGGGCTCCCGATCACTTTGACCCCGACCATGGTGCAGTTTGAGACGATGGCTCTAGCTGGCTACCCCGAAGATGTTCAGGAGAGGAAACCGGGCGCCCTTGTGAATGTAAAGTGTTGTGTTTTTAGCTTTCTGTCAGTATATTAGCTAACTAGCTGTCTGCTGCCACACTGCAGCTACACAGAGCAGCGTCAGGATCAGACTCCTGATTGGTCCAGAGAAAACAGGAAAGGCGGGGTTTTCCTTCTTCTTCTGTTATTCGGGCTACTTTAGACACATCTAGGCTCTTTACTGCCCTCCACTGGTGAAAGAAAAAACATTCACCTTTCTGTGGGTTGTCTCGCTCTTTCTAACACACACACACATAGATACATGCAAACATACACATACAGTAACAGCAGCCCAGCTAGTAGGAGGATAGAATGAAGGTACACAGCACCTACAGTTTCCACACTTTAATTAACCTCAGGTCCAGTGGATCTGACCACATAAAGTCACATAAGTCATATATAAATGTGTAGGGGGTGTATGGTGTGGTGTCATTGAAAATGTGTTCTTTTATATGTTCTTCACAGAAAATGAGCCAAGGCCAATGAGTCTGAGGTTGTAAAAATAATTAATTGCATATTTTTTCTTTTAACTAACAGGCAGTAAACCTAAGAGAACTAATACAACTCACAGCCCATTTTCCCAACTTGAGACAGTGAACATTTTAACATCAGTTAACATTAATATAATCTGGCTGAGCTTTGAATTTTCCCATCTGGAGTTTTTTTTTTTTTTTTTTTCTTCTTTGTTTTCTTTTTTTTTTTTTAATTCTAGGTTAAAGTGGCGATAGATAGACACTTTTCAACCCAGAATTTCCAAGTGGTACTGTTGTTGGCGTTGCTGTTGCAAGGACAATTACATTCAATTCAAATTTGATTTCAGACTCACAAGAGAAAAGAAAATAAGACACACAGGACATGAGATAAAGACAATGTGAGAACAGGACACACTGGACAGACACACATATACATAGAATGACATATTGTTTGAGTAGTTAGTAGAGTAGCTGTTGGTTTTGCCGTTGTTGGTATCAAGGGGAGTAGGAAAAAAGAGTTCATTCATTTAGTCCATAATGGAGACATGATAGAAATACTTGAGCATGTGTGCAATGTGAAAAAACATGTGGCAAACAGGATTAATACTAAATTTTATTTAGTTTTTTACAAAATGAAAGACACTATGTAACTCCACACCACCTGTTCATAATATTTCTGTTTAAAAGTAATGTCTCATGTCTAAGCAAAGATAACCTTGACGGTGTCATTATGACATCATCAGGGTGATTTTCTCAGACCTGACGAAGCTCTCTCCAGAGACACAGGGGACATTATATATCATAGATTGAGAAGAACTCCTTATGATTAATAAGCTGAAGTTCAAGTTTAAAATCAGTGGAGTGTCCCTTTAATATTCAGGGCTGAACTATTTTGTAAGACTGTTACAGTAAATAAATACATTATTATATGTGTATTTGTGAAGAATATGGTTATATATTTTTATAACAGTGAAATTGTGAGGACAGTAAAAGCAGTTTTTTTTCTAACTGTGCACACAGTCCAATGATGAAACCAAGTCTCTCTGCCCAGTGCATGTAGTGCTTAAACTGATGTGAAGGGACCACCAGTGGTCTAATGAGAGCTGTCAGAGGGTCTGCAGCGGCATACAGAGTGACGATCACAGATGCAAAATTACAAATAGGATCTGACATGAGGCTTCACTCACAAAAACCCACAGGTGTATGAGCATGTTTGACACAATGGTAACTGTTGAGTTATCATCTTTAGGTGGCACTGCAGATCAACAAATGGAGGAGACTCCTCCAAAACTGACCAAACTTGTTGATGGCAAAAATCAAACAACAGGAGCAGGATGATGATTTACTGAAAGAAGAGAAAGCAAAGAGCTGGAAAGATCTGCAGCTAGCTGCATCCTAACATTTGTACTGACAGATATTACAGTTATATACAACACAGCTACAGTTATATTACAACAACTAAAGGTGATCATTGTTTATGTGAGAAAGACATGGAATGGAAACCAATTTTTCTGTGGTGTCTTTTATTAGAATCACTTTGGGACTATTTATCAGTATCTCTTACTGCACTTTTTTTTACACTTTGTAACACCTTTTATTAGTTTACTTTTTATGTTTTATTAATATTAACCCATATTTGAACTATTTTATTCTTTTTGTTTATTTGTATATGTCTTGTGTATATTTTGCAGCTTGCCTTGCTGTTGAAATGTGCTAAACAAATAGACTTGACAAAGCTTTATTAATAAGTGTATGTGACTCACATGCTGTAAAACACACCTGCATCAGCTCTGTGACCAGCTTCATGACGTGTTGTGTTAAAGTGCAGTAGTAAAATGAAGCCATGACACATTCAAATGATGAAAAACTCACAGGTAACGCTCAAATAGAGACTCTAACCTTATAAAAACAGACCGCGTCCGGGTTGTAAACGGCCACCTGGTTTAATCAGCAGCTCAATTACACACCTTTACCTGCGCCTCACGTGACGAGAGACACACCTCGACGCCCCCCTCCTCCCGCGGCCGCAGCCTCCCTGAACGCCGCGCGCTGTCCCCGCCCGCCCGGTTGCTGCTGTGTGGACGGACCGGTCCGGCAGGTGTGTGTGTGTGTGTGTGTGTGTGTGTGTGTGTGTGTGTGTGTGTGTGTGTGTGCATGCATGGCCACAGCAGGTGAGGCGGCGGAGGAGGGGAGAGAAGGGCGGGGAGTCACCTTCGGAGCTCCGAGCAAGCAGGAAGAAGAGGAAACATGGTGCTCTGACACGGCGGCCGCACACCGACGGAGAGCAGGACCCACCTGTGCAGATAGCAACCCCGCGAAGGACGAGAGTAAGTCCGGCTAGCTGTGTGTGTGAGTTTTTTTTTTTTTAAATCTTTTAAAGCTTGTGCGGTGTCTAAATTAAGGGAGTGTGTCTCACCTGAACCGCCCCGCTCACCTCTCCTCTCCAAACACACCTCACTGAGTCTGTGGGCGCTAACAAACGAGCTGAGGAAGGTTCACCGAGCTCAGCCTGCTCAGAGAGAGGGCTCTGCCTCAGGTTTGGACTGTTTAATGTTCCTCCTGGAGTTCAAAAGTGCTCAAGGATTCCTGAAGGATCCCATCAAATCCCACAAGACGCCCCATATCTACCCAAAAGTCGCTGTGAGGTCACCGTTTAGGGTTACAGACACTTCAAAAAGAGCTTTATAGGCAAAGGATTTTCTGCAAAGTGAATTTGATGTAAAGACATCACATGAAATGAGACATCTGTCCAGACTGTATGTCCCATCATGTTTGTACTGAAGAATGTGTTTCCAAAGGACCATTTTGTAAGAGTTTTTGGAGCTTTTAGGTCGGTGAGGACAGAGTAAATATTAGAATATATAATATATATATAATATTATCAGCAGAAAAACTACATCCTCCAAAGTGCATGGTGAAGGCTTTAAGAAAACCATTCAAATGTTGGGACTTAAATAATTAGTTAAGAAGAATTCAATATACTACAAAAAGCTCTTTGTTTATTTCAAGTTCATTTCCACTATCAGGTAGAATTCACTATGGCTGATTTGAGTTCATTGAAAGATAATGTGCTCCCCCCATCAACCAATTTATTGGTTAAAGATTAATTCATATTTCAGTCCAAGATGTTTTTTATTTGACTACAGCTCCTGAACATACAGGATGTCCTACCATTGTCTGAATCTTTCCATTGCACAATCAGGTGTCTGATCATGACGACATCATTGTTTTAGTTTCAATGCTCTCAGCGTATTTTAGGAATACACTCCAGTAGTTTTTCTTTTAACATCTCTGGAATGGAATGGGGTGGGTGAATGTACGAAGGCTCAGAAGGGACATGAAGAAAGTATTTTAGATGGGAAGGAAAAAGACCTCCCTTTGTGTGCCCTTATCATTTTCTCTCAGCTAAAGTGTATCTTCCTCCATATGCGATTTTTGTTAAGCAGCAGAATTGTAACTAACTACAAACCCTTTACAGCCTCCTCTTTGTCAAAGGGAGATAAAAATGATTTCGCCTCCAGTATCACTTTGCATAGACACAACAAATTGTGACACAAAACCGAAACCTGGAAGACTTCCTTGTGGGTTAAAAAACACACCTACATCCTCTTAGTTGCAGTTGGTGGTTTGTGTGTGTGTGTGTGTGAGAATGTGTAAACACAGAGGCACGTCCTGGACATATGTGTCCAACCAGCCTGGGTGTTTTTCCATAAACAGCCAGTGAATCCATCTTCTGCAGACAAAGCAAGTTTGAGTTCTTTGATTAAGGAAATGTTTGTCTCCTTATGGAAATGGTCGACCTTCAAACCAGTGATTTAGAATTTGAATTTTGACTTGAAAGGCAAATGGGTACAAGGTTTAGCTGAGGTGAAAGCGTCACGGCAGATGTTTTTAAATCTTCTGTGTGTGTTTTCCATACAGGCAAAGCCAAAGTTTCTTTATCATACAAGTTGGTAAAGGATTTGGTCTCAAGAGCAGATCTACACAGACACCCATACAAAGACTTTTGTACCAAAAATGGGTTAAATTAATTTACACCCTGAGGAGCCATTGTTCTTGGCCACCATCAACTCTGTTATGAGTGTGAGACAGAGGAACTGAGTATGTAACTGAGTCCCCCAGCATTTTAACCTGTAAAAGGCCAAGTCATAGTTTCTGCCCAGATAGCAAAATGGATGCCTATAACCCACATCTAACTCTAAATTAGAGATAGACCGATATGGTTTTTTTCAGGGCCGATACCGATTATAAGTAGTAAAGGAGGCTGTTAACCGATATTTGGAGCCGATATTTATTTGCAGTAAAAGTGAAAATATTGGCGTCAAAATTTTGAATAATAGAAACTCCAACACTTAACTTCATTTAAATGCCTTTGCATATGTTTATTAAACAGCTTTTCAGGTTTGCAACATTTTAAAGGTTTTTTTTTTTATTTTGAACAATAGACATCTTTGTTTTAAAATTCTAACAAAAAGTGCAGAGATTTCCCAGGGTCAGCAGCATCTCTTATAAAGTTAACTGAAAATTTAAATAAATACAAAGCTTCCTGAAGTTTTATAAAGTAAAGAAAACAAAGTTAAATAAAATTTGCACAGAAATGTGACTCTCAAATCAATTGAATCAAATCAACCAATTGAGCAGCACCAGATTGTGGTGAAAAAGCAGAGCTGTTCAGCGTGCTCTGCAGTGAGACGGCTTCTCTTGCTCTCATAAACTGCAGAGACTTCGCTGAAGACGCGCTCACTTGGGACTGATGAGGGTGGTGCACAAAGAAACTTTCTTGCTTGTTCCGCAAGTAGCTTGAAGTGCCCTTCATCACTGGAGTGGGTCCCCTTTCCCTGGTGTTTGTTGAGTATAATGCCCCTTTTCCACTAGTACCTACTTGGCTCGACTCGACTCGCCTCGGTTTGTACGCGTACGTTTCGTTTCATTACGTGTTAGTACCTGGTACCAGGTACTTTCGTAGTACCTACTCGGCCGGGGTTCCAAGCGAGCTGAGTCGAGCCGAAAATGTGACGTCGGCAGACGGCAGGCCACTGATTGGCCAGGGCCTGACGTCACTAGATGCGTCGGGAGAGCGACTCGTTCATAAGAGTCAACCGCGCCATTTTTAAAACGCAATAACAACGAACACGATCAGAGATGGCTGCACAGAAATAAACCCCGCGGAGTCAACGACGAGGTGCAGATATTTCTTTGTCTGGTGGCCTCCATTGCTCCGTAGTCGTTTCGTGTTTGTGTCGCATAACAAATGACGTCGCTGGAGTTTCGGCCGCGTTGCCACGGCGACCCCACCCACGCTGAGGTGGTACTCTATTGTAATGGAAAATGACCGAAACTGAGTCGAGTCGAGGCGAGCCGAGTAGGTACGAGTGGAAAAGGGCCATAATACTTCCATACTGCACTTTTGGACTTAAGTCTATCCATCTGCAATAAGGGTTTGAAAAAGAGAGAGAGTTAAAAGTGGGGCCACATGCTGACATATGCTTAACTCATCATGCTTAATTTATTACAGCATTTGGGAAGCCTGTAGTTGATTTTATTATGTAAATGTTATATTTTAACAACATGTGATAGCAGGGACCCTGTCATTCAAAACTAGGCTGCTACATTACTAACGATTAATGTTACTATAGGTGAAAAAAATAGTACAGTAGCAATAGGAGAGACTATTCATCCCTGAACACCATGCAGTTCATGTAGGCTTTATGATGCAGTTACATTATGTCTTAAGTCAACAGCAACCTTGTTTCAAGTGATTAAGCCTGCAGCATCTTCACTTTAATAATCAGTGTTTATCATAGGAACAGACAGCTGCCGGTAACGTACAATTGGGCCTCACAGTAATGTTAGTAGTCGTGAGTTGTAGAGTTTCTCATGTAGCTTCCACACAAACACACACTCTTCTCTACCATAACAGACATCCTCCCCATTGCTACAGTCTGCTAAGCGTCTAGAGCCAGAGGAGGAGAAAGCGGACCGGTGGGCTAACGATACGCTAAAAGCTAATCAGCCTTCACCTCAACGTGCTTCCCTGCAATAAAACTGGACTGAATTGAGTTCATTAGGTTTTTACTCTCTCTAATCACTCACACACACATACTTCTACTATCACAGACTATTTCCATATCGATATTATCAGCAACCGTGTTTCCAGTGATTAACAGACACGTCTGCGAGCGAGCAGAGCTGCCGCTCATATTTATATAACCTTATTGGGCTCACAGTAACGTTACTAGTAGTTGTAGAGGACTGGGATGTTTATTACAATTTCGGGAGAGTCTGCTGCCTTAACTTAGCTTCGGCAAAACTTTTTCTCCTCTCCGCCGTGTGTGTGAGCACTGTGCATGCACAGCTTTCACTGCTGGTTGGCTGTTACCCGTGCTGTGGGTCTGCGTGTAACCAATCAGATGGTGCTGTGGGTGGGACAATGCTGGAGACGGAGATGCTGGAGAGTAGTGTCTGCAGATGGAGAGGCGCGGCTTCATCACAGCCAAAATAACCCATATTTAAAATGTATCTCTTATCGGCCGTCGGCTTTAAAAAAACAAAAAGGCCGATGCCGATATGCGTCAAAATGCCGAATAAACGGCCGATAATCAGCCCGGCCGATAATCGGTCTATCTCTAATCTAAATGCCCCCGTGGAGACAGTAAAGGCTAACCTGGAGTCTGTCGGTTGTCTGTCTGTCCTTTGATTGTCTTGACACCTGTTCATCCAATAGACTTCACTGTGGCAGGTGCATTGCTGGTCACCCAAGAAAAAGCTTTGTTTAGTTTGAGGTTGTTTGGATGAGTGGTTCTCCAGAAAAGCGTGATTGGGCATGTTTTGGGCAGTGTGCTAGTTTGATGTGACTTTGAAAGAATACAATACAAGTCGCCCCTATCAATACACGTGCCAATACTTAGCAATGCTAAGTATTGGCACATTTGTAGCCTGAATGGAGCTGTGTGTACATCTCCCAGCTGTCTGTGCACACTGAAAGGGCGAAGTGTGTCTGAGGCTTAAGTATGGTGAATTTAATATACATCTCATGACATATTAAGGACTTCAGGTTTCTTCTTGTTTTTCAGTTGTTCTTTATTTACCAATTGGACCAATTTAAGTAACTGCTCTGGAGCCCCAGATCCCCAGGTGACCTTAACCTCCCTGTGTTAATTGGTTTGGTAATCCAGCCCCAATCATTCCTGTCAGAAACATCTTTCATCTGAACTCTGCTGAGGTTTCAGTCATCATCATATGTACTGTAAGTACAACACAGGCAAAGTAGGAGTCAAATCCAATTTGACTATGTAGGGGATGCTGTGCATGTGTGTTGTTGGAGGAAGACTGCATGATTTCACTTTGCAAATAAAGGTGTCATTTATTATGGGTTCTGCTTAGGGGAGACATCGACTGTGACTTGAGAACAAAGGGCAAAGAAAAATCATCCAGAGAGGAGTTGAACCTCTGCCATTGGCAGTAATGGTGCCTTGCTCAGGGGCTCTGGCAGTGCAGTGTCATATGTTGGGGCTGGAGCTACTGCTCCTGTGGCCTGACTTCCTGTCTCTGCTGTCACTGTCTGGATTCCAGCTGTGAGTACGAATCCAGGTTAAGACTCGACTCATTAATCTTCATTAGACCCCACTAACTACACCGATGTGCATGTGCACACACACACACACACACACACACACACACAGAGATAAGATATTTTTATATTAACTAGTTCTGCAACTGTTAGTGGAGTAGTTGATCAGTGGACCGGCATAAAATAATTTTATTTCCCCATTTAGCTTCTTCAGTGTGAAGATTTGCTGATGGTTTTTGCATTCATCAGTTAAAAAAAAGTTGACAATGAACATGATTACCCCTTACAGCCCTAAAATGACTCTGCCTGGTCATTAAACATAAGAATAAGAACAACTTCATTAATCCAGAAGGAAATTGTTTTGCCAGAGTACAGTGGTTGTATATTTAATAATAATAATGAATAATAATAATAATAATAATATGTAATAATATAATATTATATAACGATATTATTATTATTATTATTATTATTATTATTATTATTATTAATTTAAAAAGTAAAAAAAATAAGAAAATACAAATAAAATAAAGTGTCCAAAGTAACAAGATAAGATAAAGTAGTGCACAGGAGTAGCTGCATAAAAAGAGAATGAACCAAGTCTGAGACATTTGCATTGATGACAAACAAACAAGAAAAAAGATACTGCACATGAAGCATATTACATGTTTAGCTTTTGAAGAATGAGCCGGACTCAGTTTTGGGCAAACTGAAGAAACTTCACTAAATATGAGCAGTATTTTCTAGGTACAGGAGATTACACATAGTTCAGGGAGACCATTTTTTTGTAACAGGTCTAGAGTCACTTTAATGTTTATCAGACACCAAAACACAACTTCTAGTCTACTCAACTTTACTACTAATCTCCTCTACTCTACTCCACAATTTAACAGAGGGACATTATACCCCATTCATGTTATGAGTTCCCATAGTCAAATGTTTTATAATAATATATCAAATAACAGTGTGAAATTGGACACTCATGGTGATGAACCTGCAGAGAATGATCAAAAAACACTTTGAACACCACCTGCTCAGCACCAGACAGGACATGGACATGGAGTTTTAACAAGCTGGTGAACACATAGTGAAGCATTTACCAACTCTTGATGGAAATATTTGGTTCTTTAGCTGCTAGAGACATAAAACAGAGCTAAAAGAGAGTTAATATTGGACTTCCATTCATCAGGTGGTTACAAATACCATATGAATGATAATGTTGCTCCGTAACTGCTGGATGTGTAAATAATGGAGTCTGTGCATGTGGACCTCAGCAGGCTCACTGAAGCAACTGTAGGACCTTTCCATTTAAATGTTGAAGATGATCACTTCATTGATTTATCAGAGAGAAACAAACCCAGATTATTGAAAGGCAGTTTATATAAAGCAGGAGATTGGTGGCTGGGTTGTGGTTTGTGCTGCTCCACATACAGAGTCACTGTATTAAGTGGCAATCCAGCAGAGAACAGCCACCCATTGTCCCTTTTGTTTTCCACCTATTTGTTTCAGACATCAGCTCAAACGGACTCCCCTCAGGTTCTGCAGAAACCCGACTCTGCATTAACTTGACCGATAGCATCGGTTCTCGCCCTGGCCAAGCACTCAGATACAGATACCTGACATTCCCCTCGTTTGTAGCCCAGAACCTGTCTCATCAGAAGCTCATCCTGAAATAATGAATAAATTGGATATCTTTCATCTTTATTAAACTTACCAGTATCCCTGTTAACATACCATTTATTGCATCTGCCAAGTGGATTTTCTTTTCTGTTTTTCTGTCATGAGAAGCAAAAATCTTTTTCTCCCTCAATAACTGGATCAACATAAATCTGTCCATGTAGGTTAATATGCTCTTGTCCTTTTTTAGAAAATTCTTCTGACATTTTGATATTTCCCATTACTATATTTTTAACACTTTATTTATTATTCATTTATTTGTCATTAAATGCAAAGTCATCTACTCGTAAGGATGCAATTTCAAAGACTCATTTAAATACATATCTATTGAGTCAAGATCTATTTCCAAATGGTGCCGCACTATAGTGAGTGAATATCCCACTGATGAAAGCTTGCAACAGTAACAGGTGACTCTCCTGTAAAAAAAAAAACTCAAGTAGTGCACAGTTAGGCTTTTATCACGACAGACTCGCTCATTAACTCACCTGTGTGTGATACGGTGTACTGTTTCTTTCTGATCTCTGATTTAGTTGTGCATAAACGGACACAGACAAAGAAAATATCGATGACTACAGATGATGAGACTTAGCTGAAACTGAAATTTAAATGATATCCAACCAAACCAAATTTGCATGTTAAGACTTCCCTACAGCTTCCCTATTTAATAGGAATTTCCTTAATTAAGGGTTGAATTCTAGGAATGTCACAGGTATTATTGCCAATCTTCTGGGGAATTGTGATTTATGGCGTGTTTGTATGCCTTTGTGTTCATGAACTTAAGACAGTACTATGTACTGAAACAAAGGCGCATTCTCTCAACCCAACACAGCTGGCCAATGTCATTGTAAATATTAAATGCAAAAACCCTTAATATTTCCACTGTATAAATCCAAAGATTTACATTCAGTAATGATCTCTCTCTGAAAACTTTGATTTGATTGAAGCCAAGCACTCTGCAAGATTTAAGGGCATCCATCTACAACGTGATTAATTTAGATGGCTGTAACCATGACTTTTTGTAATTGAACCACTCACCTAATAATTTATAAGGATATATTTTTATAACATAAAATGCCAAAATACACACAGCCAAATACCAAAATACAAAACATATCATTACAAATTTAAAATAATCTTTAAAAGTTTAATGATGGCTTATTTTCTATACAGGGTTCACAGAGCATTTGAGCAGGACACTCTGGCAGTCATTAGCGGATGAGAGAAACCTCTACAGAACCACACTGGTTCCCGTTCTTTGGTCACACACGGAGTCTCTCCTTACACTTTGTGTTTTTGTGTTCTCCTCACCTCAGCGGTGTGAGCCAGAGCTGAACCTCCTCCCTCCTCTCAGGTTTCACTGTTGCCGCTCAGGTATGTTCTCTGTCCCACTCTGTGAACCCCCCCCCCCCCCTTGCCACCGCTCTCTGTAGTTGCCATAGTGACGCCCTGGGACAGACACCAAGACCTGTTTTCCAAGATGGGCGATCCTTGCAACCCTTCTGTTCCTGCTGAACGTCTTATTGGTTGTTTTTTGTGAGTTGGGTGGAGCAGTGAGTGTGTAGGTCTCAGGGGGGATGAATTTGTCTTTCTCTTAATGAGGCTGTTATTAGGCTTAGTAGATGACTCGGGCAGTGTTACAGAACATTTTTCACAAACAAACTGCTATGTTTACTTCAATATTTGCATTTGAAATTTCAGCTTAGGGTTATATTTAGTTCACCCCCCCCTTATCATCAACAGGTCAGTCTTACGGTGGCTCATTACTGACATTTGATGTTTATTTTTCTTATTGACAATATGACAGTAATGGAGTGCTTCAAGTGTTAAAGGAAGAAGCATCTATTTTTTTTCTTCCACCATTTGCTGACTAACTCTTACATCAGAACTCTCTTGTTTGTATGTTTGTTTGTTTGTGGCCACAAGAATCAGATTTCACATTTCCCCCCTGGTCACTGGGCTCCTTCCCCTACCTGTAATTGCTCTGTGTTCTCCGGGTGGGGCAGGGGGGATGGGGTGATGCTTCCGGTATCCTCTAATTTCTGCTTCATTGGTTACTTGTGCCCTGTAATACATGTGAATAAAACAGGACAAAAAATGCATAAAAATGTATAGATGAGCACTGCGAACTAAGGGTCTAATCAGAAACCAAAATCAAAGCAGAGGCTGCCCTGACTTTTTTGTCTCTAGACAACTGCACTGTCTGATATCTAGAGCCAATCAGATTTGTTACAGGTTAATGGTATGCATTTCTTCAGTCATGACAGGTTTCTAAAAGAGTGTGTGGATGAATGAAGGTGTGACGCAGGACTGAGGGTTGTGTGTACCTTTGGTGTGGCATGTTGTTTGACTGGATGCTGACGACAGTACAGCTAAAAACAACCCCAGCTTTGAAGGAATATTTATCTCCTGACAAAGACATCTGGACTTGTTTCCTTTGGTCCCATGCAGACAACTATGAGTCATCTTGAAGTTTGGAGAAGTTCTTGGAGAAGTTTTTCTGCCCTCCCCCCTCCCCCCAACATGCACACACAACAATCTCATGTATAGACTTGTGTCAGCTGCCAGAGCTCATTCAGTCAAACCACAGTTTCTTTACAAGAAGAATTCCTTTATCCCCCTGGGGAAAAGTTGAGTTTTTTCACGTATTAATTACACAAATAGACATGCACACACAGAACCTGTAGACATGCAAGTGGTTGAGAGATGTTAGATGAGAGGCTGGATTTGTCCCAGGGACTGTAAATCAGACAGTAAATTAGGAATTTGATTTCAAACAGTTTTGAGGAACATGAGTGTTCAGTGGCCAGCTTTCACTTGTCGTTCTGCTCAGATTTGATTTGACTGTAGTTCTCAGCTAGAGCGGAGGTCTCTGGTGAACTAGCACTTAACGTTTTGTTTCCAAAGTTTTGTTTGGGATTGTTTCTCACTGACGTCTCAGATTGAGATGGATACTATACCACAGTATTTTATAAGAACCAACTGACCTAAATGTGTTTGTGCCATTTGCCAAACTGTCAGGTACTGCAGCTAAATTACAGCTCTGATAATTGCGAGTTTAAAGTTCTCGCCAGAGGTTGCTGGCAGTGCTGTGTCAAACTAATGTGCTGTAACATGACGACAAAGATTACATCAGACATAATGTCGGACTACAACATATCACCAAACAGGGCAAGAAAACGTGTAAAACATGAGATGAGATTATAGGGAAAAAAATCACATTGTCTGTAGTGGAGAAACCTCCAAAACTATGAAGTGCTTTGACACTGGATGTCATTTAGGTCACTTACGCCAGCCACAGCAAAGCCTGGACTCTCTGTTCACATAAACATTAAAGAAAATCAGTGCAGCTGAGGCTGATGGTAATGTCTTTAGTTAGTTTTGCTGGTGTTTAAACTAAAGTGTTTGACAAGTGAATGGCAAAGTCAGAGGGTGTTAATGATGGAAAATGATTAACACCACCCATGGAAAAGTTTTTAGAGTTGTAAAATCCTGTCTTACGTCATGACTTGCGTATATATAAACATGGACACACACTCATGAATCTATTGCACAACCTGGTTGCTGCTTTCAACCTTCTTGAAATTTTTCCCACCACTGATGGTTGTGTTGTTTTTTTTCTTCTTACAGTGCCTGTCATGAAGTTTTCCTTCATGATTTAAGAACGAGTTAAATATTCAGTAAATCCCACCTTCGTGAATGTTTTTGTTGAAAGTTTTTTTGAAAGGTGTTGATTTTTGTGCTGCTGTTGAAATATATTGCACAGATAGGAGTTACTGTTATTTAGCCTACCCAGATTAATCTAATGGAGTAGACAACATAATGGAAACAGTGACAGTAACAGTGACAGACAAACTTAAATGAAATAATCTTTGACGGAAAGTACCTGATATCATATTTAAAGAGACTGTCTGCCTCTCACTCTCCTGTATCTATAGGTGATAAACTCGTATCATCTGGCATTTTTCAAGATAAAATACAAAGTAGTAATGCAGTAATGAAACAGAAAATGAACAGATCTGGAGGGGATACATATTTGATTAACACATCCAGACATGGAGACATCTGTCTGGAGACTTCTTTCTCATCTTGTTTCCATTAAACACATGCTTTTTACAAATGTAAGTTCTGTTGTAGTCCTTGTCTGGTTGATCAGTTTTTAGGTGTGTTTTTCTTGGAAACCGGACTAATTAACCTTATCAGCCGTGCTAATGGACTACTCCACATCATTAAACATTAAGCTGATGGGAAGTGCCTATCCAAACCTGGCACCTGCTAACCAGGAGCTGTTAGGCGGATGTCGCAGGATTTCCAGTTAGATGGCAGATTTGTCTCATTGTCTGTCAGGATGGAGACTGGATCATAAAAGATCCTTCTTTATCTGCAAAACAAACAATTTTAACTGGACGCATGCTGTATATTAAACACCTTAATGAATAGATTTAATAGGTGAAAAATACTAAACACTGTGTATCTACATTTTCAGAAGTATTCTTTCTTTGTATCACACAAGCTTTTATTTTGCTTCCTCATCCTGTTTGTGGCACTCAGTCTCAGACCAATGGACTCCTACTGGAGATGAAAGTCTTTGAAAACAACAAATATCTCAGTCCTTTTAATGTGAAACACGACACCAGGTTTCCCGTTCACACTGATGGATTACTGCTAAAAATAGACCCTAGATCAGCTGAATAAAGCTCATGTAAACACACTGAAGTGGAATGCTTTCTGAGTGGAAGGGGACAATGATCAGGAGGGTGTGGTAACATTCCCCAGAGTATATGTGCATATTCATCCACTCCATGACACTTGCATTCTGCAACGTCATCAGACACGCTTAATATGTTAGGAGGTTTGGCAGAAACCCGCCTGTCAAGACAGACAGTAAACCTGACGTGCAGCTCTTTATTTTTGTATCTGCTCACCTGCCATCAGTACGTGTTCACAGAAGTGTTGATGGTTGTGAACAGTACATCAAGGTGCATGCTCAATTTTTGTTACACGAATATCCGCTAATTCCTGAAACCAACAGAGGCAGAGCTGAGTGTAACTGATCCATCAGCTGTAGTCAGACATTCAGATCAACTTTCTGCTTTAATGAGTCAGCTGATCATCCTTCTGCATTCTTGTTCTGTTTGTGCTCCTCCTCGGCTGATGATGTTCCAGGAAACATGTTTTACAAGAATGTACAAATGCAATTTACAATGCAAGTGCAAAGTCACGCTGTCATTTCCAAACTTGTTTGACTTGATGCCGGTGTTGTTGATCTTTTATCTTTTTATTGGCATTTCTTTACTTCTGTTTTCCTCCTGTGAGCATCATCAGCCTGTCATTGTAATACTCTTAAATGGCAATGCTAACATACTGAGCAGGTATTATATCAAAAGTGTTCACCATTTTGGTTTAATGTAATAGATGCGAATTAACACTAAACACTAAACTAAATTTCACAGGTATTCAGAATTTTACCTTATGATCACCAAATGTGTTACAATTCCTTCTGTGCGAAACAGTCTGTATCAAGTGTTACGGCACAGTTGTTGAATCGTCTTGAAATATCTACATCGTGCTGGATGAAAAGTCAAGGGATCATTACAGTCATTAAGATTTATCCTCTTGGGAACTCGAATGTCTGTACTAAATTTTATCTCAGTCGATCCAAAAGTTGGATCAGTTGTCACAAAAACTGATGGTGGACCAGCCAGCAGACCTTCATTGCAATCATTAGTCATGCTGCTAAAATGGTTATTTTACAGGTTGCATTTATTGATTAAATGAAACTCTTCTTCTTTCTCAGAGATACCTAAGGTGCCAAGATGAGTCGGCAGCGCGCAGACTCCCAGGGGTCCCTGGGGCCTGACGATGAGGTCATGCCGTACAGTGATGATGAGACGGATGACGAATTAGAAGTCAGCTCTGAAGAGGAACCAGAAGAGCCAGAAGGAGCCCCACACCCTCCAGTGGAGGCTAAACCCAGCGGTAACTTCATCAAGACATAAAAATGATTACCATCATTTGAGGGAGAGGGGAATAATGATAAATGACTGAACCTTTGAACTGTCTTTTAATTTTATCTTTAAACTCACGAGAAGATGGACAACCACTTTGTTTTTGTTCATCCAGTACAGAGATGGGTCCGGAATGTGTTTAGCTTAGCTAGCCTGCAGTCTGAATATACCTTACACCCCCTTTTTTAATACGTTTTTTCTTTTTCAGAGATTGGATGGAAGGTGAAAGCGAATGACCGACCTTATCACCACCTGCCAGAATTTGAGAAAAAAGTCTTCCTGTGCATCAAGAAGAGCAGATACTCTGTAAGATCAACTGTTTTGTTTTTTAATTGACTTGCCTAAAGGCACCTTTATTGCCCCTCCTTGTTGATCCTGGTAGAAACTATCCATCCATCCATCCATTTTCTATTCCCGCTTTATCCTGATATTTAAGCTATCTTTGGGCGAGAGGCGGGGTACACCCTGGACTGGATGCCAGTCAGTCCACAGGGCTTGGTAGAAACTAATCCTGAGGATATAGAGCTTGCAGGCTGACACACCCTTGATAAAGAGCAGGACAATTATATGTTTTGCATGTTTTTAAATAAACAATTTAACATGTTAACTATTTTCCAAATCATCCAACAATCCCTAGTTAGATTTTCTTTCTTCAGGGCTGTCATTGAGTTCATTTTATTTCTATAACAATCAACCTGCAGAGAATGATTAGAACGTCCTTTGAGAGATAATCCATCACAGTTTTACTGGGTAGTTCTTGCTCATGTTACTCTGTGGTGAATGCAAGTCATGCTGATTAGAGTTATTGCTCCACAGTCTGATCGTCAGGTAGATGTTGATGACAAGATGTTAAATTTCCAACAAACATTTGAATATGACAACAAGAAAGAGTTTACTTATAAGCCCAGGGTACTGGATCAAGTAAAAGTTGTGTTGTAGGTTTTCATAAGAGGAAGAATATGTTAGAATATTTATTAGTTCAAAAGTTACAAAGTCTCACTATAAATCATATGAATGGTACAGCTAGCTGGTTGGCAATGCAAGCAGTGTCAGTTCTAGTTGTAATATTTTACTATTTAACACCCTTTCAATGAGAGACATTTAAATTGACCAAAATTGATGTCAGTTGGTTAACTGGAGATTACCATAAATATTTAACTATTACTGAACAAATCGAAGCATGTGTAAGATTGGGTTCAGTAAACATTAGTACAGTATTAGTACAGTATTAGTATATAAGAAAAATGAGTATAAAACAATTAGTCTCAGTTAAACACGAACAAGGAAACGTGCTCAGTTGATCTGATAGTTTTCCTCGTGTCTGCTTCCTGCTAGTGTCACCTCTGTGTTTCTGCTGAGTCATTTCTTTCAGGGCTCCCTGAGCTGCTAAAAGGTCATGTTTGAAGTATACTGAGAGCTGTTTATGCTATGGCAGGCGTGGCTTTGTTTTTTTAGCAGCTGGTGAACAGAGGAGTGTTTTTGTGTCTGGGATGATCCCTTTAGTTCCAGTGAAGGTTAATGCTACAGTTTCTATATGTTTTTTTTTAGATTCTAGTGTGTTTCCAACTTTGTGCTAACAGCCTGTGGCCCTTTTCTGTTTCCACATGACAATGTCAGTTCCATAAAGAAACGCTTTTCCCGGTTACATGTCTGTTCAGAGATATCCGAAATGTTTAAACATACAAATGTTTTCGGAAAGGGGAATAGTTTAGTGTTTAAACTATTAACAATAGTGTTTCTGCTCTGCAGGGAAACGCCATCAAGACATATAAATACAACGTCCTCACCTTCATCCCCCTGAACCTGTACGAGCAGTTTAAGAGAGCTGCCAACCTCTATTTCCTGGCTCTGCTCATTCTACAGGTACATCTAAAACTGTACCTTGTATCTTGGGATTTACAGTGTTGCAAAAACAAGCACCAATAAGAGCCATCAAATGTTTGTTTGTTTGTTAGATCATTCCAGAAATTTCCACTCTGCCTTGGTACACCACACTGGTTTTTTACACTCACACTGATTCCTCTGGTCGTGGTGCTGGGAGTCACTGCCATCAAAGATCTGGTGGATGATCTGGTAAGACCGCACACACACACACACAGCTTTATCAAAGTACTTCAATAGCTTGAGTTTTCTGTTTTCCAGCAACCATTCATTAATGTGAATATAGTATGCTGCTAATAAAGTTTTAATTTAACTGTAGCATGATGGTAGACCTTTTTACAGCCTTACAGCCAGTACTCTATTTGACATGGTCAGTGTGAAGATGGAAGATTAATATGAACATTTCAAACAGTTCATAAATTATTTCACTGCTAGAGCCTTGCTCTGTCATATATTGAGTGTTACCTGTTTTGCCTTGACCTCCTCTTTTATTTGTTTCTTACAGGCGCGGCACAGAATGGACAAGGAGATCAACAACAGGAAGTGTGAGGTCCTGCTGGACGGCAGGTCAGAACAAAGTTAATGTTCTATTAGCTTTGATTTAAAAAAAAAAAAAAAAATAAATAAATAAATAAAATAGAAACCCTTTAAGAACAGACACAATTTTCTGAGAAATGCCATGGTAAACAACATGTTTAAATATCAAAAGCAGATAATATTTCAGAATGCTATAAAAATATCATGTAACACTTACATATATTGGATATTGGAGCATATTGGAGCATATTTTGTATTTTCTGTATGTGTGCCAGTAAATGACTGCAGATAGATATTGTGCCAGCAGTTTTTCTAGTCCTTGTCATTAGAAAGTGATGATGACATATATTTATTAAAAGCCTGAATAAAAACCAATTGGTCCTCTCTGCTGCAGGTTTCAAGAGTCAAAGTGGAGGAACATCGAGGTTGGAGATGTAATTCGTATAAAGAAGAACGAATTTATTCCGGTGTGTTGATCCATCCTGCTTAGTCAGCCTTCTGTCACATGGCTGTCCTGATGTAGCCTAGCTTGCTAATGATAACTGCTGTTCTGTTTACAACCTCACGTTCAATAATCCATCTGAAATAAATGTGGACAACTATTATGATATTTAACCAACACTTAATGATATAAGATTTAATGAAGTGAGGTAAAGGGAAGTGAAAGGTGATCAAGTGATCAATTACTTGCTTCTGATCAGATTAGTTGTTTTTTATGAGCATTTCCTCTACTATGATATCAAGTGAAATGAATTAACATCACATGGTTATTTAGTTTAGTGCAATTACCTCATTTGCTCTTTATGATTTGAGACAGGGATTGTAATTTATTAATGATGTGGTTGTATCAAAGCAAAGAAGGATCTAGTTTTTGAGAAGCTGTGCATCATCATCCTTAAAGTATAGAAATGCACTAAAATTAGATGTGTGGTAAGATATAAGTATTAAACCGTTCAGAATTCTGATTCTGATTTTTAAATTTTCTTTAGGCTGACATTCTGCTGTTATCCAGCTCCAACCCAAACAGCTTGTGCTACGTAGAAACAGCAGAACTCGATGGGTAAGGCTCTTCACCTTTTTAAATGTACTGTCTTCCTTAAAAAAAAAAAAAAATATGTCCACTTAGTTGTGAACTTTAATATTTATATTCATTGCTATATTCGAATTACATAATAGCAATCTATTTGTGTAGAGTTACTGCTGGAGTACTGCTCTTTGCTCCGATAAGTTTTTGTTTGTTCTGTCATTTTCTCAAGAGTTCAGTCAACATATTACTTGCTGCTGATAGAAGAGTAAATGTATAAAGAGCTTTTGCCAAGAACTTGTCTGCCAAGCTCGGCCATGTGACCAGTGTGACCGTATGTTCTGCGATTAAGTGAGAAACGCCTTTTAAATCAAACAAACAGGCCTGCTCAGGCATCTCTGATGGAAATTTTTTATAGTAAATTCACTGAAACACACATCAGTATTGCCTTTCTTTGTGTTTTTCAGAGCTTGTGGCAGCAACTTGCATCAGAGAATGATTTATAAACCGATTTCTTAAGATTTAAAGTTGTTTTCATTTTTATCAAAATTTTAGGAACTTGAAGCTGTTCAGCTGTTATTCTGGTCTCCAGCACTACAGTATATGTTTTTTTTTCCCCCTGTAGAGAGACAAATCTGAAGTTTAAGATGGGACTTAAAGTGACTGATGAGAAACTGCAGGAGGAACGTCAACTGGCTGAGTTTGACGGTAAACAAATGTGCTCTGTATTTTATGCAAGAGATTCTCAAGAAGGTTGGTGTGTTTGTAACCTTGATATTTGCGTGTGAATGTTTAATTCTTCATTTTCAATTATAATATATATTTTTTATATGCAAATACATTTTTACTGGTTATTTTTGTAACCTGAAAAAATGTAACTAGTATATGTGACAGTAGACAGTAAATCTTTGATAGTGTTCAGTTGTGTCAGAATTCTTTCCAGTTTGGGATTAAACGAAAAACCTGAAAATGTGGCTGAAGTGTTCAGGAAGTCACTGTAGCTGAAGGCAATTTAAGGTGCTGTGACTGAAGTTCAGAAAGGCACTGTAGGTGACTTTGGCCTTATTTGCTGGTGATGTTGTTCTTCTGTCCACTTTGGACTAGAGAAGAATATCTCGACTACTGACAGACTGTCATGAATGGGACTGAGATAATTCATGCTGCAAAGACAAACATTTCTGCTTTAAGTAGTTTTTACTTGAATTAAAGCTGTTGTGTCCTTACATCTCACCTGAAGCTCTGATAGAGTGCGAGGAGCCGAACAACCGCCTGGACAAGTTTACAGGCACGATGCTGTGGCAGAGGGAGCGATACCCTCTGGACCTGGACAAGATGCTGCTCAGAGGCTGCAAGATCAGGAACACTGAGGAGTGTCACGGCCTGGTCATCTTTGCAGGTGTGAATCTTTGACAGCATCGCCGCCGCACGTGACCTCACTGCAGACGTCAAAACTGGGGAAAACATACTTTTAGTACTGACATACTGAAGATGTAGATAAATGACATCATCTGATAGAAAATGTTTACATTTCATTTCATCTTACCAATATTTTACCAAACTTACTTAAAGCTGGTCTTTACATAAAATACACATAATTTGTCTGTTTTTTCTTTTTCTTCCATGTGAATGAGTTGCTGTTACGTACACAAGAAATATCAACATTACAGTTGAAATGAAGAGTCCATTAATGAATTGCCGATCGACAGACAAATGAATCAGGAACTGTTTGATAACTGATTAATTATTAGGATAATAGTTTTAGCAAAAATGCCAAAAATCTTCATCTCTTTTCTTTGTCTGATATGAGAGTGAACTGAATATCTTCATATCTTCACATTTAAGGATGCCACCTTTTAGGCATTAAATTTGAACACTGAATGAATAATTTAGAATATTATTGATAATAATGACTACAAACAATGAATAGCATTCGTCATTTTGACATATGTTGCTGTAGGAGCTGACACCAAAATCATGAGGAATGGAGGAAAGACAAGATTCAAGAGGACCAAAATTGATGAGCTGATGAACTACATGGTTTACACAGTAAGTCGGAGTCATCATCAGTGTTCGTTGTCTCAAAATGCAGTGAATCTCCCATCAGACTTTAAAACCACTTTTTTCAATAACTGATTAAGATTATTCAAAGTTTTTTTTCTTTGTTTTTTATTGATATAAGATCTTTTTGTCAGTGTAAAACTGAGTTTCCCTAACCCTCTCCAACCCTGTAGATCTTTGTGCTGCTGATCCTGGTCGCGGCAGGGCTGGCCATCGGTCACACCTTCTGGTACGAGGAGATTGGTTCCAAGGCCTGGTATCTGTACGATGGCAAAAACCAGGACACATCTTATAGAGGCTTCCTCAGCTTCTGGGGATACATCATTGTCCTCAATACCATGGTGCCCATTTCACTATATGTCAGGTCAGTAAAACTGTAACTGACCACGTGGGGTCTGTTCACACACTCTGCCTCTCTGGCAGAAAGTGGGATGTATAGAGTCAGTACTGGGTTTGAGTATTGCTGTCCTGTCCCCCTTCCTGTATGATAGAGGTATGCTCAAAGGCTTGTGTAAAAGATATCCATCTCTTATAGATCTTAAAGTTGTAAACTTAAGGCTTTGCAGTATCACTTTACTCCTCTCTGCCTTGTCTTTTTTCAAGGAACAGCTCTGCTGCTTCAAAATAAAACCAGTCAGTGTCATCTCCTGTGTGTATGTTTTGTGTTCAGTGTGGAGGTGATTCGCCTGGGCCAGAGTAAATTCATCAACTGGGACCTGCAGATGTATTACGCAGAGAAAGACACACCTGCTAAGGTACATCTTTACTGCTTTTATGATTATTTTATCTTCCTGACTTTATTCCTCCCACATCATCACATCCTGTGTACAGAGGATATACTGCTTTAGGAAAGAAGGAAAGAGAAAGAACCAAAGAATAATCCATAACACAAATTTCTGTCTTTTTGACCCTCATCAGGTAAAATTCATTATGAAATTATGAAAAATGTCAGTAAAGTGAGTGCACCACAGTGTATGGAAGTTTTTGATCCAATTCACCTGTCAGTTGAACTTATTATTATGTGTTGTTGGCTGGTTGAACAATTTCAACAAGTGCAGAACAGCAAATAAATAATCTTCTGAACCATAAATATATTCACTTTTCATCATTTCTACATACATACATACATATTCTGTAAAATATATATTTTTCTAACATTTTATACCTGCATCTTAAGGTCTTCATCAGTGAGATTTTCTATATTTTTAATCACTTGTTTTCATGTGACCAAAGCTTAATCCTGTGGTTGTATAATGAAATCATTCTGAGCTGCAAGTACTAATGATGACTGGGATGTTGTTGAAACTTTTCCGTATTTTTCCACCGTTTACACTCATGAAATCCATTGTTGCCCCGTGCAGTCTCGAACCACCACCCTGAACGAGCAGCTTGGTCAGATTGAGTACATTTTCTCTGACAAGACGGGAACTCTGACACAGAACATCATGCAATTCAAGAAGTGCACCATCGCTGGACGCAGCTACGGTACTGATTTGTCATATTTTACTCAAACATAAAAAAACCCCTCCTTCTGTGTTTTTGTTACCACATAAGGACGTTAAAGGAGGTTTGTGAGCCAGTGAGAACAGAGACTCAAACCCTGATAGTATTAGTGCTTTACTCAGAGATGTTAACTCCTCCCTGTAGCTTTGCTGGAGGAAATTAGCCCTCTCTCAATAATGAAATAACCTTTGTGGGGAAAATGGAAAGATACAGGAAGGAAACCAGTAAAATAGCTGTTGATGTAAAAAAAAAAAAAATTGAAAAGGAGAGTGTAACACCTGCTGCCTTTTATTGCGATGACAGCTGTCTTATTAATACCAAAACTATCAACAGTGCACCTGAATGTACAGGATTCGTACATAAAATTGACCCTCTACTTATATAACCAGTTGATGGAGGAACCACAGGGTCTGTATTTTATCTCTGCCTGTTCTTGTTGACAATATTGTGTTATCAGAAAGATGAAAGTGAGCCTTTAAAGAACACTTTGGGGAAACTGGAGCAAAATGATAGACTGTTGAGTAACAGTGACAAAAGATGTGTGTTACAGCTGGTTAGATTTTACAAAGGAAAGGTGACGAAGAACCCCATGTAGGTTGGTTAGGGCAGGCCTTATTTTAGGGAAGGCAAAAAGGAACAAATAAAAAATACATGATTGGAAAAAAATTCTTCATTTGGTCTTCAAAACAAAGGTCTGTATCAAAAATGACACCAAGATGTTGACCACTCTGCTTAATAATGGCCAGCACTACATGAACTTTACCACCATCCCTGTGCATATGTTATTTGTTTGTTTTATAGCTATAACTTTTATATATATTATATTCCATTTCTGTGTTTTAATTTCTGCTCCATTTTATGTCTCATGTCTTAGATTCTCTTTTAGTTACATGATTTTTGTAATACATATTGTTTGAGTGAGTCTGAGAACAAAGAATTTCATTGCTAGTGACTGCTTCACTGTAATTGCTGAGCAAGTGACTGAAAATACAGGTCTGGAGTTTTGTAAGTTTTCGCTCTCCTCTCAACAGGTGACCCGACCACTGCTGAGGGAGTGACACTGGACAGAGGAAGGGTAAGATATGAAATATTATTGTTGTTGTTGTTGTTGTTATTTATTATTTAATTATGCAGTTTATATTTATTGAAACTGCACAGTTCTAAAACATGAATGATAATCTGCATTTGTAGTCTAAACGGGTGTGAAAATTATGTTGGTTTGGATCAGTTAACTCAACAGAATAATCACTGTATATTTTTACCTCTAGTGTTTAAAAGCACATGCATTTTTCCCCTTCAGCCAGTGGACTGGAGCTGGAACCAGCTAGCTGACCAGAAGTTTCAGTTCATGGATCATTCCCTGGTCGCCTGCGTCCGATCCAAGAAGGATAAAGATGCCACGGAGTTCTTCAAACTGCTCTCCCTCTGCCACACAGTCATGGTGGAGCACAAAGATGGTAATCCTAAAATCCTAGTTTGGGCAAAGGGGGAAAAAGTCTGAGCGGAGCCTGATGTATGATGAGTAAACCGCAACCATCATGGCTGACTGTAATAGGTTGCGGCCAGATGTCAATCAACTCCAACATAACCCGAAGAAGTTCTCAAAGCTGCATTAAGCAATATTTCACTGCAATTGACTGAAAAGACTCAATAAAGCGATGATGAAAGAAAATGCACAGAAAGATGCCTTAACATAAAACTGCAGGCTCTACTTTGGATGTATCTTTATGTACGAGTTCATCTCTTTCTCTCAGGTAATCTGGTGTATCAGGCAGCGTCTCCTGATGAGGGCGCCCTGGTGACGGCTGCCAGAAACTTCGGCTACGTGTTTCTGTCTCGCACGCAGGACACCATCACCATCAAGGAGATGGACCAGGAGGCAACCTACGAAATGTTGGCGCTGCTTGACTTCAACTCTGACCGCAAGCGCATGTCCATCATCTGTAAGAGTGCACAATCATTTTTACAATTGTTTTTATGGGATTAGTCAACAGTAGTAAAAATTTGGAATGAATGTAGCCCTATTGTTTTAAGTAGAGAGCAGTTAGTTATGTGAGCTAACTACACTTTTACGCACGAACAATGTTAGAGTTTAAAAGTAACATTTTAAAATAAAGCAAAAATTACAGGTATTTTAATTTGCACAGTCTTGAGTCACATCTCTTGGATTAGAGTCACAGTACTGCTGAATTAAAACAAAATCAAAACACACTTTAAGGTAAATGGATCCAACAGCAGCCAGTTGTTTCCCAAGCAGAAGGGAAGGTGCTTGTGGTTGACCGCACCAGCAGACAGACAAACACTAACTTGTTTATAGCTGTTGACTGAGAACTTGACTCCAGAATTCATACTGAAGACTGAAGACTTTCATAGCCATGACTTTGCCCCACCTCTGATCCTTTATCCTACGCTCTCCCACTTATTTTAGTGAAGTTTCCTGATGGTCGTATTCGTCTTTACTGTAAAGGAGCTGACACTGTCATCTATGAGCGACTCTCCCCAAACTCCAGACACAAAGAAACAACCCAGAGTGCTTTGGACGTGAGTTTGCATCGGCTTTATTCTCAATTGCTCTGTTGTGTTTAATTGCTGTATACAGTCTGTTCTGGCACGGCAGACATATATAGAAACGTTGATGTGTGTATGCAGCTGTTTTATTTTGTTGTCTGTGTGCTTCAGATCTTTGCCAACGCGACTTTGCGGACACTGTGCTTATGTTACAAAGACATCAGCGAAGACGAGTACCAAGTATGGTCCACGGCACACAAAGAGGCCCAGGTGTCCATGGTGAACAGAGAGGCTGCCCTCGACCACGTGTACGAGCAGATCGAGAACAACCTGATGGTGAGTGGAACGTGAGCCTTTAAAGAACACTTTGGGGAAACTGGAGCAAAATGATAGACTGTTGAGTAACAGTGACAAAAGATGTGTGTTACAACTGGTTTGATTTTACAAAGGAAAGAAAGGAAAAAATATAATGAAGAACCCCATGTAGGTTGGTTAGGGCAGGCTTCCTTTTAGGGAAGGCAAAAAGGAACAAATAAAAATGATTATTTGATCCATGATTGGGAAAAAAAATCTTCATTTGGTCTTCAAAACAAAGGTCTGTATCAAAAATGACACCAAGATGTTCACCATTCTGCTTAATAATGGCCAGCACTACATGGACTTTGCCACCATCCCTGTGCATGGTAAGTGGAAATAAAGTGGAAATAAACCTGCCTTTAGGAAACTGGGACGTCCCAGCAAAGATGTTTACAGGCTTCAGTAGAAAAACAGAAAAGAAGAAATGCACAACTCTAATCTAAAAATGTCAATTGATAACCGTATGAATTATAAAACAACAAAAATAGCGTCTTAACAGTTATAGGGTTTAGTAAACAACCTGCTTTGGAGGTACAAACAACATCATAAGAGCTCATTTTTTGTGTGTATTGAATTTGTTTATTTTTCCTTCCTGTCTCCCTTTAACTTCCTATCCTCAGAAATGTCCTTTTAGCAACCATCCCAACATTTGAGAAATCTGAAGGACTGAAACTAAATAATTGTCTTTTCTTTTCTTTTTTTTTTTTTTTAAACATCTGTATGTTAAAATCAGTGATCCTCAGCCATGTTTAACAAGCTGTGTTTCTGCATCCAGCTGATTGGGGCGACAGCCATCGAGGACAAACTGCAAGATGGAGTCCCAGAGACCATCGCCAGATTGGCCAAGGCCGACATCAAGATCTGGGTCCTGACTGGGGATAAGAAAGGTACCATCAACACTAACGAGAGGAGTCATACTGTTTATCGACCTGCTCTAATGCACCAGTAGGCCAATAAGAACTAAAACGATGTACAACAATATAAACCTGATTGAAATGCACTATCAAAATGAAAATAATGATGCTGTTAATTGATGGAATGAAAATACAGTAATAGTAATAGTTTAGCAGCTACTTCTTCCTTAATTTGGTACAATGAGGACTCACCTGAATCATCAAAAAAATGTTCTCTTGCTGTAGCAGCTATAAATGGTCAGTAGAAAGAATTATTTTCTACTACTTCTAATGTGTGTTATCTTTTCCCCAGAAACGGCAGAGAACATCGGATATTCTTGTTCACTTTTGACAGACGACATGCAGATCCACTATGGAGATGACGTCAAGTGAGTGGATTAAAATATTGCAGCCTACAACAGTAATATAAATAATAGCCCTTTAGATTAGATTATGATTATAGATTATGTTGTGTGCCAGAGAAGTGACTTTTTTCTATCAATGTAATGTCTAGGTTGTGTGGAAACAGTGAAATTTATACTAAAACGCTGTAACTTTCTAACATACTTGTTTTGGCAGTATGAACACAGTATCCTGTTAACTACCTCTCTGTTATGTTTCTCTTGTTGCTGTAAAACTAACTTGTAACTAGCTTATATATCAATCACACCCTGTTTCTGTTTCACCTCAACATCTTGGTTCCAGCGGCACATGAGAGCAAAAGTGGGCATTGTGTTGTGTAAGAGTTTGTGCATGTTTCTGTTTTCTTTAGTGAGAAGCTGAAGATTCGTCAGGCCAACAGGAGAAAGGAGCCTCAGACCTTCCGTCGAGGCAAAAAGAAACCGGCGGAGCCGTTCTTCTCCGAGCCAGGCAAAAACGCTCTCTCATCATCACTGGAGGCTGGCTGGTGGGTAACGCTAATCTAAAATAAAGAGGAATGATTCATTTTTCGTTCTTTTTTGTTTCGTTCACGGTGGATGGTACAGATTTATTCTGTTTTTATTTTCTCTCAGAATGAGATTCTCTATGAAAAGAAAAAGAAACGCCGTCGTCTGCGTCTGCGTCGTCTGGGAAAGAGAGTTCCTCCCACCAACCCACAGGACGGACAGCCGATGGACGATTGGGAGAAAGAGATGAGACAGGTACAACTAAATAAATGAAACTTTTGAGAGAAGTACAAGTTCAGTTTATTGAAATATGATTACATGGACAGTGCATGATGCTTTACACTAGGGCTATGCAATGTATCAAATATACACCTGATATATTCGAATAATAATTAAAAGAGATGATTGGCAGATGATCGTATCATTATGAGTTTCTTTTTTTTTCCTCAACAGAAGAATACTTGGTATATCTATTTCATGAAACAGGTGTGTAGGAGAGGCCTGAAGCATCTCAAATAAATGTATTAATCCAAGCTACACAGTGTGCGGGTGTTTGTGTGCAGGTTTCTTAGTAATATATTACCTAATTAAAATCAAGCAGTTTTTACATGCAGCGTTAGGGTTAGAGAGATACCAATTAAATAGCACCCCTCCTGTCTGAGTTAACGTCAGTTTAAAAGGGAAGTCAGCTAACAGTTGATTTATTTAGAAAAAAAGTAACAATGGGTCGATCACATTGTTAACAATGTTTGTAAGTTTGTAAGCTGTTTTTGAAATTGAAAATTGGGGGTCAGTTTGAAATATGACTGACAGACTGCAGGCTGAACTTGACCAAGTGCATATGAATAGTTTTTTTCTCCAGTGTTCAAGGTTTTCTGCATTAAACCACCCAGAAAACAAGCTAATAAAAGGAGTTTTAACAGTAACCCCGTGATGCACTATGGATAGCAGTTCCCTAATTGACTCTTTGATTGGACATTCTCACATCATACTGTGACATGTAGTGGCTGAGATATGCGTTGTATATTCGAGGCATAGCCTAAACATATTGATATTATTTCTAAGTTCACATGATAACAACCATGATGAAATGTCTCTACAGATCGATTTTGTGGACATGGCTTGTGAGTGTGAGGCAGTCATCTGCTGTCGTGTCACACCCAAGCAGAAGGCTAACGTGGTGAGTTTGGTCAAGAAGTACAAGAAAGCCGTGACGCTGTCCATCGGAGACGGAGCCAATGACGTCAACATGATCAAAAGTAAGGACGTGAACGATCTCTGCTCGTGTTATAGAAAAACTTTCTTTGGCATACAACACGTTCCAGTGAATCTCCTCTGATCTCTCTCCCTGTCCTGTTCCCCCCCAGCTGCAGACATCGGTGTTGGTATCAGTGGTCAGGAGGGGATGCAGGCCGTCATGTCCAGCGACTATGCCTTTGCTCAGTTCCGTTACCTCGAACGCCTCCTGCTGGTGCATGGACGCTGGTCTTACATCCGAATGTGCAAGTTCCTGCGTTTCTTCTTCTTCAAGAACTTCGCCTTCACACTGGTCCACTTCTGGTACTCCTTCTTCAGCGGATACTCCTCACAGGTCAGCAGCACAGCAGCCTTTGTCTTTATCAGGTCTATTTATCAAGTCTGTAAGTTGAGCAAGAAGAAAGATTATGGGCTCATTAAAATCATTAGATTTCATCCTTGAGGACCATTCATTTCCAGAGCTAATTTCATGCCAATCAGGGCATCATTGTTTTTACATTTATACGTTCTTGATGCTGTCGTTCATGCATAGCTATGTAGGTGAGCTGTAATGTGCAAGGGATCAACTTCGCTTTTTACAACTGACTACACCCACATCATTCCTCACTTTTCCACGTCTACAATAATATCGGAAAGAGTGCTCTGTACTGTGTGCTGGGCTTCCATCGATGCTGACAATAGTTGTGCATCATTTTTGTTTCCAACGCTCTTCATCTGTCTATCAGACCATTAACAGGCTGATATAATGCAGCCTCATCCTGGCATACGAAAGTTTAGTCTCACTACCAGCCACTGAGTAATTGTGTTTCTGTCTGCAGGTTGCCTATGAAGACTGGTTCATCACGCTCTACAATCTCTGTTACAGTGCTTTACCCGTTCTACTAGTCGGACTTCTTGATCAGGTAAAAACAGGCTAAATGGTAAACAAACAAAGAACAATACAGAAAAAGGTCACAGGCAGGTTTATTTTCCAGATTCATGTAACCATTGCTGTAAATTGCTCTATTTTCATATGCTATATATTGTTGCAATGAATCCCCAAAACTTTATCCACCCTCTTTGTTTGATATTATTTTTGTTCATAAAAAAAAATACAATTGATTCTTTTCTGCTCAATTTTTCCTCATCCCACTGCAGGATGTTAATGACAAACTCAGTCTGAAATTCCCGAAACTCTACCTGCCGGGCCAACAGGGGTCGTTATTCAACTACAAGAACTTCTTCATCAGCTTGTTCCACGGCATCTTCGTCTCGCTCATCATCTTCTTCATCCCATACGGAGCCTTCCTGCAGACCATGGGGCAGGATGGAGAAGCCCCCTCCGACTACCAGTCTTTTGCCGTCGTCACTGCCTCGTCGCTGGTCTTCATCGTCAACCTGCAGGTGAGCCGTTGTAGCAGCCCTGTGAAGTACCATGGTAACAACCATCGGATGAGAACATGCTGATATTATAAATTATCATGCTGAGTTGAATCAGCAACAATTTAGATCTGACCATTTTCCCTCTTCATAAATGAAAGTGTGTCAGCTTTAAGGTACTAAATTTAAAGAAAACTTTGTGTTCTGTATTCATATTTGAAGCACTGACTCAGAACTCCAGAGGAAATGCATGTAACGGATTTATCTCATGTGAATGACCTGCTGACCTTTTCTCATGTTTTTCACCTCTTCTTCATTAGATCTCTCTGGATACCTCCTACTGGACTTTTGTCAACTGCTTTGCGGTTTTGGGCAGCATAGCCATCTACTTTGGTATCGTGTTTGACATCCACAGTGCTGGGATCCATGTCATTTTCCCGTCAGCGTTCACCTTCACCGGTCAGTTACCAACCATTCACCACAGGGCGTTTGTCTGGCTTTATAGTCTCTAGTCTCCAAATTAGTATCTAAAAATTTTCTTTTTTTTTTTTTTTTTACTGAGAACCTGTTCCCAAACACAAAAAATACAAAACTAATGCAAGCTTGTTCTGGATGCCTGTATTTCATATTGTAGGAAAACAAGAGAGTAGGTTTCATCCTGCATTCTGCATTCTGCTGAATTTGTACCAATTTCTGCCGTTTTTGCATCAATTCATGGTGGAAATGTCTTTATTTATGTAAAGAAAAACACCACATTCAGGCACCAGGTGACAGCTCTAAATATAAATGGTTATAATGCAGTGAGCCTCTCAGATATTCTCTATTCAAATATGTGCTCTCCAGCTTTGCTCATTTAATGTCATCCCTGCTGACTCAGCACACATGGAGGCATGATTTACTCTTCTGTCTTCTTTTGTGTCTCTTTGTTTGAGGAAGTTACATCTTTAAATGTGCATGTGGCATCTTTTTACACCAATCATATATTCATTCATTTAAATTAATTTGATAAAGTACTTTAATCGCTCATATATGTTTCAGAAAGGTTTCTGCTCATGTTCAAAATACATCCCACATATCTGTGTTTTGAAACACCTTTTAGAAATCATGTACTTCTCAACTGTTAACAAAGCTGACTGAAAACAAGAATACTGATTAAAATGTGCAAATCAAATCTAATGCGATCACCTCAACGACACTTGCAAACAGCGCTTGTAAAAGTAAACCTGAAAAATATTACCCAGTAACTCACTGGCTGCCATCATCTGAGAAAATATCAGGTCTCTTCCTCCTTTTTGCTTTTGGCATCCCTTGCTCCTACTACGTAGAATTTTGAGTGGTAAATCTGCTACTGACAAATCACTTTTTTTTTCTTGTAGCTTTCCAGTTTGGTGTGCAGAAATCTTTAAATGCTGTTAAATATTTACAGTACCACAGAAGCCTCAGTAGCTGTTTCTATGAGGAAAACTCAAAAATCTGTTGTATCTGAATCATTCTAACCCCTAAAGTTATCTCTTATCCTCATCGTAGAAAGCTCTTTCTGCTTTCCAGTAGTTGCCCTCTTCACTAATCTCTTAACATGTCGTGTATTGTAGGTGTAGCGTCGAATGCTCTGCGTCAGCCGTACCTGTGGTTAACCATCATCCTCACTGTGGGCATCAGTCTGCTGCCTGTTATCTGCATTCAGTTTCTCCATAAAACCATCTGGCCCTCTGTAGGAGACAAGGTGAGACCTGTAGGAGTCAAACTACCAACCTGGGCCTGCCTCAATGCTCACCAATATCAGGAACTATTACTAGGAAAATGTAGATGTGACTTGTTAATATGAGACATGCTGAAGAAAACAGATTGTTTCTCCAATTGTACTTGCTTCTTTCCCATCATCCTCCAGGTCCAGAGAAACAGGAAGAAGTACGAGATGGAGATGAAAGAGGAGGAAAAGAAAAAGCCGTCAGCCTTCCAGCGCAGCCGGCGTTCCCGCCGCTCTGCCTACGCCTTCTCTCACTCCCGTGGCTACGCCGACCTCATCTCTACTGGGCGGAGCATTCGGCGGCGTCCACAGGCCCGTGCTGGACCCCAGGACAGCATCAAAGAGGTTCCCCAGAGAGAGGCCGAAAACATCTGACGTAGCTGAGCGGGGGTTGGAGAAAAACTTTAGCCAGACTGGTTCTAAATATTTGGGAAAGTGCAAAGACCGCTTGATTTTATCTTCATTTCTATCTGTTGAATCGCTGCTGAAATGGTAAACATCAGACAACATCTGTACACAGACGCGACAGCCTGGTCTGAGTTTAAGGTGACGTCTTGCTTTGGGATATTCAAGTGCCTTGGAGGAAAAGAAGCTTGCTCAATGTACAGAAATGAAGCGAGGGACTTGGTTTACCAGTGTGTTAACCTGATGTGTGGAAAGTGAAATGAATTGCAGCTGAATGTGTTTTTGCTCCACTGCCACCCTCCACTTCGTCCTCTATGCACAGACTCTCTTGTTAAAATGCAAATTAAATTTTAAAAAAAAAAAACAAAACAAAACAAAAGAAGCTCTCCGAAGAGACGACCGCCTTTACCGGGGTTTGAGGTCATGCTGTGACTGACAATGTTGTTTAACTCAGGATTTTTAAAATAAAAGCCTTATTTTTAGTCATATTGTCCCTGTTCACCACAGCGGTGTGTGGGTGCCGTTTAATATATTTCTGACATTCTTTTCTTTTTAGCCCGACATCTGGGGAGCACTTGATATGTTGGTATTTTAATAAAATTTAGACATCTATATTTTCTAATTAGTTTGTCCATTAGTTCCATGAAATTACTTTCTTCTCCTAACACAGCTGTTAGTTTAGATTTATATCCATCGCTTGAGATGCAAATCCAGACGTTTTCCTCCATGTTGAAATAATGAGCTGAAGCGAAACATGTCAAGGTATCCAGTTTTAATGTTTGCTTTTAAATAGTGGTGGAATGTTACTAAGTCAGGCTGTATAAGGTGGTAGGTGGTCAGATGTTAGAAAGTGTGTATTAATTTAAAAAGTTGTAAATAGTCTTTTCTCCTGTGCTGTATCAAATGTCCGAAGTGTCCTTGTTACAGTCACTAATAGGAGAGACTTCAACTGTTTTTGCCTTAGAATCTCACTCTGGATTTTTTTTTTTTCTTCCTAGAATTTGAATTCAAGTACTCCTCATGTCTTATGAGGGGGAGAAACACAGATAGGAGGTCTTGGTTTGTCTTGATTTGATTATGTCATATGTCTTTCCATTTTTTGAACTTCTTGAAAGTTAAAGCACATGTTCTATAAGTTGTAAAAATGTCTTTGTCTGTCACTGGTTGTTTACAACAAACCCAAAGAAAATGTCTGTGTTTTTCCATAATCAGATTGAGGATATCAGCGACAGTACAGTACGCCAAAACTGACACATCCTTGTTCTGTTACTGTATCTCCTTCATGCTAGTGTTACTCAATGCAGATAATGTCTTTTTATTACTGAATGAATGAAGGCAGTTGATGAGGACTGTTGTTGACTGGAACAGTCTGGTCTCTGTCATATGATGGTATTTTATTATGTGGTTGTTAATAAATCTGAAATTAGTTTATTTTATTGTGCTGACTGATGTCTCTTGTTCTAATTTAACAGGAATTAGGTCAGGGTAATACATGGACCCAGGTTTCAGTACCACTATCTAAATGTCTTGTTTTTCAGTAACTTACTTTTGTGCATATAGAGATGTCTGATGAAAATATTTCTTATTAACAAAATAAGTCAAACTTCTCAACAGTGTCATCAATATTTTATGAACATAAAAGGCCAGACAAAATCTATGCGTAAATACATTTTAGAAATGGTAGTAGTTATAGATGTATCTGCGGTATCTGTTAAAATAACGAGTAAAGCAAAGAATCGAATTATTAAGTCAATAAGAATTATTGACTAACAGGGACATTTTATGAGATATTGCTCCTAAATTCATTAGAGCTATGGACCCCCTAAACATTATGAAGTCCCAAAACACAAAAACACAACATACCAAATATGAAGTCTGGTAGACCGTGTCCTTCTCAGAGTTAAATTTATGTTAAATGAAACACAGAAATGTCTGTCTGTTTTATGAGGCAGCAATCAAAGTAACTTATAGTCCATAATGTGTTTCTATTATCGCTGTCTATTTACTTATTTTGAGAAGTTGCATTCACTATAGCTTTATTGTAATATCTGGACTGGAAACCCTTTTAAAACAAGGACAGGAAGTACATTTCAGTATCACTTTTTGTTATATTCATTAAAATTCTTCTTACAGCCCAACAGAAATCAATAAATCAAATGGTCTGACAAAAAAACCTCAAAAGATTCTGGTGTCTGCGTTCATTGTAGGACTGCAATAAACCCATCAATCATTTCATTCAGACCCAGTGTCATATCACGGCTGCCAATAACTTCAATCAGACAAACTGCTCATCAGCACAAACGTCCTCTTCAGGGCTGCAGAGAATTTCCCTATTTCTCACAAGTTTCTGCAGGGAGCCAGCCTATCTTCTCTCTGACGCTCAGGTCCTATTAGCTCACAGGCTGCTGTTTGACTGATTCCACCACCGTCAGGAGTCTGATGTTCGCCTGCAGCACACGGCTGTGAACAGGCCCTGCAAGTTTGTCACCAGAACTTTGAGGATGTCCTGTGTGAGCAGGAGGTGTGGCCTTTACACCGGTTATATGGGTGATGGCGAACATGAATACCTGTCACAGCAGGAAAAATGTAGGTGTGAAAGATCAAAGAAGTTATGTTTGAATTCTAGTAAGCTGCTTCAGGGTCAGACTCCTGATGCTGTGCATGTTTAGTGTTACACTATCATGGCTCAGTGGACTGACACTTGATTAGAACAAAGCCGCTGTTAATGCTGTCAAACACCTTCCTATTAAATCAAGTTAAAATGTCTGCTGTAAAAAGGCTCCATCTCCAAGGATGGAAAACTAAGCTGAGGAGGACACCTGGTGGTGAAAGAGGGACATGAAAAAGAGTAAAAATCTGAACAGTGGAGGGGACAGGAGTGGACACAGAGATGGAGAACAGAAAGTGGGACATTGTGCTTTCTGATGGCTCACAGCACTTTGGAATCAAAACCACCACAGAAAGGTTGCAATGGGTATTTAAAAGATAACCTGCTGATTTATTCTGTGTTTTATCATCTGACACACCAGGATCAATGTGCTGTGACATGCATGGAGATGGCCTCTGCTACATATTGTTTAATTTACCAATGGAAATGAACAACTGGTTCACTTTGAATTCATCACACCAATACTGCAGTAAGCCTTTTCCTTTCCCTGATGTGGTCATAAAACCTGAAAAAGATGAAGCCAGGTCACTAATAGCACCAACATTGTATTTTGGATTAAATTTGTTTAATGATATCATTCAGCTGCTCCAAACAAAGAACAAATAAAAGTGTACTAAAGGTTGAGCTGACTCAACAAATCTAATTAAAACCGACCTTTTACCGGCCAAAAAAATAATCAATTAATTGAAAAAGAATCATCTGATTAATTGAAAATGATAATTACTTTTTTCATAGGTTTCAAGTTTAAATAATTTAAATTAATTAAATTAATCATACAGAGTGGGAGAATTACAATTAAAGTAGCCAACAATGTCATTCAAACAAAGACAGCAGGCAGAAGACATGAACTAACCTTTTCATTGTCAATTAAATTCTCAATATTAATGTTATTTTGTATTTTCAAACATGATTCTGTCTTATATGAATGAATACATTGTGGACATGTCACTTGTGAGAAATCATCAAGAGTTTTAAAACTGAATGTTTGTCTTCATCCCACTTTAAACACTGAATGCAGCCCTTTCTGAGCATGTTAAAATACTGTTTAAAAGTACTGTCAGTGTATTCCAGTGAGTAAAGGAGGTGTGGAGCCTCTGGGTGTCACTGCAGCTCTGCTCTGCTCTCAGTCAGACGTCAGCATGTAGCTGAGCTGCAGGAGCAGAGGACGGCAGCTCACATGACACCCGATCATCTGAGCAGGTTTCATCACTCATATTTTCACATATATTCCTGCATCTTCACCTGACTGTGCAGTTTAACACTTCATAGGGATTTTTTTTTTCCCACAGGCAGACATCCATCAATATAGAATCACACATTTTTACTTTTATTTATTTTGCCCGAGGAGCACATGTAGCTTGTAAAAGCCACATTGGACAAATGACATGAGTTTTAATATAAGTATCAGCTTTAAATGTAGATGTTTAGTTTTTATCTAACGAATCAGCTGTCCTTATTTGTAGAGCTTCATTTTGTCTGTCCTTATTTATCTTACTACATACACACAAAATAAAATAATAGCCAGTCATTTCCTTATCCAATCATCACCATATTTACTGCAGGTGTTCTTACAGAATGGTAAAAACCACATCTCTTTCAGGTGAAATAACTTATACGCTGCTGAATCCACAAAAAACTTAAACTCTTACTAACATGTTGAAACACACTGCTACCAGCCGACACCTGGTTCAATACTGTATTTCCTTTTTGATGCTAAAATTCTCTCAAATAGAATAGCACTTTGCATCACTAGCAAAAGGCCTAAAAAACAACAGGTCAAATAATTAAAAAACAGCCATAAATTATACAGACAATGAATGACAAATCATAAAAAGTTAAAATGATAAAAAACAGGCTCTGAAGAGTATGCACACAATAGAAAAGATTGAGATGGTACATAAACTAAATGAGTCTGTATTATCTGTGGCAATAGGTCTTTTAATAATGAAACTGTCACCTATCAGATGTAAAAAGTCTGTAGCAGCTGTGATGAGCTTCAATTTGTGTATTTCTGTGTTGTCTTTTGTTCTCCACTTGAACATTGTAGAGTCATCTGAACACTGAGACAGTTATAAACTGTTAACTCAGTGCCACTGAGGGGGAGACAAACGAGTTTGAATTCAGAGGACGGACAAATAATTTAACCTCAAACTGCTTTAAACAATAATCTGTGGAATAAAATAACTATCTTTATTATTTCTTTGTAACACATGACAGTCATGGCTGAATAAGGAACAATCAAAGTTGAAGTACTTCTTTTGGACAGTGCAGTGAAAACAAGTTGTTAACATTATCTGATATTGCTGCACAATGTAGCTTATTTACACATCCAGCAATTTTGGAGCGACATTATATTTAATTTGCAGTTTTTGTTGTGTCCACTTGGCGGGTAGAAGTGTAATAATTTGCCCTTCCTTTAATTCTGATTTTACTTTCTACCAAATATGTGGCTTGTTAGCTGCCACAGAGATGTTCACCAGCTAGATGCTACTATTTCTGTCTGCTGTTTGGTGCAGAGCAGGTAGTGTACTGTGGGTTTTTACATTTTTTTTCACTGAAAACAGCAGATAGCGACCTTACGAGAGTGGTCAGGGTGCTGACACTCGGCCAGAATTGGGTGACCGCTTGTCTTTTAATTATTGTTATCATAAAAATCAGTTATAGTCTCTTAAAGAGACTCCTCTGACTCCACCTGCTGCCTCTAAGGCCATTTGACAAGAATCCACCACACCTGAATCAAATCAACCAATCAGAACAGAGTATCTGACAGAGCTTCAGTCACTGCTCCTGAACAGACTTCGCTCCACCGCTCGAACTCATCGCGGATTTAATGGGAGACAACAACTGGATGACCAAGCAATGAGAAAACAACGGTTTACAGGAAAAATAGAGGAGACGTGAAAAATCTGAGAGGGCTGAGAGGCAGTTATGAAATTATAAATGAATAACAATCCTACCACAAGAGCAGACAGAGAAGGCTCAGCAACATTTAGGGGTTAACCCTGACCTTAAAAGTCCTTTTAAAATGCTCATATTAACATCTGATGCTTCATGTTCCTTAAAGCAATCGTGCATGAATGACATCACTCCATCAGGGCTTTAAAAGTTGAAATTGTATTTGATTCTTCCCTGCAACCAGTAAAATTACTGCTATAACACTGCTAACAGCATGTTAAATCACCTTTTTTTTGGCTGCTATCTCTCAGTCTCTCTGTCAAATCTGCATCAGTTCCACATCGGAGGCCTCCAGGCGGACTCAGATAATGCTCTCCATATTTACAGTGGCGGGAGGATTGGGAGGTTTTTGACTAGATCCCATTTGTATGAACCTATTAGTGCTGAGCGCTCTGAGCTCCCTCTGATACGCCTCTGAGATTAGGCAATGGTATTACTGTAAGAGGATCGACTTGCCTCGAGGTGAGGGCCAAATATACGGGGAGAGAAAGAGAGAGAGGAACACACACAAAGATGGGAACATGCTCACACAGATAGGGACCACACACTCCCCAGAAAAAAAAAAAGGAAAAAGAAAATCAGGATCTGGCAGTGAGAGCGGGAAGAGCGCGCACACACACACACACACACACACACACACACACACACTCTCTCTCTCTCTCTCTCATTACTACTGTCATCATTGCTTGTGCTTTGTTAATGTTCTTTATTTTTTTAAAATGTATGTGTGTTTGTGTGTGTGTCTGTGTGTATGTGTGTGTGTGTGTGTGTGTGCAAGAGAGAGAGAGAGAGAGAGACTGTTAAAGAAATTTCACTCTCCTGATCATGGATGGAGTATTTAACACCTATGTGCAGTTTGGAGAAGATGTCTGAACAGGATCAACCAGAACAGCCAGCACAGACATGCATACATTTTTGTTTTCTATTAAAAGATCCAAAACACACCTGATCTGTCCGTGCATGGATCTATTGCACTTTTCATTCTCTCTGTTTCCTCTATTCATTCCAGTCAAAAGTGTTTGAAAAATACATACACACAAACATACAATTTACCCTACACGTCACAGTTCACACTCTTCATCTGACTCAAGGGAATCCTTTTTCTCCTGCGATGATATGACCAGAACTGATATAAAGTATCCATATTCAGGTATCAAATTTTCACACTTCAGTCATTGTATTATTATAAATTGTCACCATGAACAGCAGTGACACCGTCATTATCAAACAGACATGAGTTTATGAAACCTTACAAACTGAACACTGCAACTTCATTGGGTTGACATCAAATACACAAAAAAAAAAATTAAAAAAGCAGATTAGCTGATTTGATTTTAAGATAGTAGCCTGAAAATAATATTATATACAGCACTGACACTGTGCGTCTTTCTATTGTTATTATGTTTATATATTATGTTATGCTTGTATGATCACAGAGACTGTAGAATGAAAAGGCCTGTGAACACAGAGGATGGTGACAGGGGGAGACAGAGGAAATCTACATTTCACAGTAGATTCAGCTACTTCAGCCTTTTGCCCATGCTCTGACCCTGAGTGGACCTGAGGTTTCGACCTTTCCAGTTGTCTAGTTGAGCCCCCCTATATAAACATTTTGTTGTGCATGTGGGAAAAAAACAACAGCCAGTAAGTACATTTACTAAAGCACTCTAAAGATGAATGAACTACTTACATGATAGTTATGGTCTACTGAAAGTTGTTATTTATATATTCTCATAGTTTTGTCTGCCTCCTCATCTGTTCTCATGAAGTTAGCTGCATAAATCTGGGAACATGGTGACATCACTGAAGGGATGTCAGATCATCACGTTATCTAAACTACTTTCAGCATCTTAGTGAAAGTGAGCACACCTGACTGTCAGTAAGAACAGACGCTGAAAATCTCAAATTGAAAATCTTGATTACACGTCACATACACTAAAATTACCATAAAAAAGAAGTTTTTTTTAATTTTATTTAAATTTAAGTTAACTGGAAATGACTTTACATGCAGCAACGTTGAGTGTAATGTCAGTAATAATTTCTCATTACATGGGAAAATGTACATAGAAAGTACAGGAGGTGAAAACTGAGCCAACAACCATCTGTAAACTGTGGTGGATGTTTCCAATATTGACAGTAACCTTAACACAGTAAGAGACAGATGACAGTAGTGTCTTTCATTTTCACACATCTTAGGGAATAAACTTGTGAGCACAATGACATTATTACTGATAGCAATATTAGACAAAACTGTGAAAATACTCCCTGTGTCCACTGTGGTATTCTACATTCTGAATGTCTCATTCAACATTTTGCTCCATTAATTTTCTTCGGTCAGAAAGAGGCAGGTTGACGAGGCGGAAGTGACAGCCACCCCCTCGCCCCCCCACGAGCAGAGGGAGAGAGCGCCATGTCATAATTTATGCCTTAAAAAGCATGAATTTTTCAGCGCACAGTGGCAGAGATGGCACTTCATGTTTACGACAATCATTTCCTTAGTGAATGATTCATGTGGATGTGGCGCTTCTGAATTTTTCAGGGAACAAACAGAAACACTGATGCTCAGAGATTTAAACTCCTTTCCTGGTCGCCTCTTCAACAGCCAAACTGAGCGTCTGGGAATGGAACAAACAGGGAGGTGAGCGTGGGAATGATAACCCGACCTGCCTTGTCCTCACTTTTTTATTTCTCTGGTTCATTTTTTTTTGTTTCAAGGTCACAGAAATAATAGTTTAGCTTGACAGATGTTGACAATTTGGATTTTTTTCTCATGTGTCTGTTTCTGGACAGAGTAAATTCAGGTCCCCCATGTATTTCCAGTGGCTGAAAATTATGTGTTGTCATCTCAGATGCTGTACTCGGAGTCCTGTTATAACATAAAAAATTAACGCATGAATGATGCATGAATTCTGTCATGTCCCCAAAGTTGAAATCTTATGTGTTCACCTGGATTTCTTTCTCCTGTCAGGCCAAGAGCAGCAGCCTAAAGGCCTGATCACAGCTACATTTAAACATGCATTTTGTGACAGCTTCTGTTAACTCCAGAGAAATGAGTGGGTTTGCTTGTTTGGGTGAAGTAAATCTGTGTCAGATGAACTTTGGTGAAATTTGCATCGTTAGTCAATAGTAACCCATCTTGACAGTGCTGATCTTTGAGTGGATGGAGAGTCGGAGAGACCAAAACTGGAGGATGCTATCAGAGCTTATTATATAGCTTAACTGTGTTGCACCATCCATTTTAATGTAGCATCTATATACATCAGTATCAGGTAAGAGAGGAAAGTCATCTGGACTTGCTTGAGGTTCTTGAAGACATTTCACCTCTCATCCAAGAGGCTTCGTCAGTTCTGAGAACTGAACTTTCTTGTCACTCTTCTGACTCTTAGAAATGACTACGATCTGGATGACTGAGAATCCTGCAGACATCAGCGAAAAATGATAATTAACTTTTATTAAACAAAATGACACACAATGGTGAACAAACTGTCAGTTAACAGAGAAAACAGAGAGAATCTGCAGCAGGTATTGTGACTGACTGGTGACCTGGAGTTACAGCTGTTGAACAGCTAGCTCTGAGAGAAGCCACTACATCAGCAAGTTTCTACAACCACATTTTATCATTAGTAGTGGTGAGAGGTGATATCATCGACATATGTCACTTGATCAAAAATGCTGTTTAATAATGGTGGCCACAGAGTCACTTAGTGCAAGCTTTATGTTTTAATGGTGCAGCTTGGCTCACTAATCCACTGACTGAAACTAGTAGTTATAATTTCTGGAGGATTTTACACACAACAGAATCATGGACTTGTTGGAGTCGGTGCGCTAACTGATAATTATATTATGGCTTAATCACATGGTTGTGTGTGCGTGTGAAGAGTTGGGGGGGGGGGGTTGGATCAAGCTTGTGCTAAAGTATCCTGTGCTGTTACTCCTCTCTACATAGCGGCCACCCTAGCTGCCGTAGTATTCACTGCTCTGGAGCTTTAAAACAGGGCCTTAAATGCATCACTGTTGGCAACAGCTTCTCTACATCTTGTGTTTAGCTGCCATTGTATTCCAGTTTTTTTTAGATTTGATCAGATTGGAAGCAGTAATATGTGTCAGAAAATATGTCTAATAATAAACCAGGCTATTATTATTTAATATAAAATGTTGTATGGGCCACTGTCACCCTGATATTCAGCGTCACTCCTCTGCTCAGTGGAGGCATGTCCTCCTTTAAAAATCACATTTATCTGTTTCCTGGAAGCTACAGTCGCCTGGTGGAAATCTTTCATTTTGCCTGTGTAGTGCCCTTCAGAGGGCCCTACCGGCTGTTTGGATTTTAGCCAAGGTTACTATAGAAACACACAGAGGGAGAAGTGCAGCAAAACAGGAAAGGCTTGCTCACGCTAATGGAAGATGCTCATTGAGTCCCACAGAAAAACACACACACACACGTCCAAATGTGACCAAAATGTAAACAGCGAAGGTTGAGTTTTGTTAGCGATCAAACCATTTGGATAACCTCTCCTCAGAAAGATCAGCTCTGTGTTCACAGCAAACCTATTGTTTACAACACACACACACACACACACATGCACACACACATTCATCTTCTCCTTGTGTGCAGTTGAACATTTCATCTGGGATAAATTGTACATTTTCCCTTTGTGAATAACAAAACTAATTCTGAAAATGTATTTTATTTGCTTTATTTTTTCATTAACAGAGCAGATTAAATTCGTGTGGGGTGTGACTGAGGGACTCCATTCCATCACAGGCTGACACTGGAGGGTGTGTGTGTGTGTGTGTGTGTGTGTATGTGACCTCAGAGGAGTGTTATTCTCTTTGAGGGGAGTTTGATAGTCGTGGCAGACACCTGCACAGATCACAGCTGAAAAATTGAAACGGTGTTGACTGGGAGAATATGGAATCAGCCAACGAACGAGCAGATGAATGAATTAAACTGCTGATCAAACGTATCAAATTAAAATGAATGTTTGATTGAAGTCAACCACACCAAATGCACTCAGCATGCATATTAAAAGAAGACCCGAAACATTAACCTGAATAAATGTACACGTATGTGGAGAGAGCAAGAGAGGTTATGAATGAATGGATGAACAAACGTGACAGAGTGAAGTGAGCAGACGTCGGAATAAATGTTAGATGATTGGCAGCGTGTGAATAATGATAGTAACTGTTTAGATACTTCATTTTGCCAGACATTTGTACTGGCAAATCCTACCTACCTAACACTGCCACTTTGTTGAATTGTGCAAAATGTGCAAAGTTAAAGACCCGTGGCCACTGTGTTATAGCCATTCCAATTAATTATGTTACTGTAGTGCCACCCATAGATGTCATGCCTTCACATTGTGCACAATTTTTAATGTCATTTAAATTTGGTTTCAAGATCATAATGTGTTCAGGAGTTTGGCAGTTTTGTGGCCACACCTGCAGCACCAGAATCTGACATCTGGAACGTCATGAAAAGAAATGAGTACATTTTTGGCGTCATCTGAAATATCATATACCAGATTGTATGAAGATGTTTGTAGGAGCAGGGGTGAAAATAAAAAGATAAATGGCAGGGAATTTGTTGAAATGGAATAAACATAACCTGAACTAATGAACCGAGTAATTCAGGGAGAAAATGGCTTTATTGCTTCACTGTTCAGTAGTTATGACTCAAAATATATAGTGTTTTTTAAATGGGGACATTGTTTTGTGATTGGCTGTGAATATATAACAATGTTCTTATAGACATATAGGTTAAAAACACCCCAAAAGTCCTGCACACTGTTGATCACTTTCCTCACTTTAGTTACAAGGATCTGTTTCTCTGTTGTTATTTTATAGTCTGGATTAACACTAAAAACTAATCGTTTGTTTCATGGCCCATTGCCTGGTTTTGCCACTAAATTAACCACTAAACTAACTTCTTCTTAATCTCTTGCTACCAAACTGACAAATGCAGACAGTCCTCCCAAGAAAAGCAGCAGCATCAGTTGTTTGTGCAAAAACAACATTACATAAAAGTTAATTTTAACCCAAACTGTCATCTTTCATTAAACCCAACCGAATCATTTTTGTGCCCAAACCCAACCAAACCTTAACCTCAGCTACAATGAGGACCTATCGTGGACTGAAAACAAAAGCTCTTGGTGGAGGTAAAAATAAGTATTTCTATCTTTTAAGATGTTTGGTCCCCTCTGACTCTGCTGGCGTCCTGTGGAGGCTGACTGCACGAGGCTGAAGAGCCTTAAAGAGCACACAGTGTAGTAGATGTCACACTTTGTATTAGATTTTCTGTTAGTATGAAATGGTAAAGTAGGCATATGTTGATTTTTTTTTTTTGAAAGGCCGACCAACTGTTAAAAAAGGAAATTCTGATGGTGTGTCTGTAGTACATAGTGTATATAATTAGTGTTTAATATGGATTTGGTACACAGTGGTGTCTCCAGCTGCTTCTTTTCACCTGCTATTAACTTCAGCTAAGACGTTTCGTTCCCTGTTCACACGTATGGTGACAGACAGCCACAGTGTCTGTTGATGCAGGATGTACTGTAAAAAGTACCAATGCAGCATTAATGTACCGGATCTCTCAGTCTTAAGTTTTCAAAAGCACCAGCTATTGATTGAATTTAAGGTGAAGTAAACCTGCTGTATCACATTTTGGAATCATGACACGGTGCTTTGTTTTTTAAGGATCTCTGCAGCAGCAGAGCAGGAAAATCAAAAGTAAGTGAACATCATTTCTCTCTCCTTTCTGTCCAGATGTTATTGATGTTATTTCAATACGCATCCATAACTTTAAAGATATTTTAGGATTTTCTTTAAGATTCTACAGGAATCTGGTACATCTTACAGAACTGGTGATGAAATTACATAAACTTATCCCCTCCAACTCTCATCCACCATCCAGTCCTTTAAAACTTTCCAACAGAGTAAAGCTCAGAAATAATCCAAATACCCAGGCGTTCCACAGTGGTCTTTAAGTTAATCAAAGACATACCTTCAGATGGGAGATACAGTCTGATATTTAGGTTTATCTTCTTGTTCTCAGTCGTTCCGAGACTCAGATGAGAAGACGGGTATCAGTTTTACCTCTTTGCGTCCAGTATTGAAAATAGATCCAGTATTTTATCTTATATTAGCAAAAAGACAACAACTCTAAAGCTGTCTGATTTAAATGATGTGATTCTTATGAAGTGAACCTACATACATACATTGAAACATTCAATATTTCACAGAAATGTTATTGTTATGATATTGATATTTCTGGATATTCAGAACAGGTATTCATGATACATACCTCTATGATTGTTTCTTTTGAGTCATTCCCACATGCACCTCTCTCCTGCTGTAAATACTCAGTGGAGTACCAAATGTGTGTGTATGTATCCACTGTGTGTATGTCCATGTCTGAAAATAGTCCCTAACAGATGCACAATTTCCTCCTTTTTGAGTAGTAGTGAACAGTTGTTTAAAAATGACTTCAGCTTTTTTTTTTTTTTAATGAAATTGTATATTTTATATATTTGTGAGGTGTTTCTTTCAAAGATTGTTGTTTTTTAATGGGATTTGATGACAAAATGATAAAATACAGAATCACCAGACTTCTTTTCTGTCTTAATTTTAACAGTTTGCAGATATGTTTTCCTCTGTGAATGGCACTGAAGCATACAGCAGTATGCATTAACACTGCTGCAGTATAAATGCATCAAGCACTGAAACACTTGCACTCTGTATTTCAGTATATGCTCTCTAAAGATGCCTACTTTTTCATTAAAACGCTCTCTCCCTGAGGTTTAACCTAATTCTTCAGAGCACTGAAACTCCCCCGGCGCTCTTCATCCCCTGAGGTTTCTCGTTTGACTCTGAATCTCTCCCTCTAATATTCAAATACGACTGCTTTATTTTTATTAAACATTTATAATATTATGTCCCATTTAGCTGGACACAGTTAGAGCCCATTTTTAGCACATGTGGCCCCACAGGGAATCGAACTCTCACCCGGACTGTGTTGGTGCCTTGCTCTGCCGATTAGGGACAGGGGATCAGTAAACTGCTTCACCCAGGGGAACAAAAAAAAAAAAAAAAGAACAGAAAGAAAACATTGGAGGTGCAGATTTGAACCAATAAATCAAAATGATACAGGATTATTATGTAAATTTTAACCTCGGAGGGCAGTTTCACTTAGTACTGATGTAGGTGTGCAAGTCTGTGTGTGTGTGTGTGTGTGTGTGTGTGTGTGTGTGTGCAGGAAGAAGCAGTTCTGCATCCATGTTACACACACTCACACTCACACAGAAGACATTGTACTCTGCCAGCTGAGACCCAAACAATAAAAAACAACAAATAATAAAACTCTTCTCTTACTCTCCGTCTTCCCTCCAGGACAGACTGTCTCTCTCTCTCTCTTTTTTTCTTTCCTCTCTCTCTGTCCCCTCTTGCCACAGCGTTCTTTCCTTCCTTCTCTCTGTCTTTCTTTTCGTTTCTTTCTTTTTTTTATTAAGACTCCAGTGACACACAATAAGCGGTTTGTTTGTCTCTGTCTGTCTTTTTCTTGGCATCCCTCTCTCTGTCTATCTCTCCGTCACTGTTCAGGTTTTGGGGTTTTTGTTGTTTTGTTTTTTTTTCAGCAAGCACAGAAAACATTTTTCATTTTGATTTTTAATTATTTTCTGCACTAATCAACATTTCTAGACTAACAATGGATCAAATGAAAGGTGTCGCTCTGATGAACCCACAGAGAATTATCGCCCAGTCTCGGTCTCAGCAGCGGTGGGCAGCTGTTTCCAGCAAACAAGCTCTAATCAACCCACAGTACACTGCATGCCCAGCCCCAAACACAGACACGGTTTACAGCGAGCTGGGGAAGAAAGTGGAACATTTAGCAGCTAAAGAGAGAGATATTTTTCTCAGGGGTCGATGGGGAGCTAACTAACAGAGATTATAAAGAAGGTGAATATTTGACTTTTTGTATTGGACTTCGATGATGAATAATGCTCTGCGCCTGCTGGATATGGAAGAAGGCAACTGTTTTTCTAAATGGTGACCAAAATAATGTACAGTAATGCAGTCACAACAATCAATAATCAAATGCTGTTTTTAGTTTGCCCCAGAGTAGACAAAACTTAATGAATGCAGCTTTAAATAAATGGTGTTTTACAACAACAATGGTGTTTTTATTTGGTTCATTCTTGAGGCTGGGCTACTGATCTGCAGACTGTAAGGACATTTACAATTTTACTGTTAACTCTCTTTTTCTCTTCAAAATAAATTTAAAAAATGTAAAAAAGGCAAACCTTTTTAAGATTTGTTGACAGCCTGACTGATCATCTGATGGCTCGTGGTTGTTGACCTGTTGGACTTCAGTGATGTCACAGTGTCCCCATTGTACTCAGTGAGTACAGTGTTATTACTGATAGATAAAATGGACAAAATGATAAAAAAAATTAAACCCAAGTTGTATAAAAAAAACAAGCAAGAATTATCTTTTGAACTATAAACACTGTGTGGCAGTTCAGACTTTTTTGGAACAAACCGACAATGAAGACTATTATGGTTTAAATTATCTACGAGGATTTAAACAGTAAAATGTGAACTGCAAATACAACAAACATAACCTGTATCCTCCCTACACCATTTCTCCAACACACATGCTCACACTCACACAGACACACACACACACACACACAGAGTAAGAGTAATACTTCCTTCCCAGATACTTATTGCTGTGTGTATGTGTGTGTGTAATCCCCATCTTCTCTCTCTCTCTTTCTCTCTCATACATACACATACACACACACACACACACACACACACACACACACACACACACACACACACACACACACATGATCAGTGAAGGATGCAGAAACATGAAGCTCCTCTCTTTCCCTCTTCGGCATGTCAGAAGCATTTTGCCGGGTGGGGTTGATTAATTGCCACAGCGAGCTTACGAGCCCCCCGGTTGGCCCGGGGGCGTCGCCACGATCCCTGCACCTGCCACTCTGATCCATTGACCCCCCCCCAACAAACACACACAAACACGCACACACACACACAAACACGCATTCATACACAAACACAAACACAAAAACACAGATAAATGTAAAAATATATAAGGATATGCAGGCATCAGAGGAAAAAAAAAACACAGCTACACATCAAAAACAAGGTAAAAGAAAAAAACATATACATAACATATATGTGTGTGTGTGTGTGTGTGTGTGTGTGTGCATATGTATGTCAAAATACACAAAATCATGCAAGTGATGGCTTACGCCCAAGTTCAATTAAAACGTTGAAACGCATTTAAACCTAATGTGCCACACACACACAACAAGGCAACGAGAGCAGACAACTGACGGCGGGTTTAGAGGTTCAACTCACCAGGCACCAGTCATCAAACATGAACAGCACACACACATAACTCCAAAAATGTACGATCAGCTGGGGCCACATCACAGCACCTCATGGACCAGATCAACTTCTGGGAGTATTTTGCTCAGGGGCAGTGTCGGGGTGGGTTGGGGGTGGTTATCCAAACATGAATGTGCATGGAGACTGGAGAAACCCAGGTGTTCACGGGGGAGGAAGATGCAAAATTCATCCTAACTTGATAGACAGACATCCGCGTGGTAGCTCAAGTAAATATTAACACAACATCTCCAAGTTTGTTCCCTGTAGGTGTTGATTTTTGTGCTTAGATGTGATCTACAAACCACACAGGAAGACAAACTTTACAGTCAGTCATTTCCTCTTTCCTTCTTAAGAATTCAAAGAAATACATCATCCTAGGTGCCAGGCTTGTGTGAGTATTTTAGATTATAAATCTTACCACCTCATTAAAAAACCAAATCAGTATATTTCAATATCACACCACCAAAACAACTTCAGCTGTATTTTTTCAGTAGAGCCCACTGGCACTTCCCTCGTCTATTTCTAATCTGGTTCTCTGTTTTAATCTAATCTAATGTGAATGTTTAGCCTTATTCCAGATTTGTATTCCTTCCACATTTCCTCTTAATTTGTCAGTGACACTGCAGACATCAATAAAATGATGCTGAGCACATGTAAAAAAAAAAAGCTGAAAATGATGTATGTCCTCTGGACATTTTTTTACTCAGAGGATTAGTTTATTCTTTCTCTCTCTCTCTCTCTCTCTCTCTCTCTCTCTGTGTGTGTGTGTGTGTGTGTGTGTGTGTGTGTGTGTGTGTGACATGCTCTACTCTCTCACCACCTGAGTTGGAGGAGGGCGAGCATGTGTCTCAGGCCCACACTACATCTGTTACACTCCAATGTGTGTGTGTGTCGCACCACCAGTTAGCATGTGTGTTTGTGTTTATATATAATGTTGGTGGTGTAGAGGTGGTGTGTGTGTGTGTGTGTGTGTGTGTGTGGCAGCAGATGTCATTTGTTCTGAAATCAGCAGCTGGATCCTAAGTTCCCAGTGGGACCTTTAATGTCTACAACACACACACACTTGCACACACACAGCCAACCACCAGGCCTACCTGTGGTCTATACTCTCTACACAGGCAGATGTCATGTGGGACAGTTCTTGAGTGTGTGTGTGTGTGTGTGTGTGTGTCAGAGACCGACAGGTTGTGCTCCCCGATAGTTAGGGAGGTGAGGCGGTGGTGTGTGTGTGTGTGTGTTTCTGTGGATATTAGCAGAGCTAAACTGCTGACCATTAACATCTGGAGCAGATTACCTGCATACATTAACCACAGGGAGAACATACACAAATATTTTATTTAATATTTTATTTAAGTTTGACAGAGTTCAGAGGGGAGGAAAAAAACTTAATTTGTGAAAACTTTCTTTTGTCTTTTGAAGTTGTGATAAAAACAAGGACTATTGGTCAGTAATAACAGCACTTATTAGAGCTCAGTTATTTATTCTTAATAGTTACACTTACTAATACTAATACTTACTACTTTTATTAAATTAAAATATTTTAGTAAATCACTGAAAATATTTTATAAGATGACCAACTAATAATGCTATCACTAATTATAATAAACTGTTATTGGTGTCGGTTTAAATCATGTATTCATCATGTAATGTGATAAAAGTATTTTCCTGAAAACAGAGAAAATAGCTTCAAATAACAATGAATATGTTAATAATAATAAAGCATTTTTCTTTTTATGTAAGTATAGTCACTGTTATATTATTTTCAATTGAATTATATTTTAGTCATTGTTTCATTATTAGAAACTAAGATACAACCAGCAGTAAGTAACAGAAATGAATCCTTATTGTGTTTTCCTTATTTTCTTAATATTATAATATATATGTATAATGGATAAGGATAAGGATAATAATAATCATAATATAATTATAATAATCTGAACCCGTATTCATATTATACATAACATTTTGTTTTGAGATGCTGATTTAGTCATTATCAGGCACACTGTCATTTCTCCTGATCTCTCATTAGTTCAGATGACACTAACGCTGCTTGGGAACACACAGTGGCTGCCTATTGTCGCGGAGGGATGGAGAAAATCAAATTGACACAGCAGAGACGGGGAGATAATCTTCAGGACTGTAAAAAAAAATGCGTAAAGGATGGGAATGTAAGGACTGAAGGAACGAGCACTACAGATGGAAGTGAGCCCAGTTGCAGTTTATCTGATTTGCATAAAGAGCCGCCAAATACGATCTGATGTCGGGCCGTTTTGACACGTGTTGCACATATCTGGAATGGAATTAAGTTCTAAAGAAAGTGCTTTCTGCTGCTGCACTTTAAATATCGGTTGATCTTTCATATTGCATGAGGAACGTTGTGGTGTATGAAAGTATTTAACAGACTTAAGGAATTACATACTACTCACTACTTTCTTTTAAAAAACAGTGGTGCTAAGTGTATTTTAGATTTTATACATGCTTTTCTGAGATGTTAAATTCCAGACAGTTCCTCTGCTGCTGTGCTCAGTCTGCAGTGACAGATCTGGTGCATCTCCTTTGCCAGTATAGAACCTTGTTGTTGTCCTTTAGTAGATGAGAACACATGCAATTTTGCTGTTCAGAAAATGAAAAAAGCAGCCCCAAATCCTAAGTAACTATCTTCCTATAAGTGCAGTAATATGCATAGATGTATTTGTGTTGTCCTCCAGTAAAGAGAAATACAGGTTGCATCATGCATTCTTAAAGTACAGCAAAGTCCAGCTTAAACTGATGGAAGCTGAGGCAAGTCTGATATTGTAGAGATGAGCCTGATGAGTCTGATGAGTCAGAGCCTGAGATGTCCTCAAAGGGCCACCGTACAGAGGACAAACCCTCCACGTTCAGCACCCTCAGGAGGAAAACTTTACATTCTTTGTCCCACTTGTGCTACAGATCACAACAGACAAGTTCTCTCGTTATCTTTCATCCTTTCCCCCAAATGTGTTTTCTGGGACATAATGAGCACATATAATTTCCTTTCGCAGTGTGTCCATTTTGCAAACATTCACCTTAAAACGCCCGGGGAGTTTAGCCCCGTGGCCAGGCACCATATGGCCGTCTCATACAGGATCTACCCTCGTCCTGACAATTAGGACCACAGGCTAAAGCCCCGCAGGATCCTGGAGCACGGCCAGATGAGCGAGAGGAACTGAGAGAGGAAGCAAAAGGAAAAAAGAGAGCAGATCTGACACACGCGGCCCAGAGAGGAAAGTCAAAATGGACCTTGATGGAGAGAGCGGTGATGATACGAGGAGTAAAGACACACGAGCTCATTGAGAGAAAAACGGAAAAACAGGGAGGAGGTTGGCTGCAGTAATAAGGATGATAATAATAATAGTAATAATAAAAAAGAATAAAAGTAGAGGAGGAAAAAGTGACTAAGTGGGCTAAACAATGTTTAGCCAATTAAGCGTTGCAGAGGAATCCATGTGCACAATGAGCCATCCATGACTGAGCGCGGAGACAGAGGCAGAGCTGCTTAATTACAGCCTGAAGAGATGGTAGTCTTCATCAGAGCGGAAACACAGGGAGGGAGGAAGGATGGAGGAAAGGGAAGAGAGGAAATCATTTTTTTGTCTTAGGAAGGCAAGAAGGAAGGACGCAAGGAGTGAAGGAGTGAAGGAAGGAGACCTCTGAGTTGATGTGATGTTAGTCAGGAGTGAAGTTTATTTAAAAAGAAAGTCACTTTCTTTGGTAACAGAATTGTCGCCTATTTATTAAATATTGCTTGTGACGTATTTGTTAATTACAAAAAAAAAATGACAAACACATACTTGTGAATAAACAGAGAGAAGAGAGAGAGGGGGAGCGGTGACGATGAAATAAAAATACAGGAGAAGGAAATATCTCACCTCCAAAGGAAAATAACACACAGAAAATGAATGTCAGCACAACAGAAAGTGTGTTCAGGGATCATTTAATCAAGATCTAAGATCAGAGATTGAGTATAAATATGAAAAGAATTATGAAAAGAATAAATGTGAATTCACTTTCCAGTGAAGAGTCATAAAATGGACACACTTCATACACTACTGTGAATACAAGTGTGAAGAATAAAGTTTATAGGGAACACACGACAAAGTTCACAGTGTAGAAATTCACTGTGAAGAAGAAAAAAAGTGCCAATGCAGGACGCAACATATACTTTATATAATGAGATGGAGAGTATGAAGAGGCCGGGGTGGGTGGAACCACCTAAACTTACCCATACTTCTACGTAGATAATAAAACAGTTCTTTCAAACTTCACGGCAGAAACAAGAACAGAAACAGAATGAGTGACTAAAAACACAACGTGATTCTATTCAGGTTTCATTTACCACCAACATCTGAAAGCGATGAACTTAGCAGATGTTAGATAAAACAAGTGCTCGCAGTGTGTTGGGATGCTGTAAAGAAACCGATCATGAATAAGTACAGATATGAATAAACTGTAGTGTGACTAAAAACTTGAGAATGAAAGGAGACTAAAGTCTTTGGTGAACACAGCATGTGGAAGGACAATGATGAATGAAGGACTGAGGGAATAAATGGTCCTGAAAATGTGTGGATCAGGGATTTTCACTCTGATCCCTTTATTCTTTTACATTTCATCTGCTATTTCATCAGCCCTTTAATTACTGTGTGTTTTTAAGTTGTGTTTGACCAAACTGGTTCACCTTTAGGGATGACTACAGTTTCTTATCAGTCAATGCACATGTTGTAACAGATAGAGAGCTGTGGATAAATGTGTCATAAAAAGATGAAACACACAGTTGATACAAGACTCTTCAGAGAAACACTTCACATGTGGAACAGCTGAGAATAAATTGTTCATCTTCAGCCAGTGAAAAGCAGTTTGAACTTGCTGTAATGTTATACATTAGCAGAATACAGCCTTTATGTTTCTGTGCATACGCTGCTTAAAGTGGTAAAATTAATAATACTCAACATTTAAGTTGAAGGTACGTATCCCCGTCCACCTGATGTATGAGGGTTATATTACAGTCCACTGGAGGGGAGGAGGGAGAGAAACTTCTTCATTTATTTTCTGCTGTGCTGCCTGGCACACATGTTTAGCCCGGGGTGACAGCGAGCAGGAAGTATTTCTAAAAACAGGGCAATTCTCGAAAAATCACTGGCAGCGAAAGCCCCCCCCCCCTAGATGTCTTTGGCTGGGTCATTGCATAATTTAGTAATCAACTAAATTAAGGTACGGAGAGATGAACTTGCAGCTTGTGAGCATTTGTGTCAAGTTCAACGGCTTTAGCAGGAAAACGGCGTCCAGGCAGCCACCGCGCTTTAATGAATCTCAAACTGCCTCAGATTTTCATCTGCAGCGACGAGGGAGGGAATTAGCCAGGGCCCCTGCACGCACAAACACACACACACAGGAAACAGGCACCATTTGGTGTTTATGTAAATGTGCAAAAACAAAATGGCTGACTGCCAAATCCTGTCAGTAAACAAAGCTTGTTAGAGTGCCAGGCAGAGTGTTGTTAAGGTGGACCGCTCAGGATAGAGTCTGAGCCGTAGGTGGCCCGGTGAAGATGAAACACCTTAAACGAGGGTGCCGGTGACCATGTAAAACAGCCATTAACTTGTGATCGGATGCAGGAGCGTCGGTCTGCATCTCTAAAACAGGAACATTGTTCCTAGGCCTCTTTGGTTTGGGGGGATGGTTGGTTGTCATGGCAGCCGAACAGCCAATAATCATTCAGAGCAGAGCAGTGGATCTGACCTACATCAGCTCGTAGGTTCTGACTGAAGGTCCATTCAAATCACGCCATCTAAAGGCAGAAAAAAAAACAAAAAACGACCGTAATCAGATTTGTGATCACTGTCTCAGTCTGAGCGATCTCTTCATCTTCATAGAACGGACACTTCAGAGGGAGTTGATAGACGTAACAGCACGGTGTCGTCAAAACTGAACATTAACAAGCAACAAGGTGGTGTACTTAATAAAGACTCACTTTATTACTCATTGTATATAAAGTCCTTCAGTCCTTAGACCTTCAGTCTACAGCGGAAAGAAATGCATCACGAGTCTGGAAATGAATTTTATCCATGACCTGTTCAACTTCTCTACCTTCCAACGCTGCAACAGGCATTTTTAAACTTTTTTTTTTTTTTTACTTCAACCAGTTTGCCTCCTTTCAGTGCTCACACTTTAAGGTGCTCTGTCATACAGCTCATCTACTTTACTGCTGGTTTACTCTTTAAGTGCGACTTTAACCTCTCTATGTTCTCCAACGCTCTAAAACAGCCACCTTACACGTGATTTTAGTGCTCACTTTAAACCAGCCACGTCAGCCTCCAACTCCATCATTACTGCTCCTCAAACCACCGCTTCAACTTCTTTCATCTAGAGCGTCTCCTGTACTGTCGACTTTAGTGGTTACTATCACAGCCGCACAGTGGCTTGTACAGTGTCCTTTACTTTTTTACACTGTCACAGCTTTTAGTGCTTACTCTGCCACTCCTGTTGTTATATTGCAAACACCTTTTAATCTCCTTTCAGTGCTTACACCTCAGCTATCCATCGCCACCCCTTCTCCTTTATATTCTTCAACTACCACTCCAACTCATTTACAGCATCCACTTCAACCTCTGCTTCAGCTTCTGTCTACCTAAAACATCTTATTTACTATAAACTACAGCGTGGGCTTGTGCTGATCATAGACTGGATCATATATCAACGTATCAATGAAGGGATGATAATTGATTGTTTTTTCCAATGCTGACATTACGGATATATACCTGATGGTAGGAGAGACCTGCTCCCTGATGAGCAAATGATTTATTCAAACATTTTCCTTTCTCCTGCTTTACAGCTTGTTTTCAGAAAGGAGTACCCGTTTTCTTACACACATCTATACCATCATGATATTCTTATCCAACCATGAATTCCACCTGATGTTTTATTCCCAATCCGACGTGATGGACGAACATAATTTGTGATGAGTTCCTGTGACATCATCACTCTAAACATTTGACATTCTCAGGTTCAAGGTTACAGCTGTGACTCTCCATCCTGTCAGATCTTCAGGTTAACTCATTAACAACTAAGTGATGAAACAAGCATGTATTTGTACATATGTACACATGTACATATTTATGTATTTATGTTTTTCGTCAGCGATGAGATTGAGGCCTTCAGGGACACAGTGGGGACCTTACAGCAGGTATCTGTAACCACTTCAGAGACCCTGAGGTGTGTTTGGGGGCTTTCAGGATCTCACTGACCTTTTCATCCTCAGGGAGCAGATAAAGGAAATTAAGAAATATTCATTAGCCGTGTATGTGATTAATTGTTGTCATTGAGTGTGTTGTATTTAGGCCATTTCCTGGTACCTCAGAGGCAACAAACAGCTGAAGGACCAAGTGTAGAGACGAATGTTTCCTTTGATCTCCTCTCTGCTTGATAGGTGGCTGCGATTTTATTGGTTTATTAAAATGTAAAACTAAAACATATAATATAGAAACAATGTATCTACATATTCTGATTCATTTCCAAGTATTTTTATATGTTTATTCATTTTTATTTAAACATGGGTTATTATTTGCAAAAACATTAAAAATTAAATTTTATTTCCTTCCTTCTGTCTTTCCTTCTACAACAATTTTGTAAACAGCTGTTGTTTCTGTTCACTTCAGTATAAATGAAATGATGAAATGATTATTTTAAAAAAAAAAGCTGATGTTATCTTCATTTAAGTATTAAATATAAATGTTAATTCTCCAATGGATACATTTTCCTAAAATCTTGTATTTATAATGTTATTTCCCTGTTTTGTCATCTTTTCTCCTCTTGACATCTTTTCTTTTCTCATTCTTTTCTTCCTTGTCAGTAGATATTACATTACACTCCTTCACTCCATCCTATGTACCACTTGCACCATCCTTTGTCCCTCGTGTCTCTTACACTTTCACCTTCTCCATATTCACAACACATTCCTTCACATGAATCCTCCCTGTCCTTCTCTCTCCCTCCATCTTCCCTTTGCTCTTCTTATTCTTTTACCCTCAGTCAGGTTTATTTCACATTTTTGCTGATGATAACAGAGAGGTTTTTAGAGTTGTTTCATACGTATAACTACTTCACTGTTTCCCTCCATCTCCTCCATCCTTCCTGCTTTCCTCTGTTTCTTCACTTTTATTCTGTTGCACAGAAAGGATTGTTCCCCGCTATCTGCCCCTGGTTCTCAGTTTGTGTAACCGCACAGCAGAACTGATAATAATTAGCAAACTGGGACTGGATTAATTTGGTCGGAGTGACGGTGGCAGGGCGGGGCCCCGCCCCCTGCAGCGTGGGGCTGTTTGCTCAGCTTATGGATGGATGAGAGGGAAAGAAAAATACACTGGCTAATTATTTCAGATAATGCAATTAAGATATGCATATTTGGCATAAATTCCACAATGGAAATGTAGACGTCAGCAGATAGTGAGTGTGTGTGTGAGTGTGTGTGTGTGTTTCCTACTCATGGTGGGGTATGTGCAGTAGTCTCTGGTGGCGGGTAGCAACATTAATCTCACCCTGTTTTGGGTCTCTTAACTACACAGAGGTTATAGTCTGTGTCTGAGCATGCGTGTGTGTGTGTGTGTGTGCCTCGCCTTGCCTACTAAACTAAAATAAGCACACATCTGAAATCTTTTTAAAAACATGTTTATTTATCTCTGTCATCCTCAGCTCTGCATACTCATTCTTAGACACACACACACACACACACACACACACACACACACACACACACACACACACACACACACAGAGTATGTAATAGGCCAGGTGTGGCAGTGTGTCAGTCTGGAGTGTGTGTCTGTGTGTGTGTTTGCATACCTATAATGGTTAGTGTGTATGTGTGTGTCTACCTGCTACACTAATGATCTGCAGCTGTCAGCAACACACACACACACACACACACACAAAGTGGAGAGAAGGAAGGGTGGAGAGAAATGGACGGCAAAAAAGGAAAGAAGATGAAAATAAACGAGAACAGAGAATGTGATGGAAAAAAGAAAATGCAAAGAAAGAGAGAAAAGAAAGGAAGGGGAAAACCAAGAGACGCCGAACGGTGACAAGTATGGAGGGAATTGGAAGGATTTGGGAAAACAACAAGAAGATGGGAGGAGAGGAGAGGCAAAATCCAAAGACAAGAATGGAGGAACGAAAAGAAAGAGAGAGCAAAAAGAGTCCGGATAAAACAGGACAGGAGGAAACGAGAAGAAGAAAGAGGGAAGGAAAGGAGAGAGGGTGAGATGAGTGGAGGGAAGGAAGAGTGATGGAGAAGTAAGAGGTGAAAAAGGAGACACAAAGGAGAGGAGGAAGAGAAGGAGAGAAAAAGAGGGGAGAGAATAGTTGGCACCCGTCCAAATGACAGCCTCTTCCTCTCCTCCGTTCTGGTTTGAATACTGCTGCATGTCATTAGAGCTGCCAATCAACAGCTGCTAACGCTCTGCTGCTGCGCGCAGCTCGATGCAGGCGGACAGCTGCACGCACAAACCCTGAACGCTGCGAGCTTCACATTTTTAAACGGGTTTCGCCCACAGGACTCCTGGACTGTGGGGCCCAATGATGTCAGCAGGGGTCAGGATCACCGTCCAAACCTTGGACCTCGATTGGTGCGATGGTAGTTTTACAGGTTTGCTTTAATGTGAGGAGCTGTTACAGTTTTTTTTTTTTATGTTTTTACTGATAAGTAAGAAGTGTTTCTGAAAGGGTCTATTTGGTTGCCTTCTTTGAATAAAGCGTCCAGTTTGTCCAGCAGAGTCACAGCTAAAATACAGTAAACACATTTTGTCATTTGTTGACACTTGAAAATACACTTTTATGGTTGCTTTTGCCTTCCAAAGAGGGGCATGACAAAAAAAAAAGTTCATTTGAAACCTACTGACAGTGGCAGAACGACAAGATGAGGTGAAAATACTGAAAGTCAGACTCTGAACTACAGATCTGACAGTTCTCTCTGTGTGACGTGGTGAAGCCCACAAAGCTCTGGTAGCTCAGCTACTGGCTCGCTTTTCATTCAGAAAATTTTGGTAGTGGTAAAAGTTTCTAAAAGGCTCTTAAAATTCACCAAGTCTAACAAAGTTGGAAATGCTGCTGGGAAGCTGGTTTGATGGCAGAAAGTTTTTGGGTTCACAAAATTTGTCTCCTGTAAAGAAAAACAATTTATAATACTTTTATGAGATCCTTACCGTAAGTTTTACTCTGTGCCTACTGTAAGAAATGTCTGCCAGCTTGAAAAGAAAGGAAATGGTAATTATTGGGAGACAGACTATGGGAACTTGAATGGAACTGAGCCAGTGGTGATTGGAGAGAAAAGTCTTTTACCTGCATTACATTCGCATGATGGAGAGCACACTTCTGTCCCATTACCATCTTGTTCCATTCAGTTTCCTTCAGTGCCATTATTGTACCCTTAAAGGTAAATTAAAGTTATAAAGTTGATAAATGTCATTTATTAAATAGTATTTGATTGTTAAATCATATTCATGGCTGGGTTATATCTAACTGTGGACTTCCCTGAGTGTCATATTAAATTTATGAAACCCAGACTGTATCTGGGAATTATCCAAACTCCTCACAGAACTTAAGACAGCACATTCCCTGGCTCTTTTTAAATTTTCATTCCATCAGATGGCACAAACCAGGCTGTTCAGCTTCACCTTTAAACCATTTAAACATCATATGAGACTTCCAACACGCAGTCTTCCAATTATTACTGTAAGATGAGCATTCATTGGATTTGTCCAAGATGATGGCCAATTATGTGACAGCTACTAAAAATAATACGGGTGAAAATAGCCTAATGCTTTTTAATGCAAAAAATGTTTGCATTCTCTATGTTCTGATTTGTATTTTAATTTAAACTACAAAGCAGGTTAAAGAAGGAAATTTGTGTTCGAAACATCAACTCATGAAATTTCTTTAAAATCCGCTTTAAAGTCAATCAGTCTTATTTGGGATAAAACTGTGATGATGTTTTATTTTAATAGGGAATACCAGTTTGATTTGATTCTTTTGGTTTATCTTTTGTTCTGCAGTGACCCAAACCCACCTGTCATCTAGTGTGTGTGGTCTCCCTCAGCATGTTCTGTCAGAGGATTGGAGAGCTGAGGCCCGGCTGTAGTGGACTATGTCAGGAAGCTCAAAGCAAGTATCAAAGCATTATTTTGTATGAAAATATTAAAACCTTCTGCCTTTTTCTAAGATCAGCAAGTAAATGGATGCTTACCCCTGAGAATCAAATGTAATGGAAATATGTTATGTTATGTACATTTTATAACTATAGGATAAATTGAGCATGTTCTTCCACACACCTGCTTCAGACAGGAAAAAAAACATGAAAACCAAAAAAAAAAAAAGGACAAAAACGTAACGTCACCGGTGGTCAGGTTTGAATCTGATACCCACATTCATCTCAGCAAAATTTTCCAGACGGGGAAACCCAAACGTCAAAATACTGGGACAGGAAGAATGTTAGTTGCCCTGGTAACCGGGTAAATATTTAAGGATGTGGGGAGTTTGTTGAACTGGTGAAGTGCTGGCTGAGGACTGCGTCTCACCCTCCTGTCTGTCTTTGGTTTCACTCGTCTGCCCTCAGGTTGCCTGATCTTAAGCGCTCTTATAAATTGATGCTGACTTTTTGCTTTGAACCTGTCGCTTCAGCCTTGGTCTTGTTTGCATCAGTGTGTCTCTGAGCTTCTGGAGCTATCAGATGGATTCACAGAGCCGTCGTTCATTTGATGGCTACGCTTTGCCATGTTAAAGAATCAGCCTGATGCAGAGCTTTCGACCAACTTTAGCTTAATCAGTGAGCTGTCTCCAGCTGAATCTGCGAGGTGTCGACCTTCCAGCCTGGAGAATGTGCTGGTTCTGACTAAAAGCACAATACAAAAGAAAAACAAGGGATATGCTTCATGCTTGGGTTTATTTGGTGTAGTTTCTCATGGTGGCGCTGTACTCGCTGGGCTACCACTCTTTTTGTAACAAATGTGGTAGCTTCAGCTGCACCCTGATATTTCAGCAAACAAGTATGCCAGTTTGCCTGGTATCAATATGAGGCCAGTTCTACAGTTCTTGAAATTCAAAAACAAAGAGGATCCTAAAAAGTATAGCTCAGGTCAGAAAATTTGTGCATGGACATCCACACGTAGCTGAGACAGCACACACACTTTTAAAGTGATGGAGAATAAGTGGCGGGTAGAAAATCTTGCTGTTGCTTCACAGTAACAGTGACAAAACTTAAAAAATCAACAAAACTAAAATAAAGCTTTAAGCTGCAAAACTGACAGGTGACTGTGTGATGTGAGGAGGTGTTACTCTTAGTGAGGAACCCACAAAGAATCATAATCTTACCCACTGTACACCACTTTCTCAGCACCAATCAGCAGACAGACACAGTTTGTGTGCTTGTGACTTACTTTTATCAGTGCGACACAAACATGACTCCAAATGAACAATAATGTTTCTGTTAATCTGTCTGTCGGTTTTATTTAATGTTGCTAATTGTTCCAAAGTGGGACTGAAGGAAAACATGCTTCCTTCACAGTTGCATCTGTTTGTCATTGATGTAATTATCTAAATCTTAGCCTGAAAATGTGAACAAGTCCAGCTTCTAATTCCCTCCGACTCTCTCTGCACAACACCAAAGCCCCTCCCCTCAGCATCACTCAGTCTAATTCTCTTTTCTTCATTGCTTCATTGAAAAGGTTGCAAACAGCTTTGGTGTTGGTGGATGTATATTCTGGTGCCACTTTTTTTTACCATAACATCACACCAAAGAAAACAACAGTTTGTGTTGGGCCCAGTCAAGCCCTTGACATATTAAAAGTTTGTCTTCCACACATGAGGTCAATAAACATGACGCTGTGGTGGACAGGATGTTGAAGAAGCCATTCAAGGATGACTAACATTGTCTCTCTGATTATGTCTGTGTGTCTCCTCAGTCCACTGCAGCTGCTTCAACTCACCACTCCGATGTATGTGTGTGTGTGTGTGTTTGTGTGTGAGGGATTGGATAGCAGAACATATTTTCTCAGCAGCTGACTGTATGGGAAATGGATTATCCTAAAACCTGCAGGTTTACATTTCATTACAAATCCGCCTTGTAGCCACAGCTCACACTATATCACAGTATCAGACACACAGCTCACTCAGTGATGGAGACTGTGACTGTTTCTTGATATGAAGTAAATGATTAAAGAAAGGAAAAAAGAAAGAAAGGGAGCCGCTGAATGCTGAAAAGTGACAGAGTTTATCAAATATTTAAATATTAAATATTTTTTTAACTAGAAAATATATACATACAGGTGAGGAAGCAGTACTTCTATCAAGATACATAGAAAGCCGAAACAACCAATACCAAGAAGGTGACCTATATCTAGTTTTAAAGCTATTCACGATCTAAAAAGGGCAACACAAACAACAAAAAAGATTAGCAAATTACTTGTTGCTGCTCTTCAAGAGTGCGTGTTAATGACTGACTTTGAACAGCACATCAACATCTTTAACAACGTCTCTCTGGATTTTGGTGCTGGCTTGGGTTACATCCCCATTCTCTTCTCTTGGTCTCACCTTTCATTTGAGCCACACACAGCGGCATCCTGAAGAACGTTGCAGTTCTCTTGAGAAAGAGGACAAGCAAGGAAGAAACCCAGAGAAGAAACAAGCCTGCGTATACGAGATCAGCCTTCCAGGAAGTCACAGAGTGATGCTGCAGCTGATTGGACAGATCTGACACTGCATCACCACAGCACAGCACAGCAATTTTACACATGGACATATAATAGACTCTAGATTCGAGAAATACAGCAACTAATTTTTGATCACAGTTGGTTTTCATTTTTAGAAAATATACCATTTCTGTAGAGAATATTTTCCTTTGTCTAATCAGGGTTTTCCTGTTTCAATAGCCAGTTATTCATTACTATCAGAATAAAATTAAAATGTGTCAGTGTACATGATTTTATTGTAATGTGGATTTACTACAGCTCCAAATGGATTGGATTAAATCGGTTTTCTTATTTAAGCCTCAGTCTCAGTTATCACCCTGTCAGTCTGTTGATTCTGACAGCTCTGTGGCTCATCTCCGAGTGTGTTGACACTTTGGTTAAAACACCTGAGTGAACGTGTTTGTGCATCTTGTGATTGTGTTTAGCGTCCACATCAACAGAAATATGGAGAAAGGAGAGGCTTTAGGATTTCTACAATAAAAACTGATGTTTTATTTATTTTGTCTGCTCTGTGGTTGCGTGTGTGTGTGTGCGCGCGCACGTCATTAAACTCTAATTAAGGTCACATCCCACCGGCCAAGTGTTGTCTGCAACCTGCTGTTCTGCAAATCTAAAGGTCAGGGGTCACACCAGTCTGAGCCCTGCTCCGCAGCTCCACTTTTACTAATGAAATGAATTAGAATTAAATCTATAGAGTTAATATGAATCAAATGTAATGAACTGAGGCCAGTGCAGAGGAACAATCTGGAATCATCTCTGTGGAGGATTAAAGGCTTGGCGAGTTTTACGCTGATTATTTGACGTCATAATGAATGATGGCAGGGCCATAAGGAGTGCGTGGTTAGGACAGAAAGGTGGAGACGTTCCTGGATTTGTATGAATGGAAGAAAACAGTCTAAATAGTTAAACGTCCTTAACAGAAGAGATATAAATCACAGGACATGCTCTGAATGTGAAATCTGAATGAAGTGACTAGTTTTTAAAATGTTTTCATCACTGTGACCATCCGGGATGGGCTGAGGCTGAAAAGGTCTTAGTATATTTGCAAGTGAGCTCAGTTCATTACTCAGGATTATGTGAGCGGAAACTGTTTTATAGCATTTTTAATCTTCTCAGCCCCTCTGACTCATCAGTGGCTCAGTCAGCACAAACTAATGCAGCCAAACACTATTCAAGCCAACATGACCTTATTTTAAAGGAAGATTTCAACATTATTGCAAACTATATAGTAATTCTATATTTTATTTATATAAAAACTAAATTGTTGTTTTTTTCTTTTTTTATAGTTTTCTCGTCCATAAACTGTATCTTTGAGTTTCAGCTGGCTGCATAACATTGAAACAGTGAATATTCAAATACTGATCCTGATCTGACTGATCTACAGTCATCTGGAATATTTCAATGTTCAGGTGGGTTTTTGTCACTTTTGAGATGGCTCCTGAAACTTTGGCTCCCATCTTCTTCTTCTTCCTTTTCCTTTCTCTCTGATGGACTAATTATTGTTGTTGTTTTGCCGCTCGCGCTGCTGGCTGCCAAATGGAATTAAAAACCAATTATTGATAAATGAAGAGTGGCTTTAGCTCTGTGTGTGTGTGTGTCTGGAACTGAGCCTGGACCAGAGTACTACATCTGTCATCCAAACGCCGTGACAACCACTCATGTGTGGCGTCGCATCCTGTGCATTCAACACACACATCTGCACTGCAACGCCTTCGCTGCAGGAGTGTGCGTGTTTGTGTGGATGAAACATGTTTTACTGTGCATCTATGCTTTCTTATGTCTGTTCACAAGTGTGCACGATGTACATCTGTGACATTTTAGCATGTGCCTGTGTACATGTATGGTCAGGTGTGTGCGCACAGGGGAGTGAGACTCTTGCTATCTTTGACTGTGTGTTTGTTGTGTGTTTTCTGTGTTTGTGTGACAGATTGACATGTGCACAGATGGTGGATGATGAACATATGAATTTCACTTCACACTTTACATGTTGACATGACAACAGTGTTAAGGCACATATGATGAAAATTTCATAAGATTAATGAAATTAAAACACACTCTATTGATCCGTGTGGAGTATTTAGATATCTGCAGCAGCAAAAGTCACAGGATTTTGCACAGAATCACACAAAAAATTGACATGTCGTGTCTAGAGGAACAATTGCTCCTCTATTGTTGAAGTTTCTTTAATTTTTTTCTTGCTGAAGATTTGTTCCCCTCTGAATTCAAGGACTAAGAATAGAGACTGTATGCTGTACAGGCTTGAAGCCCTCTGAGACAAACTTGTGATTTTGTATAAATGACTTGGACTAGGTTTAAAGTACAGTGTAGTACAACAGAAGAAAAGAGGAAAAAAAGAAGAAAAACATGATCAATAACAAGCCAAGGCAGGTTTATCTGTACAGCACCTTTCAAAGTCACAAGGTAAACTACTTTACATAACACAGAGAAACGCATTTGAACACACCGTGGACGGAAAAATGAAATAAGGTTGAACAAGAGAATAAAAACAGACTAAATAAAGACAGCTCTTTCTCTAATCTGAGGTTTCTTTGCTCTGTGTATGATTATATTCACAGATTATATTACATTCATCAGAAACTTTAAAGGTCCTGCACCCCTACACACATATAGCTAATTAGACTTCTGTCATGATGGTCATTAGGTGAGGTCAACAAACTTAACCCACAAGAACCCACACTTGTGACACAGGTGTCACAAGTCACTTAAATGACCTGGAAAGTTCTTTATTTAGCTTTATCTTTGATTTTAACCTGTGAAGTCCCTAAGTGACCCCTACTGAACATCCTGGTGGATCATGTGACAGGTCATGTGATTTTGTGTTCCCACAACAACCTTTCCAAGATGCCTGTCCCCCATAATTTTCCTTGAAGGAGAAAGGGGTCTGGGTTCTTATGGGTTAATGATGGCGGTGTGAAGGTGAGGTTAGACCAGAGTTGGCATGACAAAGAATTTGATGCATCACCACCCCAGCACCATTTTATTTGACAGTCCAGAATCTGACTGTGAGATCTGTGACCTACATTGTGCCTTGGGAAATTCACACAATGCAATGAAAACATTTGTTTCCACAACAGGACTCTACAACAATCCCTCAATGCAATGTTCCATATTTTAAAGTTGCAAAATTTACAATTTAGGGAGTAGTGCATGAGTAAATATGGAGGTGAGTTTGGACACAGCCTTATACTCTGTAGCAAAAAAGCAAAAACTCCTGGAGCCAGCATGGCTAGCAGGTTAATGACATCATCTTATCAATTACACTCTTCATGCCATTTGTTCTCCTTACTCTTCACTATTCATACATTCAGCCTGAAAATCCATTCAAACTTTGAAATGTCCTACGTCTCTCTGACATTCTGGGTATTACTGAACTTTCAAATCCTTTTAAAAATGTTCAAAATATTCAACTTTGTTTTAAGCTTATTTACAATGAAAGTGCATGAGAAAAATTTTCAAACACACTCGTCAGTCTTTTCCAACTCATTCATACCTTCACAGAGAAACTCCGTTCAAACTTTAAAATGATAACATGTGAGACTTTCTCACATTGATTCAGCTTATCCATATCTTTCATACTTTTACACACTTTTTTTCCTTCAACTTGTTCTTGCTGTAATAATTGTAACTCTTCATTCTTATTTAAACAGTAGGAAGTTGCATGCTCTTTCACTTTATGTAATTATGGAAACAAGCAGACAAATTTGGCACTATAAGCCTCCAAGGACAGGAGAGCCAAGCTCCTGCTGCATTAGACTCCAATGTTAACTAAGTAGGAGGCAGAAGCAAGGACTTCTATCTATGATCATATTTCCAACAGTATATACACAAATTTCACAGAGCGTGTTCAGCAGGGTTTATTCTCTCACATAAACTGAGATGTAATAGGAGTTAATGTATGTGAGTTATAAGCAGGAGTTTTGGTGATGTACGTCAGGCAAAATCTCTATGAAATGAATTGTGTGACCAGAAGTCTCACACACACAAACACACACACACACACACACACACGTTACCATCACCACAGCAGCTACTGATTGCAGTTAGGAACACACAGCTGATTGAGATTTGCAGTTGCAATTTGCAATTCTCCCTCATATCATTTGATGTCATGGCAGTGTGGCCCAGTTTGTGACAACACACACACACACACACACACACACACACACACACACACACTTACACACACAGGACAGTCTCACACTTTTTCGAGAATTATTCAATCTTTAAGTCCAACTCATTCTACCTATACATCTTTCCCTCTCTTCCAACTTTTCATACTCCTTCAGTCACTTCTTTTAATACTGCTTTTGAACATCCAACATTCACACTGCCTTTAAACCTTCATAAATTGCCCTCTTTACTTCCACTCTGTCACATGTTCTATCTTCTCTGCTGCTTGCATGGTTTGACTTTGAAGTTTTATATAAAAGATCATAACAATAGATAAGACAAGATCATAGAAGATAAGATAGATCAATGCCAATGGTATTTATTAAATGGAGAGGATAAAGTGACTGAAGTGACGTGTTTTCCCCCATCATATATAACATCATATATATTTATACCTTCTCAATTACGTGAAGCTGAGAGGTGAACCTCTTCTACTGTAATCTGTTGTAAAATGTAATATTCCTGACACATGAAAACACCATTTACATGAGAGGGGATATACATTCTCCTTGAAATGCAATAATGATCTTTGAAAAAACAAACTATGAAATGATGAGCCTTAATAACATGATTAATTCAGGCATAGAAAACACACTGCACGTGGACACTCTTTCACACACAGACACACACACACACACACACACACACACACAGAGTAAATTATTATTAATCCTAGTAATAACAACCTCACTATGAATTCATCAACTGATCTCTATCTGTAAAGACCAGGCTATTTTTAGAACTGCTGCAAGGGAACGTGTGTGTGTTTCCACATGTATATCTATAGCTATATATGTTTTATATGCGTGTCTGTGTGTGTGTTGGTGGGGGTCATGGTACTGGAGTTGTTTTCCAGAAAATAGTTTTGTAATTACATCTGCGAGGGGGGAAACTCGTTATCTGTGTTAGTGAGCGGCCGACGGCGAACGCTTTGAAATATGGCTCCTCTTCAGCGCGGCAACGCCAAAATACTGGTAATAACTGCTGATAAACAAGGCGAGTGTAATTGCATCTATTTGCATTTTTAAATAATGCAGCTGAAAAATAAATGTGTTTGTGGTAGACATTGGCTGCTAGGTGTAAACTGCAAAGTCGCTCGCACACGAGGGGGGCAGCTTTTTTTTATATATATATTTCTGCCTGTTTTCATTTCAGATTATCATTTCAGCTTTTTAATAACCTGATATATTATCTCATTATTTTTAGGATTAATATTAGTATCAATTCAGAGTTCTGAACCAGGGAGACACTGCTGCCCTTCAGAAAGTTTGAAATGCCTTTCAATGGGAAAAAACATTTTGTTTTGTTTACTCATTTTACTGCTGCTTTCAATAGAGACAGCTATTCTTCCTTCCTGTCATTGTCCCACTATAACACACATCTCACTGATATCCCTGTGTGCTCTTGAGACTTACAGCCTGTAGTTACTGTAATAGGAGCTTCACATTAAATTGTCATATAATCGCATACAAAAGATTCCTATGGGTGTATCATGTTCAAACAGACGCTGATTCCTTAAAGAAATGCACATACTGTGTATGAAAACTGCTTTGAAGGATCAAAACCAACTTGGATGTGTCTCCTTGGAGGTGAAAGGTCAGGTAACTCTGGAGCCCCACCTCGGCCATGAAGAAATAGCCATGACTCGGATGTTAAGGTAGACAACAGTGGCTGATATGATGGTGTCATTCACTATCCACTGCTCTCTATTCAGGAAACCATGTAGCTTGTCAGATCACACAGTCAGAATCTGCAGCTGTCTAAATGTACCTGTTTATTCCTGGTTGTGTGACGCATGATTACGGCATTAGACCATTATTAGACTCCATCAAAGTCAATCATTTGTTGTTCTAGTCTGAGTCTGATCAGATTGATCACATTGTCTCCATAATGGGAGAGGACACTGCCAATTTCAAGGAAATGTTCTGTGTATGTTCCATCTTCTGTTACTTATTCTGTCAGATGTGGAGCACTGCCCAGTCATTTGGTAAAATGCTGCTGAGAAACATCTGAAAAACCTTCAGATTGCACAGAACAGAGCAGCCATTACTTTGTTCTGTCCATGCTAAATGCATAATGATCTAACTGTAGAGGCTAAATGAAAATACAGTCTTCTGGTATTCATGGAAAATGTCATTAGGAATAATACACCACAGTTGTCTTTATAGAGCGTCTCCTGCCTGGAACAAGCTCCCCGCCAGTCACTACAACAAAAACTGATGAATCTCAGATAAATACGACTTTTAGTTATTGCTACTTTGGGATCTTTTTGACCCTCAGTACTGGTTCTTTGAATGTCTTGGGCTCAGGGGAGCTGCTGCAAAACCAAACATCACTATTAAAAGCTCATGTGCAAACACAAGGAAGCCAACAAGTCACAAGTCATCTCTGAGAAAATTCACCTAAAAGCCAAACGTCAACCTGCCTGTGAGATTCTAGAGATTCGGAAACATCATCTAGGAACTATGAAAATCTCTACCACATTTCAAAGCAACTGGTTATGACACATTCCCCGTCTATGCCTCCAACCACATCCCCATCTTCCAAAACCAAATAAATGCCACCTTTTTCTTTTCTTTCTGAACATGGTAAGATCCCCACAGGGTTAGACTGGAGTGTTTTCTTTTTTGGTGCTAATTTTATTCCAAAAGTGACCTCTTTCATGGATTAAATAAAAACATTGATAATAGTACTAACAATGGATGAATTCCATTTAGCTAATTCAGTTTCAGGGTCCGCGTGTGTGCTGGTTCACTGTCAAAATGTCTGCTGTGAAAAGGTTTGCAGTCATGGCAGGAAGGTTATTTTGACTTTGAAACATTTAGATTTTACGATAAATGAGAACATAAATTTATTTAAAATGAAAAGTAATACTAATAGTGATTTCAGGGATTTTATCTTAGACCCAGGGCTTGATGGTTCCCACTGCTTTGAAGTATTTGGACAAAATAATGAGCAATCAATGATTTACATATCCATTGTCTTTGTTACTGCAGCTTGTGTTCGTGATCTTACATGTTTTTTTTTTTGGCACCAATGGGCTAAATTAATTCATTCATTAATGACCGTGCTAACACAGATGTCATACCAAACACACAAAGGGTGAAGGTTTATAAGCTATCTCAGCATGGTAACCTCTGCATGACTGGTCATCTCCCTCTGTTTGCATGTCTTTTACTATATCTGCTTCACTTTTTTCCCCTCTTCCATCTCCATATGACCCACCTTCTTCTTCTCTCCTCACATTCATTATTTCAGCTTCTTTTCCACCATCTATATTGTCTTTTACTTTCACCGTCTCTTTTCAAATCTGTCTGTTTTTTCTTTTTCTCTCTTTGGTTCCCTCTCTTTTCTCTCTCTGTCTCTTTATCTCTCTCCCTTTTTTCTCATTCCCGTTTTTCCCTCTTTTTCACTTTGATTTTTACTCCCTCCATCTTCCTTTCTCTCTCTGATTCACTTATCTCTTTCCCTTTTCTTACTCCATCACTCTTTACATTCCCCACATTTCTCTCTCAGTTTCCCCATTTTGCTTCGCTCCACTGTTTTCTTTCTGATTATACCTTCGTGTCCTTCTCTTGTCACTTTTCCTCCCTCTTTGTCTGTTTTTTAAAAGTTTTGTTTCTCCCCCCTTTTTCTCCTCAACTCTCTCCTCTCTATCTCTTTTCCTCCCTCACATGTATAACAGGGGTGGGGGTGTTAGGGTTGCTTTAATTAATACCACTGCATCTCCCTGCTCTGCTCTCCTCTCCGGCGCCGGACATTAATCAGAGGTATTTTCAGGGAAAGCGAAGCGGCGCAGGTGCAGATCGTCGGGGCAGAGAGTCAGATGATGTATGGAAATACACGGCAGACCCTGATCCGGCCGGCCAATCATCATCCATCACCATCCGGTCGTCGGGCGAAACAAGTTATTCCCACCAATGGAAGAAAAGGGAGGCGACGGATTTACGTCTCGCTTATCAGGACAAACAAGGTGGACGGTTTGTAAAGTGACAAACAAGAGGCAAAGTTCCTCCAGGTCCATCTGGACTTAGCAGAGTTTGTTTCCTGCGTTTCACAGAGGCCTTTCCGTCAACAGAACCACCACCAAACATGCCTCAACTTTCTTATTTAAGAGCATCTTATTCTATTTGATCAGCCATTTTTCAGATCAGTGCTGTGGCCTACTCAGCACAAACCTTTCATTAAAAAACTATTTTAAAGTAAAAGTCCAACCTTTACACACAAAATATGCAAAGTTTGTTTTTCACCAAAGCCAAGTCTGAACCATTGCAGAATTTAAAAAACAGGTGAGTTTAAAAGGCTGTGGCAGAGTGATGTTTCTGTAGGTCTGTTGGTCGGTCAGCAGCTTTGGTTCAGACTGACATATCTGCTAGTGGGTGGATCTTCATGACATTTGGATTCGGGTCCCTCTCAGGAAGAATGAACAACTTGATGATCCCTTGAGCTTTTTGTCTTGTGCCACCAACAGGTCAACATTTCAGTGTGTTCAAATATTTTGCTGACCAAATTACAAAACTGTCCCTTCAGCCTCAGCTGTACCTTGTGTTGAGGTCTAATGAGTAAATGATAGGGTGCTCACACGCTAAACTAAGATGTTGACCGAGGTAAACGCTGTGTTAGACTTGGAATTAAAAAAAAAAAAAAAAAAAAGAAAAAGAAAAGCCTTTTGGCGAAACTAGAAAAAATAGAAAAAGTTGTGACAGAAGTGATATTTACACATTTTTCTTTTTTATTTTATGAATAAACACGTGTAACATTTGAGCCGTTATTGGTGCTGTTTCCTCAGTCTAAAATATTGCAATAATATAAACATTACATATTGTTAATTTTGTTCTTTTTACCGTCCCTGGCCAATAGCCAACAGAACAGATTTCACTGCAGACATTTTGGCACATCATAGCAGGAAGAGTCCATGTTATTGGTAACATTAAAGACTTTAATTTTAGGTGAGCCAGTTCCAGGGTCCTGGTATTGCTGTAAGTTATTATACTAAGTGTCTCTGAATAAATACTAAATATCCTAACATGGTACGTTAAGGAGATCTACACTAATGCTAACTACTCTTTAACCACTGCTGCCATGCTCTCATCATTATAAATCTATATGAATCTTCTGAGCCTTTTTCTACAGAAACAATAAATATCTTCAGTATAAAGCCATTGTCGTGGAGCTGAGTGCCACAGACAGGACAACACAAGACACTTAGAGAGTTGACACAGTCAGATAAAACAGCAGTGGCTCGTATCAGGGTTTGGAACAAATGAATTAAATATTTCACTGAGTGAATTAATTGTCGATATTACTAATCAGCATATAAAGGATGATGATGGTCATGATTACAGAAACAATGAAAGGACAATAACAAGCAGCAGGCACCATATAACTGCAGTGGTAATTGCTACACCAATAATGTCAGTGTTATCTGATTAATTATGATAATGTTGTTAAACCAGGCGAACACGCCCGCTCACTCCTCTAAACCTCTCCCTCTCTCTTTCTCGCTCCCTCTGTAGGAATATAACTGATATGTGAATGCCACTGAAATCCATGGATTTACATAATAATTATCATCATGTTTTCCTTTTATTTTGAATTATCCAGGTATTTATAGCTTGTCTCTGTCTCTCTCTCTCTCTCTCTCTCACACACACACACACACTTACACACTTAATGTTGTTACTTGTCATTCAGTCTATTTAGTCTAGTCATTATTAGAGCCTAATACCCATCACGATTGACGGTAAAAGTCCATCTCTTCAACACATAATACACACACACACACACACACACACACACACACACACACACACAAAGATAATCCTCTCATTTAAATATGCCGGTACTTGTGTGTAAGACAGAGACTGTGTAGTTTTCTATAATTTTATGTAATTGTGTCTATATTCGTGTGTGTGTGTTTGTGTGTATGTGTCAGTCTGTGATTACTTCATAGGTGTGTTTCTGTATATACTGTGAGTTAAAAAGCTATTTAAAAACACTATAAACTTTCAAATAAAAATGTTAATCTGAAGAAAGGTTGAGTTCTCTCTTGAATAATGTTCCTTCATTCTTCTACCTCACGTCAGTTGCAGATAGATGTGTAGATATACAAAGTTCAGGACTTTGACACTGGAAACCACATCCAACATCCCATGTGTGGGAACTTCAGACTACTAAAACATTTTGACTGAGTTTAAGAAAAAATGATTCTTTTCACTTATTATCAAAAAAGTGTCAGCAATAGTTTTTCCAATATTCAATCAAGACCGCAAAAGAGTTTCCTGATAGGGAACATCATTGCCTGGTAGGAGAACAAACAGGACCACAAGGTCCTGCAAAGAGGAGTTTGTTTATCTGAACATAGTCAGTGCTGGTCCCAGACATTTACTACAGGCACTAAGGGCAAGAAAAATCATCAAGGATCTCAAACACCCTGAAAACTGCCTCTTCTTCCTGCTGTGGTTGAGAAGAAGAGGCTCGAGACCTTCTACCTTCAGGCCTCCAGGATCCTAAAGGAGGACACTGCCTAAGAAAAGACTGCTTTTAATGACCTATTATTCAACCTATTAGTATGACCTATTATTCAAAGCTACTACAACTATCATTATCTATTATTATCTTTTATCCTTTATTGTTATTCTATTTTACACTTATTTTGAGCACAACTGAAGGAGCTAACTGACCCTTCGATTATACCCTGTTTGATTATATTTGACAAATGAACTAAACCTCAACGTGAACTTAACATTTTTTGAATTGCCAAATACATTTATTTAAAAAAAAAATGTCTTCTGTATGTTAATGAATTTATTAATGAATTTATTCTTGGTATTTCTCTCACAACACATTTCACGTTTCCTGTGTGTGTCGTGTATGACATCATACTCAGGAGACAGAGATGCTGTTGATCATCCAGAGAAACAGGAACATTTCTGTCTCTGTTGCCGCTGAATGTTTAACTTTCAACATAATGTTATGTTGTGTTAATTTTGTCCATTTCCCCTCTTTCTGTCTGGCAGAGGTTGGGGCTTATCAATGAACTCAAAGAGCAGGTGTGTTTATCGCTCATGCGTCGCAGCGTTGTGGAACAGTTATTTTAGTTATTTTCTGCTGCTGGACAAACGAAGCTTTCACGATGCCTGACGCAGGCTGTTCAGGCTGCTGGCAGCTTGCTGGGGTTGAGCTAGCCACCGAAACCTCAAAGCCTCAAAAGAGATGTTAGTTGTAAGTGTAGCTAGCTGACAAGCAACATGCCTGAGTGTGTGTGACAGCTCGGACTCTGACGCGCCAGGAACTTGAGTTCCGTCTGCTAATTCCCTCCAGTTTGTCTCCTTCCTCCTCACAAAGTGTGAAGAATCGTTCGGCTTCAAGAAGAGAGCAAATGTTTTACTAAAATCTTTTCCTCAGTTTGCACCACCCAGAGCAAATTCACAACTGTTTGAATCCACTCACGTGTCTCCTCACAGAAGGAAAAGCAGCAAATGTAAAATGAATGATGTCTGAATTCCATTTAGCTGCCTCAGTCTCAGGGTCCTGGTAGTATGAATACTGGCTCACTCTCACACTGTCATGGCTTACTGGGACAACTGAACAGAACAAAGCCATTGTTAATGTTATTAGTAACGCCTGTCAGAACGTCTGCTATAAAAACGGCCTATTGAACTCGCTCTAAAATATGCAGGTACTGCCAAAGTAGGAGGAGTTGTACAGTAACTGACAGCATTTGCATGGTCGAATCATTAGTAAATAAGATGATGAACATAACGGGATCCTTATTGAAAAAATTACAAGTCTGTAGTCATAAAAACTTACAAGATTTAACTTTGAAGACAACTGATGAAACATTCAGTCTAAATCACTTCATTCTCATAACCTTTCAGTGATTTTCTCACAGTTGATGAAAAAGAATTTAATGCTTTTTAAAGATTTTTAAGTGGATAAAACTACAGCAGCTCCTCACATTTCTATATGATAAAGACATGAAATGACATTTTCATGAGCACTGGAGACCTTTAGTTTTTTTAAAATATCTTTTAGGGGAAACAAAACACACTGAACTGTCATGTATGAATTTAAGTTTCAGCAGGTATATGTAGATGTGTGTTCTGGATTAGTGTGTACTGCATGTTCACTAAAGCTGCCTTAGAGAATTTATCTGTGTACATGTTCATTATGAGACTGAGTGTGTGTGTAACAACACTAAGCGGCTAAGCTACTCATACTAATTTGGGGGGAGGTTATCCTCCTAAGGTTGTTCTGACATGGTCGCTAATCTCACTGCCGGCTCTCCTTTTAATTTAATTACAGTTAGCTATGTTAATATTTCATTAAAGCATTAGATAGAAGAATGTGTGTTTTAATCAGACCGATGCTGCTGCAGCAGTGTTCGTACAGGCGAGTGTCGCGCTCCGTTCCTCCCTCGCCGTCATCCGCTGTCTGCTCATCTGTTTGTTCTCCCGAGACTTCCTCATCCTTTCATCCCCTTTTCTGACAGAAGGTGGTGTGTGGTACACACACACACGCACAAAATAACACACATACAAAAATACTAAAAGAAACACACATCTATGAAACTGCACGCATGCATGCAAGAGTGCCAGCGAAATGTCCAGGAATAAATGTAAATGAGAAGTTTTTAATGCAACCGCACTTTCACTCTTAACACACACACACACACACACAGACACACACACACACACACACACAGACACACACACACACACACATTGAGCTTGTTCTCTCTACAGGCCAGGGCAGATGTCTCTTGTCAGTGTGCACAAACGTCAAACGACCAGGCTGTCATATTTTCATATTTAACTATTCATCTCATTCTAATTTATGGAGTTCAAAAACACAAACACACACACACACGCCGTCAAATATTTAACATTAAGTATGAAAGGTCTTGCAGGACACTTGAAAAATGTATTACGACCTTAAATTTAACATCTACAACCGGCAGTCATGTGGCTTTTCTCAGAGTGAGTTCAGCTCTCTGTCATCACACACAGTTTACTAGCGAAACATGAAATACTGCCATTAAAGCACAACATAAATCCCACATTTGTGTAGCATGTCCAAATATGAGTTCAAATGCGTCTGTGACACTCTTGGCTTCCTGACAGATGATTCAGTCACAAGTCTGCAGTTTCTTAAGTTACAGATTTCACGACGTTAAGAAGCTTTTAACAAGCTACACGAGCGGTCAGAAAAGTAAATATTTAAGGGGCTTATTTACTCTAAAACAAAGGTTTTAAAAATGGGAGGCTGGCCTTCTCATACTCCAGGCTCATGAATGCAAGTAAAAAAAAGTGTTATATTATTTATGCATTAATTATCAAATGGATCAGTGAATGAAATTTGACATTTTTCCCATTTTTCCTACTAACTAATCAATCCCACAGGATGGTATTTGTTATTTGAAGTTGTTTCCGACAGCAATATTACACTATCTTAGCTCAGCTGTTGAGTGTCTATGGGATCATGACCCCATGGTCGTCCAGGAAACAAAGCATGTAAACTAAACTGGGGCTCAGGGGCTCTCAGCAAGATTCATTCAAGGGCAGGCCCACAGTCTCTGAAAACACCCCGCTCTAAAAGACACATCATTCACTGACCTCTGACCTTGCTAGCCTAGCAACTCCAAAGCTAAAAACGACCTATCATGCAATACACTCATAAAGAGCTGGTACAATTTAAATGGCTCACTCTCTTCGGTCTGCATCAAAATAACACAACTTTACACTTACAAATAGCTTGCACACATCCACAGCAAATGCAGCAATCATAAAGTAGAAAGACAGTATAAGACAGTGTTCATACAAAAATGTTTACTTCCATTGAAATAATATTGGCTTGCAGCGGATCTGGCACAACTGCTTTCTAAAATTTTCCCCACATTAGTATTGTACAAGCTTTAACTAAGGCAGCTGACATTGTAGTGGTCAGGATAAAGCTTAGTAAAGTTTTCTTACCATCATCGGATAGACCATAGCAAAGAGTGATCAATCAAGTTGAAGTGAATCAATGAATTGCAGTGTTGTGTTTAATGACCATGAAAATGCCATGAAAATGCATGATTATTGTGATTGCTTACTTTCTTCAAAAGCTCGCCGCAATAAAACTAAAACAATCTAGTTTTTCACTACGCGACAAGACACTTTTGTTTTTTGCCTAAACTGATGAAATCTGGCAACACTAACTCTAAAGCTTGTAACTTGGTTAGCTATATAATTTTGTTTACGTACAGAACACACACATACATTCACACATACACACACCTATATTAAAATGTGTGTGTCAGGAGTAATATTTGAAGCTTTGATACACAGATGGTGGTGCTGTCTACACCTGCCCTCCACTGGGAGCTAAGAGTGTGTGACTGTGTGTGTGTGTGTCGGTCTCCAGCACTTGAAAGAGACTTGTCAGCATTCCTCTCTGAACTACCTCTGTCGTTTATTAATCTCTCTCTTTCATTCTGTCATCGCCGGCTCCCTCTCTCTACCCTTGCTCACTCTTTTTCACCCTCTTCCTCTCTCCCACTCTAATCTATTAATCTCTCACTCATTCCTCCCTCTCCCAGTTCTCTCACCTCCACCTCCCCTTTCCTCACACCATAATCTCTTCTCTTTTTAAAAGTTTGGCTGAAATGACCACACTTAGGTGAAATTTACTGCTACTGCTGGCAGGATTACAGTAAAGCCAGTTAAAGCTAATTTTAAAATAACTAATGTTGTCCAAAGTACAGTAACGATGGGTGAAATACATTTTAATAATTCAAATGAAAATTAATAGGTAATTACATGTTCCATTCAAAATACGATAAGATAAAAAGCAAAAAAGCGAGAGCACAAAATTTAGAAAAGGCAATATAGTGAAGAGCTAGCCTGTCTCCATCACTGCCCGCATCAGTAATTCAAAATGGCAAGTCTGAAGAGGTAGCACCATCTCCCCTGAAATATGATTACCTGCCCTTCCTTAGTTTGTCTGTGTATGTTGCCAGCCCTGTCCCTGCCTGTACCGCTGCCCGTCTACCTGCCCTGTGTCTACCCACCTGTCTACCAGCCTGCCAGTAAGCGGAAACAAAGTTCCCTTACATGCTTTCTGCACCTAGATCCACATCGCACCATACCCCTGTTACATTTTCACTTTTATTTTCTTTTTTTAGGTCCTTTCACTGTCCCACAAAACATCAGAGTCTTGAACTGGAGGCGAGCTGCACCAGGTAGTGATAGTGTAGTCAACTGCAGTGGTGTAGGAAAACTTAGGGGGGGCTGAACACTGGACGAACGAATGAGGTGAAATGAAATGGCAGTTCAGGTTGATTATCAGACTAGAGAGGAGCAGACAGCCCACAGTCTGGGCTGACAAAGGAAAAAACTTGAGTTTCTTTGGTCTTTGACAAGAAACACTAACTTGTGAGGAGTAAACTGATGGGGAGATGTGTGGGGTCTGATGGTGGAACAGGGGCTCAGGAGATCAGAGATTGTACCTGGTGCCTTCCAGTGTAGTGCTTGAATAAGCAATACAATATTGTTAAATGATAATAAGAATGATGTGTGGAATGATACCAATAAAAATACACAGAATCAGAACTGAATTCTTGAAATCATTTTCACCTACTGAAGGAAAAACAAAGTATTTCACAGAGACAATGGACGCCCCGCTGGGTTTCTGTGTGTGTGTGTTGTAACCATGCTGAGAGTGGATGTACACACAGGATACCTTCATAGTTACTACTTTCTCTGTGTTAAAACATACGCCTTTGCATCGCTCACACACACACACACACACACACACACACACACACTTGTACATAGATGTGTGCACAAACACTGCCATTGCCAAGAGGAAATCAATAGGTGGTGGGATGTGAATGTCTTCATGTGACTAAAATATGCTTTCTTGGCCGTGAGAAACACAACTGAGATATTCACATATGTCACAGCACAGCCAAATGTGTGTGTGAGAGAGAGAAAGGGGAGAAAAAATAAATGGGTGGGGGGGTGAGAAGGAGTAAATGCAGACAGGGAGAATCAAGTTTCGAGAGAAGCTGAGAGCCTTGCACAGCTCTTGGACATCACAAGAAAGTGAAGGAAATGATCACACTGGCTAAAGGACAATGAACTGAAAGAGAAGAAAAGTGGAGGAAAAGGTTTAGTTCTTTAAAAGTTTTTTACTGCCAGCAGTGCCAGAATTGTGTTTTCACCGTGTTTTATGTGTGCTGAACTGTTTATTTGCCCCCAAACAGCTGATGTCCACACTGTAGAGACGTTAGTTCTAAGTTATATAAGTTTTAGTGTATCAGATCTGTTAGCTCATCCTCTGATTGATCTTAGGATTCACCAGAAACACCTCCAGGCTCTTCCCTTTTTTCCTCTCAAACATTTAAGAAGTACATTGATAAAGCCTGGGTAAACATTTTTAACTCACATGAACATGCTGCCACTAATAGTGTTACTACTGCAACTACAATTAAACTACCATCACTGTATACTGTACACTGATACACTGATACTTCAATTACAGTTGTTAGTGTATTACCATTGCTCATGGTATTAATACAACTTCAGTGGTTTACAGCCAGCTGTCACATTTTCTCCAAATATATTTAGTAGTCTTGCTCCAGTTTCTTGCTGTTGCAGTGACGGTGTTAGGTAATAACTGGTGATTACTACAGACTGCTTACTGCTGCATCAGTAATTAACCTTTCAACTATGAGTCCTGTTTAAACACACAGCCTGACACTAATGCAGCATGCTCTGTTTGAAAAGCAGACTGGGTAATTGGCTTTTTGGCATGAGATTGGTCAGTCAGTTTGTGTGTGTGTGTGTCTGTGTGTGTGTGTGTGTGTGTGTGAAAGAGAGAGTGTGTGTGTGAGAAGGTAATTTATGTTTATGCTATGTATGTGTATAAATGATGGAGAAATGCCAGATCCATGGTGCCTGTGTTTATAATGTGTGTGAAAGAGTTAAAAAATAAAAAAAAGGTATGAGTGGTGGTGGAGTGGTTTAAGTGTGTGTTCTGAGAGTGTGTTTGAGACAGAGAGAGACCCTGACATCAGCTGGCTGGCTCTGAGCAGCTAATTTTACAATAAATAAATAAATAAATAAAATTCCCACACTTTCCCAACGCCTCCGCCACTTCCACCACAAACCTGCACCTGTTGAATGGTTGGCAGAGTGTGTCTATGTGTGTGTGAAGTCTCCACACACACACACACACAGACACAGGCACCAACATGAACCAAACAACTTTTTGTTACAGCTCCATAGAAAGCTGAAGCCCTTTAGTCCCTCTGGTTCCACAGAGCTTCAGTTGTTCTTCTGTGTATTTTCTCATAATCTTAAAACTGAAACACGACACTATGTTACTCTGTTTTCACTGCAGCTAGGCACCAGTGTTTTTCCAGCAGCTGGATTTTGCGTGGCACTGCTGGCATCGCTGGCTCTAAAATATTTTGCAGCATCATCCTTTAATTTTTTTTTTCTTTTCTCACTGACCTTTTCTGACAAGTGTTTTATCTTTAAGAGCCTTTTATGCAATTCATTTGTATTTTCACTTTATTTGATCATGACTGGAGTATTTCCTTACATGGATGGACAGATATATTTGAAGAGGTGGTGGGGTGGGGGGGTAATAACAGTAGCACTTTCTTCACCTTCCTATAGCTAGCCTATTTGGGACCATGTAACCCCCAGTCAGATGGGCTGCCCCCACCCCCCACTACCATCAGTGCCCACCTGGCATTTGCCAGAACTGCCAGATTGCCAGTCCAAGCCTGTCTGAACACCTGATTACTTTAACCAAGATATGATGGTTATTTTGACAGCGCTGACAACTGCTTTTTCAGAAAGCAATGAAAGATTCCAACCACTGAGTGAAAAACCACTGAGTTACAGCGGGGAGGTTCTAGAGAGACGTCCCCCGCTGATAGCTAGCCAAGATAGCACTACTGAAATAATCCCATAGCATATTTACTGTAGGTCAAACACCTTTGTCAGTTCAAACTATTGTTACTTCATCGTATAGTTATATATATATATATATATATATATATATATATATAACAATATATATATATATATATATATATATATATATATATATATATATAGTTATATACAGTGTTATTCCCCTGGTAGAAGAGAGACAGGCAAAGAAAGGAGGACTTCTGCTTGTTTCTTGTCTACAACAGAAATCATACTTGCTCAGTGCTATATGAAGAAACATAAGAATATTTTTCACACCAACTTTAAAACAACAAAAAAATTGTATAAATGAATTTGTATTTACCACATTTCCAAAATGTTCATCACACATTGATAGGCAATTGTCAACTCTAACTAGCTAACACGTTGATTGAGAAATGGAAACTAGTAACAACACCCTCCGGCAAATATAGCTCTTGTAGGGTCGTGATGAGAAAAAACAAGATCCTACATATCAGAGTCATAATGGTTCTAAACAAACTGCATTACCCAGGAGGCACTACGTGACGCTCACTTGTTCCTGTTCTTGCATTCCTGCAGTTCTCTGTTGGCGGCTGGTCTGAGTAACGTTACATTAACTTTATAATAATGTTGGCATGGCTCCAAAAGAGCGCAACAAAAACACAAGAGTCAGAGGATAACACAACAGAGCTTCAAGTATGCCGAGGTGCTTTGTTTTTGTGACACACTAAAAACAGTGAGAAGAAAAATGTTCTGTGGGATACAAATTTTGTATATATTCATGATTTAAGATTTTCAAGATTCAAGATTCACGATCCATATGTATCTATGTACGGATATATTCAGGAATTTGAACTTCTACTTGTGTGTACAAATTTTCAGCAAAATGCATTGTCCCCCAAGGTGCACAAATAACATTGGTCTCTATGTAAAGCCAACAGTGCAACAGTGAATAGAGATACCACAAAAGTAATGTATGATTAGACACTTACTGACGACAAAATGTGCGCAGAATTCGATAAAAATAAAAATGGAAAAGACAGAATTATGTTGCCAACATCATATTGTGAGGTATATCATTTATTCCCTGTAGAAATGTAAACTTATACCGGCCGGTACACGCACCAACATGTGAACAAGGGAAACAGTGGTATTTCTTTTAGGTTAGGCAAAGACTGTGGATAATTGCAGGTCTGTGACGGGTCAGTTTTACAGCTGTGAACCACGTGAATTGGTCCTCTGCTGTTTTATTCTGTTTCTCTCATTGTTTTACTGTTTGACTGCAGGTCAGAATGGAACTTCCCACCACTATATTCACCCTGCACCTCAAATCGAGATATCTGCACTCGTTTCCCCACCTCTGGCTGAGCAATGAGAAGAAACTAACAGCCTCTCACACAGGTTGTATTCACAGCATTTTGTACCAAGCTCTTGTCAGTGCTGAGGCTCATTAGTGTTAATTGGCCGTGGATCTATTAATAAATGACTGGGAGAAGGGAGGAGGTGGTTAAGGGAGACACTCTGTCAGATTGACAGATAGAAGATGTCATGGCGTCGGGTTTGACGCGACTAGAAACATTTTACATCTCTAGCTGGTGTCAAGAAGCTCCCATTTGGCTTATCACTTACCTGATATTTGTTCTTTATAATATGACACGTTGAATCTCAATCTTGCAACAAAACTGTCATTCATTCCGATGTAACTTCAGAATCAATTTTTTTTTTTTACAGCACATTCTTCTTCAGCAGCTCGTGTCTTTGTGTTGTTGTGAGTGTCGATAAAAAGCAGAGGAGACGATGGTGCAGAATGACAACAAAGCCGACACTGGCTGTTTTTTTGTGTGTTCGTGGTTGTGTGCACGCTCGCTGGATTCACATGTAAATATATAGCAGTGTGTGTGTGTGTGTGCGCGTGTGATGTGCGTGTCTGTGTTTAATGTGTGACAGCAGGTCTGATGCTATAAAGCACCAATAAACCCAAACCTGAAATCATCAGGAGAGCGGACTGAGAGACGTGGAGACACTAAAGCAGAAGGCGACAACATCATCTCAGTTATGACACGGCCAACGTGGAATAAAGTCTGGAGCACCCTTGTGTGTCTCCCAGAAGTGTATCCGTGGTCAGTATACAGCTGGAATGTCCAGGTATCCATTTACTTTTGGCCACATTAGGTGTTAAATAAAAGACATTTTCTGTTCAACTCTACTGCAGCTGCTGTTTAAATCTACAGAATATTATTTTAAAATCTAATGGAAAATCCAAAAGTTTCCAAACTTGTCAGAGGAAATTTGCATAAAATGAGAGTTTGATTGAACTTTTGACACTTGACACTTTTTATGACATATATTTACCTACTTTTAGTGCCAGAACATTCTTTGAAACTGATCAATTTGACTCTTTGTCTGGTTACTGTATTTGAAGTTAAATTCCTTCAGATTATCGTGAAATCAAATCCACTTTCTCACACTATTTTCCAATAGCTAATCAATGTACTTAAATTTATTAATTACCTCTCTACAGAGTAGATTTTTACTCTGCCGTTCCCTTGCTGGATTCAAACTGCCTTCACAAGCATGCAGGAAACAATGCATGTATGGAATCCAGGACCATTTAGTCTAATGATATCAGCCTCACAGTTTACGGTTCACTCTCTTTACACTGTATCAGTGCTCTACTGAGTAACTTCTAATGCATGCGATGCATCCCACTGCAGCTGTTTCACATTAAAAGTACTGAACTAGTGAAACATAATGTATTGATCTCAGCAGTTAGTGCAAACCACCATCACGTTCAACAAAATGTTAAAAAAAAAAACAATAAAAGTTACAGAAACAGCTACAGAGCAGCTATAGAAACACCATTGGATCAACCACCACTTGCTCTTGTGAACTGCACTTTGTGTTACCACAGTAACCACAAGTGTTACCAGATCAACCAGGACTGAAGTACTAAGGATGACAGCTAGTTTCTCACCTTGCCTGCCTGCCTGTCTGCCTGCCATTTAGCGTTATACAGGTAGTGTACAGTGGGTTTATCAGTGTATCAGAGCTGCCTGCTGCTGCTGGAAACAAGGTTAATGTGAATGCTAACAATGAACCAACAGTATTATGAACCAACATTATGCATGTTATATTACTAAAGCTTAAATGTTTCTGTCGCCTTATCACAGACAGTCGGGAACGACGAAAGGTGTGCCTGTGTGTGTGTGTAGAAAGGTGTGCATGTGTATTTTGTAAGTGAAGTCATGCATTTGCATAGACACACGCACATACACAGTCACACCTGTTATGGCGAAACCCTGGCAGAGTTTTGTTGTGCCTGTTCGTCTGCTTGCCAATTTGAAGCGTCCCTCGTCCGTCTCCACTAATAGACTTTGTTACGATGCCAGAGGTTCAGCACGTCTTAAATCACTCCGCCGGTCCAAATCTGACAGTGTGTTCTGTGATGTTTAATTAGGAATAATAGTTTCTAATATTCCACCAATTAGGGCCTGTCTCTCCTTCAGTCAGGGGAGTTCTGTTAAGTGAAAAAGAGTCAGGAAAAAAGGGAGGAAACTAGAATAAAATGACTGTACAGGTAATGCCAGGTTGGTGCACCCGTGAGAGTTTTATTTCAGTAAAAAACTGGCACTGCTGATGGATTTCTGACTAATTATTCATTTAAGCTCTTCTCGAAGGAAATCACTAATTAAAACAAGGCTAAAAGTCCAAACGTTCAAACCAGCAAAAAAATATTTAAAAAGAAGAAACTTAAAAAGGGGCTGTGGGTGGGTACCTGTGTGTGTGTGTGTGTGTGTGTGTGTGTGTGTTAAAAAGGTTACAAAGGCTGATTGGTGAAATACATTACGTTTAATCATCCTGCAGAAAGAGAACCTGCTGTGCCTCTAATGTAACGTCTGCTGAATCAAACATGGAGGCTTCTCAGTCAGGTCACACATCAACTAAAGACGGGGATCGAGAACTGGTTTGTCCAAAATGTCCAAATCCTCAAAAACATTTAGCGCTCAGTTTCTCTTAAGGGCCAGGCTCAGATCACAAACAGATTTAAATTCTGATGGATGTTTCAGGTGGTATCATACACAAAGTGAGATATTTTATTCACAGATAACTGGCTTTCAAATTTCATGCTGGTGAGGAAATTTTTGGAAACTGAGGAAATTTTCTTAAAGTCAGGACATTTTTGGAAATTGTGGACATTTTGGGGGAGTGACAACATTTTGAGGAAACATGAAAACAAGTGAGAACATTTTTGGAAGGGAAGGATATTTGAAGAAAACACAAACACATTATCAAAAAAACAGGATAAGCAAGGAAATAAGAAAAGGTTATGGTCCCAGCTCAGTTTCACTGGGGAATATATTTATGTTTACATGATTCTGCAGCACACAAAATACAAAAACCCCAAATGTTCAGCACACACGCAGGTATTCCCTCTTTTTTGCAATGTCCAGTTTCCCCCTGGACTGCAGTCACTGTCAGTCTGACACCTATTATCCTCTGGAGGCTGCAGACAATCGACTTCCACCTCTGTCGCACATGATGTCTCCAGGTGCTTCTTTTCACCTGCTACACTTGGCGGGCGCGCTCTAACACCTGGGAGTTTCATCTCCCAGCGGTGCAGACCAGAAACCAACCAGTAGGAGCCACCAGTACTCATCCCTCACCAGCTTTCAAGAAATCAAGAAAAAAAAAGATCTAGGAAAAGAAAATGAACAGGAAAGCAGTTAAATGCACAGTTATGCCAGCTGTGTTCACTGTCAGGTGCTTTGCCACCGTCTGAGGCTCAGCAGGTAGAGCGGGTCGTCCTCTTATCAAGGCTCCATCCTCCTCTTGTACACACGCGCTCAAGTGTCCTTGGGCAAGATGCTGAACTCCAGATTAGTCCCCATGGTCAGGCCAGCACCTTGGATTGCAGCTATCTGCAGCTATTTCAATAACATGGAAGTGAGAAAATATAAAATGTTTCAGTAATTTTGGTGAACTGATCCTTTAAGATATAACTGATTGCAGAGGCAGGTGAGTGTGTGATGGAAAGCTATGGCCACAACGTTGTGTTCTTGTATGAGGGTCACCAGATGACCAGGGTTAACTCTGTTCTAAATGGGTTTTGGGCCGCACAGTTGCAGTTACTCTTAATTTTTGTTTGTTTGCTTGTTTTTGAGCCATTTATTCTGTATATTTTGTATTCACAGTATCAGAGGTATAAAACATCAAGAAAAAAGATAAATGAGCTCAAGTAACATGAACTCAGCAAAAATGTTAAATGTTTTTTTCTTTACTTTTGTTTAAATGCTGTTTCAGTCTAAAATCTTTTCTGCCTCTCATGTGTAAGATAAAAGTTAAATTACATAAGTAATTTATGAAAAATGGTGTCAGGGTTGTTTTTTTTAAACATGGTTTGTTGATAAAAACAGCAGAGCTGTTTCACAATAAAAAATGCTCTGATTTCTGTTTCCCTTATTGGGTCACTGAAGGCTTTTGTCCCATAAATAGGACCAAGTACACATACACACACAGACACACACACACACACACACACACACACACTGCCCACTGTCTAAAGCAACAACAGAAGAACAAATAAAAAAGAAAGAAAGACTCATCCTGAACGGATTTATCAACCCACTGAGAGAGAGAAAGAGGATGTTGTGTTTTAGGATGTCCGTTCAGTAAAAGTAGGTCACACACACATACACACACAACAGTGTCTGACCTGGACCAAAAAATTATAGCCCCCCCCATACACACACACACACATGCATGCACACATGCACATACTGTATGTATGTATGTGTGTGTGTGTGTGTGTGTGTGTGTGTGTGTGTGTGTGTGTGTGCACAAAGAGGGCATCTGTGTGATTTTATTTTTTTTGTTCTTTTCGTTTTTCTTCTTCTCTCTCTCTCTCTCTCTCTCTCTCTCTTTCTCTTTCTCTCTCTCTCTGTGTATCTGTCTATGTGTATTTGGCCACATTTCTGTGTTTGCTCAGACCAGTTTCAGGTTTGTACTTTGTTTTTTAGTTTTTAGGAGCATTAGGACATGCTGAGAAAGTGTGGAGGTTCTTTGAAAGTGGGGATATATAATCAGGGAGTGACAACATTTAGAACCTTCTAAAAAGTGAGGACCATTTTTTAAAGACTAAGAACATTTGTGGAAGAAAACAGTAGGGATGAGCAAACATGCAGGATGAGGTCCAGGTCTCCTGGAGAATAGTTGGGACTGTTGTTGACATACACGTAGATAATTCTTCAGTGAACTCCCAACTCCAAAGCAACATTGTCTTTATGCCCCCAGCATAGGATATGACACACTAGATCCGAAAAGTCAAACAGTTAATGAAATTAAAGAATTTATTTCAGACCTGCATCCACAAACGAGGGGACTCTTCAGTGAGGTGGAAAAGCTGATCCAGCTGTGTTTGTGTCGAGCTGTGTCTGCTCCATCCTCAGAGAGATCTTTCTCAGGACATCCTCGACTGAAACCTTGGCTCTGTAACACTCACTCAGTGGAGAGTCACTCATCTGTCACTGCTGCATTCCCACAATAACATGTATGACGATATTGATGTAACTGCCCTATTTAAAAAATCCATAGCACATGGTTTAAAGTGCAGGGCATGTGTAACTCCACATGATCTGTGCTCTAAGTCAGGCACAAAAGGCTTGCATTCAGTCTATTGATTCATCATCATTGATACATTGTGGCCATCCCTGTGTGTTTTTTATTTTATTTTTGTGTTAGCAGTTGCTTCCTGTAGGGTTAGGGTTAAGCAAAAGTTTGTTTGCTTTCCCATGGTGTAAGTCGCGCTCTCCCACTGGTGCAATGAAGTGGTCTTGCTGCATGTTTGACCAAAACTTATATATGTTATATTTGTTAAATTTACCCTGTTCTTATACTGTTATGTAGAACAGTCTATCAATTATGCCTCATAAATTGTTGTTATATGATGTGAAGTATCCTTGGCATCCAGGCTAATAAAAGAAAACATGAGATTTGTGCAGGGTTTTGTGTGAACAAGTGTTTCACAACGGTTTCAGTTTCCCAGTCGTCTCCCAGCGTCCTCTGAACAGGAGCTCTTGTAGTCACGTCAAAAATCAGATAAAATGATGAAAATGACAAAAACACAAAAACAAACGCACCTCTAGAAAAGCTTCACCATGACAGAAAATATCTGTCATTTCCAGGGCGCGCTTGACTAATGTTTTTTTGGTGATTTTTTTTCTTTACCAACGCCTAATAAAAGGTTCACAAACCATCTGTTTCTCTTTCCCCCTGATGCCTTGCCCAAAGGTCCCCCCATCCTGGGACTGGCATCACGCCCAAACACATCCATCCATCCATCCATTCTCCTCCTTCCTCTCCCCTACCCATTCACCCTCTTTTGTTTTTACTTCGCCCCCCTTCGTTTTCTTCCTCCTTTGTTTCCTCCCTTTCTTCTGTCTTTACCCTCATTTCCTCATTCCTTCTTCCTCCCTGCTCACTCGATTACTCTAACATTTTTCCATTTTTCGTACTCTAGTGTCTTCTCTCCTTCCTTCTTCTCTCTCTACGTCTCTTCCCCTGTCTCTCTCCCTTGCCACTTCCTTTCTATCCCCTCTGTCCCCTTAGCCACTTCTTTCCTTCTTCCCTCTATCTTTTTACTCATCCTTGCCTCCCTTCGTCTGCTCATCCTTTTCCCTTTTGTTTTCTGTCCCTCTAGTCACCTCAGCCATTTCCCTATTTTCCTCTTCTGTCTTCTCTCTTCATCCTCTTCCTCTCTTTTACATCCTTTCCTCCATCTCCACCTCTCCTTCTCTTCTTCCTTCCTTGTATTCTTCCATTTTATCCTCCCTCCTCTCATTTTTTCCTCCTCTATTTTTCCTCTTATTTCCATGTTTCCTCTCATCTGCCTGTCCTTACTTTATCCCCCTTCACCTCATGTGCATTCCTTCCTCTCTTTTCCTCTCCTCTCTCTTGTCTTCGTCCTCCTCCTCTTCCTTCTCTGTCTCCTCTCCCTTTCCTATCTTCTTCCTCGCGCTTTTTTCTCTCCCTCCTTCTTCTCTTATCTGATTTCCTCATTCTTTCCTTTATTTTCCCCTTCCCTCTATCCTCCTGTCTTCCCTTTCTCACTTTACCTAGTGTTTCTTTCTCATCCTTCATTCTTACCCCTCTCTCTCTTTTCCTCCAACACTCCTGCCCCTCTCTCTCTTCTTCATTCCTACCCATTTAAACCTCTCTCGCCCATTATGCATATTCATAAACCTGCAAACATTCCCATCCAATAGCGTTTAATCCCTCCCTGTATTATTGTCTGTATGTGTTTTCTCCCCTTAACCCTTCACACACACACACACACACACACACACACACACCTCCTCCCAAACATCTAGCAGCTGGCCGACAGATGGGGCCCGCAGCCAAAAAAGCAGCAGCGGCAGCACCACAAAAATAAAAATTTACAAGACGCCAGTGGAATTTATTTAAGGACAGGAGGGGGGAGAGCTGCACCTCCTCTCCACCTACTTTTTTTCACCTCACCTCCCTCCATTGCCGCCTTTCTCCCTCATTGCCCAAAATGTGTTAATGTACAGGACTCTCTGCGCTCCATCCGTCCCCCAGTCTAGTCAAAGCCTGCCATCCTCTGTGCTCCCTCACGCAGCTCAGCTCAGTGGATTCCACAAGCGGTCGTGAGTTGATTTCTAAAGAGAAAAAAGGAGGAAAATTAAAAAAAAATTTTTTTATGTGTTTGATCTATCTATTATTTTTTTTTAGGTTTCTAGGAACCACTGCCCTTCATAATTAAGAAAAGTAGTTTAATCTACAGTGAGCAGTAAATTGAGATATTGGACACTTTTAGAAAAACACATAGAATAATAGTTTAAAAAAATATCTATTAGGAGTACTAAACAGGGAGTGATTTAGGCATGTGCAGTCTTGAATTGTTCAAGGGGATTCTTAGTTTGCTGTCCTCTGATCATCCTCATGACACAATATTTGGAAAGGAAAAAGGTTCAATGCTGGACGGGACCAACACCAGACTGGATCCAGATGAAAACCACACCACAGGGTTTTATGTCCGAACCAATATTAACGACAGACACTTCACAGCTCGTGTGTACAACTAATTATCAATCATAAACAAATGTATGTCTCAATTCAGCCTCACTAGAATTAACCAGAAAAGAGAATAAAAGGTTATATTGTTCATTGTAGAAAATGAACGGAAAACTCTGTGGTTTGTGGTGCTGCTGGACTGTATTGTATTAGATAGTAGAGGTGTTTCTATTATTATAATTTTAATGCCCATGTATATCAAAAAAGGTAGCCTTAATAAAAACAGTTTCAACAAACTGAATATTATAACCTTCATCAAGATGAGAAAAAACGAGTGAAGGGGAAAAGGATAAAGGAGAGAAGAAGAGAAAGGAAGAAATGACAGGGAGAAAGAAATGTAAAAAAAAAAAAAAACAGGAGAGGAGACTAGAAGGAGACTCATCCCCAGGGGGCACTGTTTGTCCTTGTAGCAAAACTACACACACTCACACACACGCTCACCCCCCACCAAACACACAAGAGCACACACTCACACACATGCACTCACTCATAACGAGAAACAAAGGAGAAGGAAACACAACTGACAAATAACATAACAACTAAATTAAAAAGACTTCACTTCCTCTAAGTTAATTGTTTCCTGAAAAACACAGTGTTGAAACTCAGAAACTCCACAAGTCTTCTAAACGTGGAGGCTTTAAATAGAAACTGGAAAGTATGAACTGCCCCAAACACCTGTACAATGTAAAAAGTGTAATACTAATACTATCTTTGTAAGTTCCATAATTTTTCTGTGAAATAGTGGCCTGGGCCTTTCTGTTACCTAAACTCAGGCCTTTATTTGAAGCAGGCTTATATTAGAGACAGGCCTTGAGTTGTCTTTCTGTATGTTTGAAATATATTTGCTTGTCCTTCATTATGAAGCCTCATTGTATTCTGACCCACTCCTGTTTACCCTGTTACTTTTTTGTTACAGCATTATGCTCTTAATACTTAAGTCAACACTACCTGTATCTGTTTCAAATTAAAAGCCTTCTAGCATTTCAGTCGACATAACTCCTTTACTTCTTAACTAGATTTTTAATTTATAATAAATTCAGTGACTTACATATCCATCCATCCATAGATCCATCTTCAACCGCTTGATCCGGGACGGGTCGCGGAGGCAGCAGTAACCTGAGCAGAGATGCCCAGACTTCCCTCACCCCAGACACTTCCTCCAGCTCTTCCGGGGGGACCCCGAGGCGTTCCCAGGCCAGCCGAGAGGCATAGTCTCTCCAGCATGTCCTGGGTCTTCCCCGGGGCCTCCTCCCGGTGGGACATGCCTGGAACACCTCCCTAGGGAGGCGTCCAGGGGGCATCCGAAACAGATGCCCAAGCCACCTCAGCTGACTCCAATCCGCACCAATCCGCCTGTCAATCTCCTCCCACTTGAGGCAGGACCTCTCCACCCACCCGGAGAGGGCACGCCACCCTTTTCCGGTCGAGAACCATGGCCTCAGATTTGGAGGTGCTGAATTCTCATCCCAGCCGCTTCACACTCGGCTGCAAACCGCTCCAGTACATGCTGAAGGTACTGGCCTGATGAACATCCTGGCCAGGACAACATGATCCGCAAAAAGCAGAGATGAAATCCTGTGGTTTCCCAAACCTGGACTCCCTCCAGCCCCTGGCTACGCCTAGAAATCCTGTCCATAAAGATTATGAACAGGACCGGTGGTGACAAAGGGCAGCCCTGCCGGAGTCCAACATGCACTGGGAACAGGTCTGACTTACTGCCGGCAATGCGAACCAAGCTTCTGCTCCGGTCGCATACAGAGACCGAACAGCCCTTAGCAAAGGCCCCCGGACCCCATACTCGTGGAGCACTCCCCACAGAATACCATGAGGGACACGGTCAAATGCCTTCTCCAGAGCCACAAAGCACATGTGGACTGGTTGGGCAAACTCCCATAAACCCTCAAGCACCCTGTGGAGGGTATAGAAGCTGGTCCAGTGTTCCACGACCAGGACGAAAACCGCATTGTTCCTCCTGAATCCGAGGGTCGACTATCGGCCGAATTCTCCTCTACAGTACCCTGGCGTAGACCTTCCCGGGGGGAGGCTGAGAAGTGTGATCCCCTGTAGTTGGAACACACTCTTCTCGGTCCCCCTTTTTAAAAAGAGGGACCACCACCCCAGTTTGCCACTCCAGAGGCACTGTCCCCAACCTCCATGCAATGCTTGCAGAGGCGTGTCAGCCAAGACAGCCCCACAACATCCAGAGACTTGAGGTACTCAGGGCGGAGATCTCATCCACCCCCGGCGCCTTGCTTCCACCGTCTCGACAATGTCCCCAGTCGAGGTCAACAGCTCCCCACCTACACTGTAAACAGTGTTGGAAGAGTACTGCTTCCCCCTTCTGAGGCGCCGGACGGTTTGCCAGAATCTCTTCGAGGCCGACCGATAGTCCTCCTCCATGGCCTCACCGAACTCCTCCCAGACCCGAAGTTTTTGCCTCCAGGGACCGTCCGGGCTGCGGCTTCGCTGGCTGGCCTGCCGGTACCTGTCAACTGCGTCCAGGAGTCCCACAGGCCAACATGGTCCGATATAGGACTCCTTCTACAGCCTGACGGCATCCCTTACTTCCGGTGTCCACCACTGGGTTCGGGGGTTGCCGCCACGAGAGGCACCAGAGACCTTGCGTCCCACAACTCCGAACTGCCGCGTCGACAATGGAGGCAGAGAACATGGTCCACTCGGAACTCAATGTCCCCAGCCTCCCTCGGAATCTGTGAGAAGCTCTTCCGGAGGTGGGAGTTGAAGACCTCCCTGACAGAGGGGCTCGGCCAGACGTTCCCAACAGACCCTCACAATACATTTGGGTCTGCCAGGTCTGTCCAACTTCCTCCTCTGCCAGCGGATCCAACTCACCACCAGGTGGTGATCAGTTGACAGCTCAGCCCCTCTCTTTACCCGAGTGTCCAAGACATACGGCCGGAGATCAGATGAAACGACAACAAAGTCGATCATCGACCTCCGGCCTAGGGTGTCCTGGTGCCACGTGCACTGATGGACACCCTTATGCTCGAACATGGTGTTCATTATGGACAAACTGTGACTAGCACAGAAGTCCAATAACAGAACACCGCTTCGGGTTCAGATCGGGGAGGCCGTTCCTCCCGATCACGCCCCTCCAGGTATCACTGTTGTTGCCCACGTGAGCGTTGAAGTCCCCCAGTAGAACAATGGAGTCCCCAGTCGGAGCACTATCAAGTACCCCTCCCAGGGACTCCAAGAAGGCCGGGTACTCTGTACTGCTGTTCGGCCCGTAGGCACAAACAACAGCAAGAGACCTATCCCCAACCCGAAGGCGCAGGGAAGCGACCCTCTCGTTCACCGGGGTGAACTCCAACACATGACGGCTGAGCTGGGGAGCTATAAGCAAGCCCACACCAGCTCGCCGCTGCTCACCCTGGGCAACTCCAGAGTAGTGGAGGGTCCAGCCCCTCTCAAGGAGCTGGGTTCCAGAGCCCAAGCTATGCGTGGAGGTGAGCCCGACTATCTCTAGCCGGTACCTCTCAACCTCCCGCACAAGCTCAGGCTCCTTCCCCCCCAGCGAAGGTGACATTCCATGTCCCTATTGCCAGAGTTTTGGTCCAGGGATTGGGTCGTCGAGGCCCCCCGCCACGACTGCTACCCAAACCACATTGCACCGGCCCCTCATGGACCTTCCTGCGGGTGGTGAGCCTACTGGAAGGTGGGCCCACGCCATTTCGGGCTGAGCCCGGCCAGGTCCCGTGGGCAAAGACCAGGTGCTCGCCTGCGAGCCCCAACCCCAGGCCTGGCTCCAGGGTGGGGCCCCGGTAACGCCAATCCGGGCGACGTAACGGTCCTTGATGTTCTTCTGTTCATGATGGGCTTGTGAACCGCTCTTAGTCTGGCCCGTCACCTAGGACCTGTTTGCCATGGGAGACCCTACCAGGGGCGTAATGCCCCCGACAACATAGCTCCTAGGATCATTCGGGCACACAAACCCCTCCACCACAGTAAGGTGGCGGTTCAAGGAGGGGGTGACTTACATAATTTCAGATAAAGCTATTGCATGTTATCGTAATTGTATGTTATGACAAAATACAGTTTAGCTAGGGCAGTAACACCCATACACCCCTGGTGACTGAAACAGGATCATACAATCCAGAACAACGTTTACAAAGTATTGAACATAGCATTAATATATTATCTAATTTTGATGTATGTCAAATATTAAATGTATATTATTACATATTATTTTAGGAGCAGTTTGACATTTATTCATGGCAACCACACACTGGGCTATTATTTGAGAACTGGCTTTTGTTTTAAGAAATATGACCTATAAACTCGTAAGCTACATTTCACATGCAAAATCTGCACGTTTCTGCAAATTTCCACTGCAGATACAGTTATCATTGAGAAAAAATACATAGAAAAATACAACAACACATAGAATATATTATAAATAAATGTATATTATCTGCTGTGTTTTTGGCTAAAGCTATGTCTACACATAATTGGCTAACAATAGCATGCTAACATGTAATGACTAAAAATGCTAAAATAGTGATATTCAGCAGGGCTTTAACAGTATGTATGCAGTCAAAATAGTCCACTGCTGCCATGCAGGGAACAGAAATGCTAGAGTTTGAGTTTCACCTGGAAAGTTATGGCAAAGCACTCGTTGTTGTCTAGCTAGCTGTAGCATGCTAGTCCAGTTGTCCAGGTTAGTCAAGCTCAGTACTGTAGTGTCGCTGGATCAAATGAGAGAGCTGCAGGATCCTGTGATGTATTACGATTTCCTGGTTAATTAAAGTGAGTGTGTTGTGTGATACAGATAATATCAAGCCTGCTTTTTGGTCTTGGCAGGAAAAAAATATATGTGCATGTATTTTACGTACTGATTTTAGGAAAAACAAAATCATTAACATATTGTTTGGTTTGTCTAACACTTTCATATTGTGGCTTTAATGAACACCCCAGCCTCTACTTTACAATTGTTTTACTGTGCAAAATAAACATCCAAGCATGACTGCAGTTGTACACTCTGTTGTCCAATGAGATCAGGTGTGTTTATTTTGTAGACCTTTTCATCCCTTCCCCCTGCTGCCCACCTGCGCTGCACCTGACGTCAACCCCACTGAGACACACACTCGTGGTCAACATAACAAACACGCAACAGCATGAAAACACACACACACTAACAAACACACAAAACACCCCTGAGCTACGCTGTACAGTACAGCACCATCATCATCTCTGTCTCCCATTTGAATTCTTTTCAAAGCATTTACTCCTTCAAAGAGACATTCATGGCAACTAGAACCCAACTTGTGGCCCACACACACACAAACATGTGCGCGTGCACCCACACCCACATATACACACACACTCTCTCACACACACACACACACACACACACACATTTTTGTCCCCATCTGGTCACCATTCAGCAGGATGTGTGCTTTCTCTGTAGCTGTGTGTTGAAGCGAACAATTTCACAACCCTCAGTCAGCTCTGTCCTGCAAAGGCTCACTTATTTATCTTTGACCTTTAATGACCTCTGTTGGTGGCCAGCATGAACTGCATCAAGATTTAAAAAAGTGATTTCCCGCACTAGTCTAGCAATGTTAAAAATTTTGTTATTTATCATGACCATAGACAGTATTGGTGGAGAGCAAGAAAGCAGAAATATAAATTTTTGTTTCAAAATTACAGGAATATTAAAGAAATTACCCAGAATCAGATGAAAGGATCAGTTTGGACAGAAAAACGGCCAGGATGTGTTTAGACTAGCTTAGCACAAAGACTAGAAGTAGGAAGGAAAAAACAGTGGAAAAGAAAATTAGCGAACTGACTGGAAATGTTGTCCATATTTAACCACAACAATCAAATAATATGTCAATTCCTGGTTGGATTGTCAAATACAAAAGCTCCGTTATTTTCAACAATAGTTTTAACAGTGTAAGCTACGACATTAATGGTAATTTTAGTGCCCTCATTATATAATAAACTGTATTCTAGTCAAAGCTCTTTTAATTTATTCTCCGAACATAAGACCACAGATTGCTAAAACAAAAGGTCGAAAACATTTAGCTAGGCATCTAACATTACCATAATGAGTGCACTTATAAGTAAGCTATGCTAAACTGAATGTCTGTACTAAAGATGAAACTGATATCCAAATCTAAAACTTATTTAATGCAACAGTTCTTAATAAATAATCTGAAGTACCACAGCCACAATCTTATCTGCATAACATGCCACCATCGCGAGTCAGTGGCACTGGAGTCTATTTCTATAAGCAATTTAAGATTAGGAGAAAGTTATCTTATTTTGAAAATTCTAGCAAGTGTGAGGATATTTACATTTCATTATTCATGTACAGTCTATGGCTCCATCTCCTTCCCCCTCTCTATACGGTGCCCACAAGCTCCTCCCCACAGCATCGCTCAGTTTAATTCTCTCTTTTTAATGCTTTTCTTTATTGCTCTTCTTTTGTCTACTCATCTTTCATGTAAACTGTTGTTTTCTAATTGCTTGGTCTTTCAGTTGTTGAACTCATGCTCACTGGAGCGAAGCCTGTGCAGGAGCAGTGATTGAAGCTCTTTCAGATACTCTGATCTGATTGGTTGTTTTGATTCAGGCGTGGTGGATTCTTGTCAAATGCCCTTAGAGGCAGAGTAGTCTGATTTTTTTATGACAGATTAACTCTGTCTTTTCTTATGTCATATTTGCTAAAACTGTTGTTACCTACCTCTACTTTAATGGGAAATACAAACTGGAGTTTTTACACATTTAAAACTTTTCACCTAACTGTGCATCAACTGGTAGTTTTCCCTTGACAAGAGTTCATTCATGGATGGATTCATGGAGTGTGTGTGTGTGTGTGTGTGTTCGTGTGTGTGTGTGTTCGTGTGTGTGTATGCCCAGGGGCCCTGGCTGACAGGAGGATCTAAAATAAGCAGCTTTTTTTCTGGTTCCAAGCAGCCACCTGTGGACAGCACTGCGTGTGTGTGGTTTGTGATTGTGTGTGTGCAATATGCATGTGTGTGAATTACGGTGTGTTTTCAATGGACAGCTCCCTGTGTGGTTTGTGTGTTTACATTCACATGCATATTTTTGTTTGTATGTTTTTGTGTCTTGTCTTACAGTTTTTGTGTGTTTTAGTGAATGTTCTCATGTTCATTTCCCCCCCCCTTCCTCCCATATTTTGGAGGGGTGTGTTGCTGGTCATCCAGCCCTCCAGATGTTCTTACAAACCAAACTGTTCCATATGCAGACTCCAAACCAAAACCAGTGCTAGAGGAAACTTCCCAGGATACATTAAGAATGAGGCCTGCAGAAGATTTATCTCTAAGAATTTCTTAGTATACTATTATGACATAAAAAGAAAGAAAGAAAACTCCTTTGAATATCTTTAGAATAACTTTTTGAAACTTGTCAAATAAAAGCAAGTTCTCAAATAATAGTCTGAGGTCTGAAAAATTCAAGGTCTTGAAAATGATCCAACTAGTCTAATTATAAATGAATGATATGAAGTGTGCTTTTTAGTGAAATTAATCATCTTGAATCTTGTATAAAATAAATGTATAAATAGCGCATGTAAAAATCACCCTTTTTCAGAGTTTTTACATTTTTTCTCCCTCGAAATGTTTAAATGGAGAATACAAGAGAAACTAAACTAAAAATGTTATGCTGTGTGCATGCGTTGATGAAGTGCCTGGGTCGTCATCACACACTCTACCCTTCTCTCGCCCCTATTTCCCATCTCCCTGTGTGCTGACGTCAGTATCGGTGGTAAACCAGACCACAGTGGCTGCCTGCAGAGCCCTTTGATCCCACACTCCACTCTATTAGAGCTTTCATACGGACTTCACATCACACACACGCGTGTGCATGTACGCAAGCACAAACGCACACACACAAACACACACAGATGGAGTGTACCCTGTAATTTGTCTGTGGTTTAATAAAGTTCTATTTGACAGACTGACGGTGGACAAAAGATTTACAGATATAATACAAAATGATTTATAATGACATATATGCAGTGCTACATTACAATGCCACAGATTGTTATTATTATATTAAAGAACCACATTATTATTATTTTTAGAGATACATTATCATACTGTAATAGCACATTATCTTATTATGGACTTACACTGCTATGCTATAACATGAGTTTTAGTCTAAAGAGCTACACTGTCATACTGTAGAAGTACATTACCATTCTGTGCATTAACTTATGTTATAACACTTAACATACAATAGAAATAATAATCAATAGAACCAAATATCGTCTTCGACAGTCACTCACTCATGCGAGCACACACACACACACGCACACACATATAAACACTGGTTATCATGAGGCCAAACTTCCATGCTAAGGTCACACTGTTATGTATGCAGTGTTTCGGTCAGTTTTGTGTGCCTGTGGTTTGTTTCCTTCTGCCTCAGGTAGGAGGTTCCTTCCTGAGTGGAGAGGCGTGGTCTCCTGCTGGCTGGAAGGTTCACACACCTGCTCCTCATTTCGTATCATCACTCCTTTTAAGCCGGAGCAGTTCCCCACTTCAACGTTTGATTGTTCCACTTTCAGTGTGACTCTGTGTGTTCTGTGTCTTTCAGCTTCTGATACTCACCCGTGTTCCAGTTTGCCCCTCCAGCCAGCCAGCAACCCGCCAGCCACGCCGCTCTCCCTTCACTCTCCTACCTACTGGACAGTATTTTGGTCTCACCTTTTGTTTGTTCTAAATTAAATCACCTTAAACTGCAATCTGCCTCTGGTCTGCTCCTGGGTCCTCTTTTCTCTCAAACAGAAACCTAACACACACAATGTCAGTTGAGCCATGTCCATGACAACTGAGCAAATTCCATCAGTTTTTGTAGTCTGTGAGAAACGGATAAAAACTAGCTAAAAAAAAAAGTGCCATTCAAAGAATAAGTTTTAATGTTATTGGCACTATTTGGACCACTCTACCAGTGCAATACACTGTAGGTGACAAGGTAAAAGGTACACCAAATGCAGGATGGTTTCATCCTCCAAACCTCTGTGGATCAAAACAACAGACACATTTGTAAATGGCAGAAACATACAGAACACACAGCGAGAAGCTTATGGGGAGAAAAGTGTTTATTTGTGTAAAGGTGTCACTTTCTTATTAGAGCCTAATAAACATTTTTCCACTCAGGTGAGCAGTGTGGACAATTATTCCCTGACAACTTCACAACAACATGATAATCGAGGGGAAATAAATAATTCCCCAGTAGAGAGTAAATTATCAGCTCACGTCGCAGCTTTTTATTCCGCTCAGTGTTCAGACATTTGTGCACTTCTTCCAGCTCTCCCTTTCTTTTTCTCTTGTTGAGTTTCTCCCTCTTCCTTTCTCACCCCCCTCCCTCATCAGAGGTGAAAATTTTCCCAAAGGGAGTCTCTCCTTCTTTCCCTCTTTCCTCCCTTCATCTTCACACCTTCCTCATCAGTTCTGCCAAGTTTCCCTCAAAGGTGTACGGCAGCTCGCTGACTCGCTGCAGGAAATGATAATGAGCTTTGAAGAAAATTTTATCGCCTGTTCAAACTGTTTATTTTCAGACTTTCAAGCGAACTGGCTTTATTTAAGGAAATTAGGACTCACATATTGCATTTATTGTTGCATGTTGCAGCTATTCCATTTTTTGTAAAAGTTTCCAAAGGCAAACTTGCTTCTACTCAGCTGCACTTGATCTACACAAAAAGAAATGTTTGGATAATCACACTGGAAGTTTGAATGAATGTTAAACATATGTTAAACATATGTAAGTGATTTCTTTTATTTTTAAAAGGCCTGTTAAGGTGAGAAAGTATCACTTTCACAGCCTTTGTCTTCAGCCTTTTGCTGCTCATCTCCTCATGCTGCTGTCAGTACAATGTTCTCTTTGCTTTCCCTAACCTAATTAATTTGTCAGTGGGAGTTCATCTGAGCCTCTAAAGTAAAGATGCATTTTCTGTGAATAGAATCGTTCCTGTAATCCCCTGTAATGTCCTTGGCTATATCAATGGATTATTGTGAAACCAGTTAGCATTTTGAGCATTTGGCTCTTTTTTGGGACTGGAGCTTCATTCCCTGGTGGAGGTGTCAGGAGGATGCTACAGAAGCTACAGAGCACCCAGGACAACACCTCTCACCACCTTCATGTCTCTCTGGATGAACACTGCAGCCCCTTCAGCAGCAGACTGACACCATCCAGGGTACCAAGTGGCTTTACCATGTGCTCTTATTATGTTCTCAGGCTAAATTACTGATGTAAAGTCCTATTCCTGTTTTTATCTTATCTGCTTATACTTTGATACACAGTTATTACTTTCGATATGTACCACCTGTAGCATTTTAACTATGCTAACTATGAATGCTTTTGTTCAGTTTTCAGCTACCAATAATTTCAGTACCAATTTTTAGTGCCAGAACAACAAGTAGTGTGCAGTAAGTGTGTGGTGGGGAAACATTTTTTTTTGTTTAAGTTGCCTAACTCAAATGATACCTTAATCATAGTTTATCTGTCATAACCACAATTGAAATACACCAATTTTACAGAATCTGTTTAATAGTTAATAGTTTATTAGAAACTATTGCTGCATATGTGAAAAAAATGGCAAACTGCCTCAAGTGATGTCACTTGAGTCAGCATTGGTAAAGGCTGAAGTTGGAAAATTAAAAAAAAAATTAAAAAGTCTGTCGCACACTCTTCATCACGAGGCTACATTAGCTGCTAAAAGCAAAATACACCCAAATCTCCCACCGGTTCATCTATGCTTGAGGTGCATTTTGGATAATGCTGCAGGTTTTGACAAGGAGAAAGAAATTGTGGAATAAAAATGGTAATATCAACTGAACGAACGCTTTATGAGTCTGACGATGTCACGAGTGTTAAAGTGGCAGAGTACTCTTTTTACCACACCGCAGCTGCCATGCACAGATTCTGAAGAAAGAGAGACTTTTAAGAAAACACTGTTATTGTACGTAATCTGGTTGGTTTCACAGAATCATCCTCCCTGTCTTGTGTTATGGGTTGGTGTGTTTTATTACATTTACTAAGCACCTTTGGCACAAAAACTAATTCCTTCAGGATGAATAAAGTTCTTCGGGATAAGGAATGAAATGTGGAGAGTCAGGGAGGGAAGCAGGAAGAGCAGGATAAGGACTGAGGAGAGGAGGATGAAGAAGAGGAGAAGTAAAGTAGGAAAAGGAGATTGAAGGAGGAGAAGTAGGAGAAGCACTGACGGGATTCAGAAGAGGACACGAGGATGGAAACAGAAGTAAAGAAGCTGAGGGAAGGTTGAAGCTGAAAGGAATCAGGGAAGAGGTGGCGATGTAAAGTAACACTGAGAAAAGGATGAGGAAGAAGAAATATGTTTAGAAGAAAAGTATAAAAACTCACTTTGAAAGCGTGTCATTTCCTGCAGCGCAGAACAGAGCTCAGTACACCAACACCTCCTCCCCTCCTCCTCCTCCTCCTCCCTCTCTCTGACAGAATGCGCTCTGTGAACACACACCTCAAAATAAGTCTTAATTGACTGCGTGGACTTTTAATTACACTGCTTTGTTCTCTCCTGAAAGGTGAAGTGTGAGAAGAGCCTGTAGCTCGATGCAGAAAAAGAGGTGTGTGTATCTGTGCGTGTGTGTGTGTGTGTGTGACAAAATCCAAGAGATGCTCATTACCTGTTTCCCGACTGAGAGTCTCTGCTCAGTATGAGAACAGGCTGAAATTTAACAAAATGATTAACAAGAGATCTCGATGTAAATGACTCCCTGATCGAAAACATCAGCACACAATGCTTGTTTTCTGTCCCACTGATAACTTTATTCATGATTTATAATCTCTAATCCCTGTGTTCATTGATTACCATTTATTTTAGTTTTTTTAGTGACCAAGATAATTGTTGATCTCTAGGAACACGACAGAAACCTGAGCAGTCAGATGACCAGACGAGTTGGAAACATGCCAACAGTCTCTAGATGAGATGATCTAAAACACTTCATCTGGGTAGAAAACCATGGTAAATATCAGGATAAATCCCTCATTGCGCAGGAAAAGCATGTGCACGGCTATATAAATATGGAAAGTCAAAGTTGAACATGTAAGTCAGTCTGTAAAGTTCATACAGCCCTCAAAAGTAAAAGGCATAAACAATGATTAAGAGCGAAAAAAAATAAACAGAGATTTGTAGCAAGCTGACCACCCTCTTAAGTACTATAACATTATTATAACAATAATGATTATTACAACATTATTACCCCTCATGAATATTCATACAACCGTAACTTATATTAATTCAATTTTTCCATCAGAGTCTGCTTTTAAGGATCCCTTCAATGTCAAAGATGTAAAGAATTCAGAAGTTAAGTTATACATTACATAGATTTTTCTTTTACTCATTATCATATCATGTTTTATTATTATTATTATTATTCAGATTCAGATTCAGATTTCCTTTATTAGTCCCACAGCGGGGAAATTCACAGTGTAACAGCAGTGAGACACACAGTGGAAAATAAATAGTAGGAAATGCAAGACATAGACTAAGATAAAAAATAAGAAAATAAGATATTTAGCATAAAAATCTAAAAAAAAAAAAAATTATAACTTTAATTATAATTATACCTGTACACAGTACAGAGAGAGGATGTGCCTGAGAATACATATAAGAATATATAATATCTCAAGTAGAAAAAAGTGAAAAACAGTGAAACAGTGAAACAGTGAAATGAGTAGTGAGGTGAAGTGGAGTATCTTCTATTATTATTAGAAAATTATCATGGGATGTTTACAGTGAACAGTTTGAATAAAAGGTTTACCCAAAGGTGGGGGCTGTTTAGCACCTGTCTGATTATCCGATGGCTCATGTTCTTTATAACAATGTTACTTCAGTCCTGGAGCTCACCAATTAACTTGGTGAGTAATGATAGAAATGTGCAACAGAACTTCAAAAATAAGACTCAACTTATAATGAAAAGGAATTTTCCTATAAGATCAGCCCACTACTTTCAAGACAACTGCATGTGTGTGTGTATGTGTGTGTGTCTGTGTGTGTAAGTGTGTGTCTGTGTGTATGTGCTGGAATGGAAATCTGTATTCCATTAACTGGTTTAGCTTCAGACCCAGCCCTCCTCTCACCCTGTTTTTGGTGCGCTGATGCTCTCAACCTGCCGCACAGCCACATCTGGTTGTTCAAAGGCCCCTGATGTGTGTGTGTGTGTGTGTGTGTGTGTGTGTGAGGTATTTTTGCAGCAGCTGCCTGCAATCTCTGCAAAGTGCTTTGGTGTCTCTCTCACACACAAACTCGCACAAACACACATTATTAAAACCATTAGTTGCTGTGAAACAAGGCTTTTCTTCCGCCTTAGAGCAGTACTGTGTGTGTGTGTGTGTGTGTGTGTGCGCGTGTGTGTGTGTGCGTGTTTCTGTTCTGACCAGCACAAAGAAATGTGCATGTTAACCTATAAAAGTGAAAGGTTAATGAGGAGCAGACACTGTAGTTGTGTTCTCTGCCTCAGTTTTCTTTGTTTGGTGCTAATTGGCAAATGTTCCATGTAACATGCTCAGATGCTAAGCTAAGATGATAAAGACAGCAGAAATTATAAACGCTAACTATCAGAATGTTAGCATTGTCATTGTGAGCATGTTTTCCTATCCAGCCTCACAGAGCTGCTGGCACAGCTTTAGTCTTTTTAAATACTACCAACTGACTCTGATCCCAGTCTGAACTCCATTAAAGTTGAAGTTCTTCCTTTTTTTAGAATAAAACCAGTAAATGTGTCTTATAGGCTGTGAACAAATCTGTTAAATAGCTGACATATAGACAATGAAGTAACCTCTCATCATTGCACAGAGGAAGTATTTGGATTTTAGGCAAACTTAAGTAAAAGTACAGATTCAAAGTCTTAGGAAAATTAAAAGTATGTAGGTGTAATAAGGAAAATGTACTTAGAGTAAAACAGATGCAGAGAAAATGGTCACTGTGACTGATGGATCTTTAAATGTTATTTAATTAAATTATTATTACTTATGTAATAATGTAGTAGTATTTTACTGCTTACTGCTGAAGTGAATTGCAGCTATTTTGTAGAAGTGCGAAACTAATTTCTATTATGGATAAATGTGATGATTATTGTCCAGATTAATCACATTATTTAGTTTTTTAAAATTCTGAATATAGTGAGACGTGCCCATCACAATAATCCAGAGCTCAAAGTTACAGAATTATTAAAAACAGCCAACTGTTACATTTGGGAAGCTGGAACCGTGACAGGATTTGGTGTTTTTGCATTAAAAAAAATGGCTTAAATGAATATTTGAAATGTTCTGTGGACTAGTTTATCTATTAATCCACTCACTAATCCACACAATCACATACTGTTGGGTAGTGTCACTTATAACAGGGCATCATATTTTATAAGCACTATGTGTGTTCATCCCAAAAGATATTTATGAAATAACCAGTAACTAAAACTATCATTTATTTCAATCAAACACCTCAAATTTCTACTTAAGTACAGAACTTGAGGAGTAAATGTAATCAGTTACATTCCACCACTTATGTAGTGTGATTTTATTCTTTCTGTCTGTAACAGTTGGTAGGAATCCAGGTATTACCATCTCTGGAGGTCAGAAAGAATTCATAGAACCATGGTTACGTACTTGTAATAGCATTTAATCGTAATTTGAAAGGAGATCAAGAGTGTGTGACCAACAGTCTTCGACAGCAGCAGACTGAGGATTTACTGACGAACAGCAGAGGGTGAATCTGTGGTGCTCTTAGACCAAACTCAAAATGACCAGGGAAAGAAAATGACTAATGAATTCACTGCTGTAGTGTCTGCAGTCACTCACTGTAGGGTTAGTAGACCAACTATAAAAACGTCACACTGTTCTTATCTTGAAGACTTTACAGTTTCCACCTGTGACATGAACTTTCCCTGTTTTTCTGCTGCTGAGACAACAGACGCTCTCTGTAACTGTGTTGCATAATGAATGAATGTTGTGTCTTTGTGTGTGTGTGCGTGTGTGCTGGATTCATGCTGACTGTAAGACAGAATGTTCTGCAAGAGGACAGACCAACTGTGGCTGATTCCACAGGTGTCAGAGAGTTTGTGTGTGTGATACTGACATGCTTGGATGTGACAAAAACAGAAATATTGTGTGTGTGTGTGTGTTTCTGTCAGAAGGTCAGAAGAGTGTTTTTTTAAGAAGAAAGATAATTGGTAAGTTGAGTTTTACCTTGAACCAGGAAAGACTTTGCTGTGTGTGTGTGTGTGTGTGTGTGTGTGTGTGTGTGCAGTGTGTGCGTGTATGTATTCCTGTGCCTCTCGGTCCTTGTGTGGACCAATTAGAGTTCTACACCTTGAGAATGTGGACATTTTGACTGCTACGGTGAAAAGGCTGTTTGAGGTTTAAAGGGTCAGTTCATCCAAATTAATTTCTCTCCATAGAGCCAATTTTGGCTTTCTTTAATTTACAAAAGATTAATGAAGCCATCACCACCCATGTTATGGGGATCTTCAATACTTGATTTTAAAGGTAGAGCACATCTACTGTGCTGACCAGATCACACGTGCATGATGGCTACCATGGCATTTACAATGTTGTCGGGCATGACACAGCAATTGCAAAAAGTTTTAAAGAGAAACGATGGTGCTGCTGCCACTTCTGCCATAATCCCAACATTCACAATATTACGATGTCCTCAAGGACAAAAAAAAAACAAATGTATCTATATCTATATATTACTGAGTTAAATGACAAGTGATTTGAAAGACATACTGTCTCCTTGATTATATTTTTAATATAATAGTAATAAGAAAACATGTTCTGTGGTACAAGAACATAAGACCCAGAGAAAACGCTGCCTGTGAGCATAATCCAGACGCCCATATGTTTCCTCTGAGACACATTTGACATGTATATAAACATAATTTTGAGGACAAGCCCATCAGTGATCAAGCTTGAAACCTTCAACCAGAGAGAGAAGTGAAACACCGCTGTTCATCCTGTCTTTTTAAAACATAGTTTTTTAAAACATAGGGCTAAGGAATGCATTATATCACTGAGTGTCCTCACAGGTAAACAAGTACAGTATTTTGTGATTTCTGCACACTTTCCTTCTACTTAAAAGAAAAGAGGGAAACAGTGGGTATGTGGATCTGTTGTACCTTTAAATACAATATAACATAATATAATCTAATTAACATTCAAGCGACTGCAGCTCATTCCAACACTGCAGTCGCTACGCTTAAATCACAGAATTACACAGAGTGTAAACATTAAGGGGATGAAACTGAGTGACACTGATAATTATGAAAAGTCTAAATGTAATTAATGAGAATTATTTTACTATGGGAACTAACGGTCAGAAAAAAGGATCAACAGGAGATTATGCTGCAATCTGCTCAATGAGAACACACACATATATAGATGCACACACACACATGCACACTCCCACACATATTCTGATTAGATTTTGGAAGCTAAGCTTTCCAACAATAAATGACCTTTTGTTTAAATATCAACAAGCAGAAGGTGCTCCGGCTCACAGCTGCCAAAAATCATGAAGATGTATGTTCATTATAAGAGAGATGAACTGAAATAATAAATAAATATTTCCTCTGATGGTCCAACAGTGAGAGGTACAAACTAAACCTAAACTAAACTGTATTAAGGAATCACACAACACAGTTGATGTACATTACATACATACATCATTTAGGTAATTATTGTAGGTGATTTTAATATTCATGTGGACATGGATAGTGACAGTCTTAGCACAGCATTCATCTCATTATTGGACTCCATTGGGTTTTCTCAGAGAGGTAAATTCTCCAACTCACTGTCACAATCACACCCTTGATTTGGTCCTCACCTATGGTATTGATATTGAGCACTTAATAGTCTCCCCCCAAAATCCTGTGTTATCAGACCACTACTTAGTATCATTTGAATTCCTATTACTGGACTATGCACCTCTAGAAAAATTAGTGTTCACTAGATGGTTACCCGATTGTACTAGGACTAAATTTAAGGAAGCAATTCCGACAGCATTAAAGTCAGTTAGATTTCCTAGTATCTCTGACGACTCTCATTTTTTGAGCTCCCCCCAAATTGACCAACTTGTTAGAAACACCATGGACTCACTCAGAGGCACTCTGGACTCTGTTGCGCCCCTAAAAAGAAAGATTATAAAACAGAAGAGACTGGCACCATGGTTTAACTCTGCAACTCGCAAGTTAAAACAAACAACGCGACAATTGGAAAGGATATGGCGCTCCACCAAAGAGGAGGACTCTCGCCTAGCCTGGAAAGAGAGTCTCAAAACATATAGGAAAGCCCTGTGTAATGCCAGAGCAGCCTACTATTCAGAATTAATAGAGAAAAATAAGAACTGCCCTAGGTTTCTTTTCAGCACTGTAGCCAGGCTGACACAGAGCCATAGCTCTATTGAACCCTGCATTCCCTTAAGTTTAAGTAGTAATGATTTCATGAGCTTCTTTAATGACAAGATTCTGAATATTAGGGACAAAATTTGTCAGGATCTGCCCTCGTTAGACTCCGATCCTTCAGACTCAGGAAATTTAGGAGCAGATACATTAAAACCTGACAATTGCTTAGACAGTTTTATTCCAATTGGCCTTCCCGAATTATCCTCGTTAGTTTCAGCATCGAAAGCAACAACTTGTCTCCTAGACCCCATCCCAACTACGCTGCTTAAGGAAGTTTTCCCATTTATTGGCACATCACTGCTGCATATTATTAATCTGTCTCTGGTGTCAGGCTTTGTACCCAAGTCTTTTAAAGTAGCTGTAATTAAACCATTGATCAAAAAACCTACACTTGATGCAGATGTGTTAGCCAATTATAGACCAATATCCAACCTCCCCTTTTTGTCTAAGATTCTAGAGAAAGCCGTTGCCAGCCAGTTATGTAATTATCTCCACAGTAATAGTCTTTTTGAAGTTTTTCAGTCAGGATTTAGAGCTCACCATAGCACAGAAACAGCACTTGTGAAAGTCACCAATGACCTGTTGACAGCATCAGATAGAGGGCTTCTGTCTGTACTTGTCCTGTTAGACCTTAGTGCTGCCTTTGATACAGTTGACCATCACATCCTGTTGCTGAGAATGGAAAAACTGCTTGGTATTAAAGGGTCTGCATTAAACTGGTTCAAGATCATACTTATCAGATCGGTCTCAGTTTGTCCATATTAATAATGAATCCTCTGTGCATACTAAAGTCTGTCATGGAGTTCCACAAGGTTCAGTGCTTGGTCCAATTCTGTTTATTTTGTATATGCTGCCCCTTGGCAATATCATCAGGAGGCACTCCATAGATTTCCATTGTTATGCTGATGACACCCAATTATATTTATCAGTGGAGCCACACAAAACTGATCAGCTCCTGAAACTCCATGCCTGCCTTAAAGATATAAAGGCTTGGATGACCAGAAATTTCCTGTTGTTGAACTCAGATAAAACTGAAGTGATCCTATTAGGTCCGAAACACCTGAGGAACACGCTTTCTCCTATGATAGCCTTGTTGGATGGCATTAACTGGGCCTCCAGGCACCACTGTAAGGAACCTCGGTGGTTTTATTTGATCAGGATATGTCCTTTGACACCCATATTAAGCATATTTCAAGGTCTGCTTTTTACCACCTGCGCAACATCGCAAAAATTCGGCACTTTTTGTCCCAAAGCGATGCTGAAAAATTAGTCCATGCATTTGTCTCTTCCAGGCTGGATTATTGTAATTCACTTTTATCAGGCTGCCCAAACAAGTCGTTAAAGACTCTACAGCTGGTCCAGAATGCCGCTGCTCGGGTGCTGACTAGAACCAGGAAAAGAGACCATATTACTCCAGTATTGGCTTCTCTGCATTGGCTCCCTGTAAAATTTAGAGTGGATTTTAAAATCCTTCTCCTCACATATAAGGCTCTGCATGGTCTGGCACCATCATATCTTAATGAATTGATAACTCCTTATCAACCGACTAGAGCGCTGCGCTCCCAAAACGCAGGCTTACTTGTAGTTCCCAGGGTTTCCAGAAGTAGTCTAGGGGGCAGAGCCTTCAGCTATCAGGCCCCTGTTCTCTGGAACCAGCTCCCAGTCTGGGTCCGAGAGGCAGACACAGTGTCAGTGTTTAAGAATAGACTTAAAACCTTCCTTTTTGATAAAGCTTATAGTTAGGGTGGGCACAGGCTCGCCCTTAGTTATGCTGCTATAGGTTTAGACTGCCGGGGGGCTCCCATGATGCATCGGGCACCTCTCCCTCTTCCTCTGCTTCCTTTACTCATATTATGGTAGTAGTGCAAACTGGAGTCACTTTTAGAAACTGGTTAAAGTGGCTAAACTGGTTAAAGTAGTTAAATTGGCTTAAAGTGTCAAAACGGTTAATGTGAATACTCTTATGTCCTGTAAAGTGCATGTTACTGCCGGAGCCCCGGTCCTCTTTGTTCTCTCCAGTCTTGCAGGTTCCTCACTGATTCTGGTTGTGGTCCATCTGTCTGAGGTTCACTGGCCTGGTGGGGACATGATCTGTGTCTGTGCTTGTGGAGAGAAGGTCGAGTGGCCCAGAGCTCCATATGAGGACATCTAGAGATGCACCTGGACTCACAGACTCATTTCCATTACCTGTGATACCTTCACACATGGACTAAACCAATGAACTCAGTATAGCTACAGCTTATTACGACTCATGTATAATTCCATAATATGATTGATGATGTTCTCTGTACATGTGGCATCTACTTGCACGTCTGTCCGTCCCAGGGAGAGGGATCCCTCATCTGTGGCTCTTCCTCAGGTTTCTTCTTTTTCCCATAAAGGGTTTTTTGAAGTTTTTCCTGACTCGGTTCGAGGGTCTAAGGACAGAGGGTGTCACAACTGTGCAGATTGTAAAGCCCTCCGAGGCAAACAATGTTTGTGATTTTGGGCTCTAAATAAATAAATTTGAATTTGAATTTTGAATCATTCATCACGGCGTGAAAAGGAGGAGAGAAGAATGGCTTTGTATTATATGGCTTTTATTTTTACATTGTTGTCAAGGCTGACCACAGTTGTAAAATTGTATTTCCAGTCAAGTCCAAGTAAAAGGTGCTTTTGCTTTTGGTTTTCTCTGTTTTTTTTTTTCTTTTTTCTTTTTTAAGAAGATCAAAAGCTGATTTTGCCCAGATTTATTGTCCCCATGCAGCCAAACATTTTGTTTCCGGCTGTAAGAGCATCTACAAGATCCTTATTTTTCTCAGTAGATAGGTACCAATGATCCTCTGGGAGGTTTTAATCAACCACTGCAGAGTCCTCCTGTCCTGGGCCGTGCACAAACCATGCCAGGAGGATGTTTTCTGTCACTCCTCTCTAAAAGTTGACAAGAACTTGGCATGGAGTCTTTGCTCTCTTAAGTTTCCTTATGAAAAAGAACTGTTTCTAAGATTTTTTTTTTACTGGTGTGGAGATGTGTGATGTCCACAACAGGTTCTCTGTCATGCTGATTCCCAGGAACCTGAAACTGTTCACCTCAGCTCCACTTCACAACTACTCCTCAGTCAATGATCAGCTCCTTGGTTTTGCTGACGCTGGGTGGTGGGTTCTTCTCTGTGTACCACTCGACAAGATTGTTGATTTTCGCAGTATTCTTCTTCTCATCATTGTCTGCAGTTTGGCTGGTGATGGCGGTGTCGTCCGCAAACTCGACAACAGAGTGCTCTCCATATCGAGGGTTGCAGCCGTGGGTGTGCAGCGTGAACAGGAGGGGGCTGAGCACACAGCTCTGGGGGGCTCCAGTTCTGCACTAGAGTGGAGGAGGCGTGATCCAAAGTATCTGTTGTCTGACATTCTCATTATTCTCGTTATTGTACAGCATTTCATTCAATTCAATTCAACACACACACACACACATACACACACACACTTATTCAGGAGATGTATTGCTGCTATTGACTGCTGTCTCACACCTGCCTCAAAACTCTCCTCTTTTTGTGCATCAGTTCATATTCTGACAGACGAGGAAGTAAAAAGGAAGTGAAAGTGTGCAACAGTTTTTAAGCTATTGGACTCTCCGACTCTGTCCTCCCTCAAAGGTCAGCACTTTCAAGAGGTCACCGCTGCAAATTAGTGTTTCAGAGATTGCCAGAATGAACTTTTCATGGCCAAGTTTAAAACTGTAATACACACATTAACATCAGTGCTGATCAGTGAGTTTTCATAGGATGTTATTAACATCACCCGATAGACTGTAGTTCAAAACACTGAGTATACCCACAGGACAGCAGTGTGTGTGTGTGTGTGTGTGTGTGTGTGGGTCTAACAAACACACTCCATGTATCAACTGAAGCAGCCGCGCCACTGAAGTGGTTCTGTTCTTTTTATACAGCATCTGAGAACACCACAGCTCTACACACACTCACTCACCACAAAGAGCAGAGCTCAGCGGCACCCGTGGCCGGGTTGCATGTGGTGGCAAAATGAGGCAGCCTCTCCTCATCTATCTACGAGTGTGTGTGTGTGTGTGTGTGTGTGTGTGTTGATTTGAGTTTGGTAGAAACCAATAAATCCCTGGTTTAGGCTGCTCCACATCTTCCTCACTCACCCCTCTTTCTTTTCCTTTTCTCTATTTTTACTTTCCCTGCCCTCCTCTCTCTCTCTCTCTCTCTCTCTCTCTCCCTCGCTGTAGGTCATTCTTTCCCTCGCTCTCTCCCCTCTCTCCTCATCCTCTCTCCCAGAATATCTCTCAACTTTGCTCTCTCTCCTCTCTGTTTGCTGACTCGGCAACTCTGCCTTCCTTTTAAACCTCTCAACACACGTACACACACACACACACACACGCACATACACACACACACACACTCAAATACACACACACACACTCCTCTCAACATTGCACTTAAGCACAATAGTTATATTCAAATGTGCTCCCACATGGCTGCTGTGAGTCGTCCATGTCCAGTCAGCAGAAGTTGGAGTCGAACACGGCAACCTACATTTGATGTTAATAAATCAAAAGAAGGTAAAAATAATCAACTGTTATTTTTGTTAAAGATCATTTTTAGGATTTTTCTTTGGGCATTTGGGCTTCATTACAGTGGATTCAGCAGATAAAAGGACGGGAGAGGCAAGCACATTTTGAAAGGTCAGCAGAGAAGAGCAGAGTCTTTTTCACTTAAAACAACCAAGCAACATTGATGATAATCGTAAATGCCTCACATACAACAGTGATGATGATGGTGATGACATTTATGATGAAGTCGCTGATAAAAAAACAATAAAAAACAATACAGTGTAGACTGATTATGTTGACTGTAAATATTTTGGTTAGGGTGATGAAGGTGAGAATGATAAAGGAGATGCTGATAATGGCGACGACGATGATCATGATGATGATGATGATGGTGTGATCATTATGGTGGAAATGAGAGGAATGACAAAGATGACTATCATGATGATTGGAACCATCATGATGAACAATGATGCTGATGATCAAGGGTGGGTAGTGATGATACCAGTGATCATGATGTAGATGATGACGTGATAAGAAACAGAGTGATGATGGAGATGATTATAGTGACGATGATGTCATCAATTAACATTGTGACGATACTGATTATGATGATGATATTGAGAAAGATACTTAGAGTTGCATGTAAGGATGAGGATGAAAGTGCCAATGATGCTAATAACAGTGAGGATGAAGTTGGAGATGGCAGTGAAGATGATGATGCTGGTGTAGCTGGTGAAGATGATAATGAAGGCGGTGATATTTATGATGGTGGTGACAATGATGAAACTGGCGAGAGCGATGATGATGATGTAATGTACACCGGGGTGATTGGTAAAGACGGCCATGATAAAGCGACAAAGCTGATAATGCTGATGAAGTTGAAATTGGTGAGGATGAGGATAATGACGAAATTTACATTGTGATGATGATAAACATGGTGAGGTTGACAGTGATGCGAACGATGATGAAGCTGGTGAGGATGAGGAAAATGATGATGATATTAATATGAGAATAATGGTTAATGATGTTGCAGTTAAAAATGATTTGACTGATGATGATGCAGCTGGTAAGGTTGATGATGTTGATGATGGATGAAGGTGGTAAGGTTAATGATCATGAGACGGGGGACGATAATGAAACTCATGTTGATTAATATGATGATGAAGGTGACTGATGATGCAGATGTGGGATATGATGAAGCTGCTGACACACACTTAAATCTGAGCTTCAGCAGCCACATCAAGATTGTAACAAAATCAACATTTTATCATCTCAAGAATAACAAGAATCTCAGATCTCATGTCGGGACAAGATTTGGAGAAATGCCTTCATTTCTAGAAGGGTTGGCCTCTGATGTTCTTTAGTCTGATCTTCCAAAGAACTCCAAAGTGAACTGTATCTCAGTAAAAAACATATAACTGTTGTTTTGAACGTCACTTTGACGTGCTTGATGGTTCATGGTCATAATGATGATACTGATGAAGATGATGCTGCAAACATTAAAAGCAATGAGAATGATATGATAATGATAATGGAGAGCTCTGACACTCTACCTGACCACTCCCTGTGATTTGAGATGCCTCTACTGACAGATCAATCGTGACGACGGTGGTCACAAGAAGGTGAAGATGCGCAAGCTGATCATGATTGAAGTCAAGATGAGTATGACGCTGATGATTCCTGCTTAAACTTTGGTCATATTCACCGTAGTCGTGTGCACACGATATTCCAATGATAGATTATTACCACATTGACTGGGTGCACTGGGTGTCTGATCATCTAAGATAGAGGTGATTATCAAATAAGAGCCAAGCTGTAAAAATACTGAATTATTCTTTAATCCGTGCACCAACTATTCTGGCTCAGCTAAGTGTAATGACTTTTTTTGTATTTATTCAGTGTCCTAGTGCAGGAAGTGTCACAGTCAAATTCAACATGCACATTAACACCAGTGGATTAAACTGCTGTACTTATTGAGAGAACAACTTTTAATTCATAAACAGAAGGAAGTGGCCTGAACTTGACCCTGGCTGCCTCCCACAAGCCCTCTCTTTCTCTTTTCTCTCTCTTTTGCTGACACACACACACACACACTCTCACACACACAAATACAGTGCATACATACTGGAGACACCTGTGTAAACCATCTGCTTGGCACCCGCCTCCTTATCCCAAAAACACCCAGACCAGGGATAACATACACACACACACACACAACCTTCTAGAAACATCCACCCTCACACGCTCAAACTCACACCGACCAAGAATTCTGCAAGAGAGAGGCTTAAACGTGCGATATTTGACACCTGCTGAGCCTCTACCACTGAAAAGAACCTCAGGTCTTTAACTGTTAATCATCGTCACCTCTACCTGAGCGAGCAGGTGGGGCCGCTCAGCCACATTCCAGTCAGATGTGGAAGTTGGAAATTTGTAGCTCATTACGAAAACTTCTGTTTGAACTGTATGAGTCCGACTCATAAAAACCACAGAAGGAACATGGCTGCTACATACACCTTTGGCCCACATGAAGTAATGTTCACCATGTAGGAAGGACATTTTCAGCTGTCTGCACCGACTGAGCAGCACTAGAGAGCAATTGTTTTTTAGGGTAATGATAACAGCAGTAATGCAGTGGGAAGTAATTACATCTAAGACATTAGAAGGACTTGCACAAATCCCCCTTCTTAAAGTGCTGATACATTAAATGCATATAGCAGTGAGGGGCCTTTGCAGGACAGGTGGACAGAAACCTCATTTATGAAAGAGTTAATACTGTTCTTATTTCTGTGGATTATCATACACTTCCCCTCATGTTTTTATTAATGTCTTTGCCTGTTTGTCTCTTCATTTTATCTTCTCCCATCCATACTGAACTTTCTAACATTAACTTTTTAGTAGGTGTTTCAAGTCAGATTCAACACAGACATGTCCATGACTAATATGAGAGGCAATCAAAGGTATGTGAAAGTCCTACAATTTAAAAAAGAAACTTCACAGTAGTAATATTCTCAGTGAAGAGAATATTCATTTTGCATTAAGTCTGTTTTAGTTATATATTGTATACATTACTTTTAAGTTCATTTTGGTATCATGCTTCAATAATATTAGCAGAAAGTGCTCTTATTTTGAAAATATAAAGTATATGTTCAAGCTCCCTCCCCCTCTCTCTACAGTGTACACCAGCTCGCCTCCAAAGCCCCTCACCACAGTGTCACTCAGTTTAATTCTCACTTTTTAACTCGCTTTTCTTCATTGCTCTTCTTCTGTTTACTTATCTTTTATGTAAACTGTTGTTTTTTCCTCGTTTGGTCGTTCTGTTGCTGTTTATCCTCCATTACATCCATTCACATCGAGTTAACTCATGCTCACTGGAGCACAGTCTGTGCAGGAGGAGTGATTGAAGCTCCATCACATACTCTGTTCTGATTGGTTGTTCTTGATTCAGGTGTGGTTGATTCTTGTCAAATGACCTTAGAGGCAGCAGGTGGGGTCAGATTATCTGTCTCATGTACTACTGTCAGGGTGACAGTTTCAGCAAATGGGACTAAAGGTTGTTGTTAAATAAGTCACCTTCTCCACTTTAAACTCCAAACTATTTCAGACTAAGCCTTCATGATTTCAGGTCAGATTGGTGGAGGATTTTTTCCCCTGGAGAATGTCCACTTGGGAATTTTGTTTGCAAAACCAAAAATTGGTAGATGCCACAAATTCTCTTACTGCACTTGTATAGGCCACTTAAACATCTGTTCATACAAGTGGTTCTTGCATGAGGCCCATCTCACACTGAGTTTTCTAATGTGTGTCCTTCTGAAAAGTAGGAGCTGACCTTTGATATACATATACAGCTGTAACAGCACAAAGTTTGTGATGTAAAAAAGGTAAAAAAAAAAAGTGGTTGGTTCCAGAAATGGTTTGACTGGTTTTAGGGTGCGCGATGAGTTCAGCTGGAAGAGGAGGATGATGGAGAAATGTTCCAGAATGCTGATACTGGGGACAGATTACGCACACACACACACACCACAAAACAAACTTGAGCCAACACTCATCCACACTCTTGCTTTCCTCCTCTCTCTCTCTCTCTCTCTCTCTCTTTCTCTCCAATCTCTAAAGCACTCACACTTTAACACACTCACATACTCACACATTTACACACACACACACACACACACACACACACACACACACACACAAACACACACACTCAGTGATCCTGGTGGAATCAAAGGGTATTAGCTGTGCGGTGTTCAGTTCCCCCGGTCCTTTCCCAGCATTCTCCACAGCTGTACGATTACACAGGTGTTTGGCAAAAACACACTGTTAGAGACCACAGAGGGGCGGAGTGTGTGTATGTGTGTGTGTATATGTGTGTGTTTGAGTGAGACAGAAAAAAATGAATATGCATGTGTTTAGTGTGTGTCTGCTTGCACAGCTTCCCTGCAGGAGTGTGTATATAACTCTGTGTGTGTATGTATGTGTGTGTGTGTGTGTGTGTGTGTGTTTATACCATTAGTTCCTCCCAGTGACTCAGCTCTGCTATTTCCTTGACCACCACCATCATCACATTTTCAATTCACTTTTGTCATTTTTTTCTTCCCACCCGTCTCTCAGTCTTCATTCATGTTTCATTCACTCTCTACTGTCTCATATCAACATGCTGATGGTTTGCACGAATAATGTTTCTTATGGTCACCATCTTAGTTTAGCGTGTTTAGCATGCAAACACTTTCTGAAATTGAACGCAACACAAAGTACAGCAGAGGCTGATGGGAATCTCATTATTTCTTGCGGAAATTTGGTCGTGAACCAAAGAATTGGACAAATAAAAAAACTGGCCTGATGATGGGGCCAGAGGAAGAGTTAAAGGATCACTAAAGTTATAGCCTATTCATTAATTTTGAAGTGAACATGGACATCTGAGCCAAATTTCATGGCAATCCATCCAGTAGTTATTGAGACATATTACTTAAAAATGTCAACCTTGTGGTGGCACTAAAGAAAACATCAGGGGATGATCAAGACCACAAGTATTCATCCTCTCTGCACCATGAATATCTGCACAATATTTCATGACAGACTGAGTGATGGGCAGACAAACTGACAGATCAACATTTTCATCTACTGAACCATTCTTTGCGGCTAAAGACTAGCTCTGTGTTTTCTCTCTTATCAGTGAGTGAAAAATGTACTACCATGTACGACTCAAGTAGAAGTAGTGCTGTCAGTCTCTTTTCATAAAAGTCAAAGTTTAAAAGACACACTGGAATATAATTATTATTTTTAGATCTACAACAGATGGCTGTGAGTAACATGAAAAGGCTCACTCGCGGTGACGAACCGTCTGCAGAGATTTAAACTGTAACCTGTGAAGTGTCACAAGCAAAGAAACAGTTTCAACTATTGCCTCAGTTGATGGTATATCATGGTTTGACTAAATAAAGCTGATCATGAGACTTTACACTGCTTATACACATGTAGTGAACATTTATATTGTCTTGGGGGACAAAACGGTCAGTGAGTTAGCTGTTGGCTACGGCTTGCGCCCTGTTTTATTAACCTACAGTGGTTCATAGTTTAGCAAATTGGCAACATTGAAAGTCTGAGTGATATTTTTTCCTGCAACCAGGCACCATAGTTTAAGAATACCATAAGTGCTTCCAAGAGCTGTGTGTTTCCATCTACTGGTTTTTATGTGCATTTACAATTTCTGCCTCAAGAATCTGAGTGGAAATGCCAAAAATGTCATTTAAAAAAGTCAAAATATCACAAAAATGTTTTTTACATTTGGCTGGCATGGTACTGGTTAAAGTTGGTCCATCAATAAAAGCATAAAAGCAAAATTATTTTAGAAACAGAAAAGCATATGAAACATGACGATGAAAAACTGCAGCAGATAAAACACATCACATCTTTGCAGAGACTGTAACCTTCCACAAATTGATACATGGAACAAACAGAAATGCCAAATTTCCATCATGATTACCTTGTTGTTGAACCCTCTTCTTCAGCAGTGGTTAATTCCCACCTAACGGGAGAATTAGCTCCACCAACTGTTTATCTCGATGCACTCAACTCCTAATATTTGCATAAGAGTAGTGGAGAGAAATGCACCTGAGTTCACATTTTCGTTTGCTGATTTTCTGGAAATTTTCTCAAAGTTAGTGTTAAATTTGGACAGAAACTTGACAGTGGCTACTGCTGCTGCTCCCCATTGTCTTTTGAACACCAGCATGGCCCTGCTCTTTCGCCCCACGCACTATCTTTGCCTTCACGTCTCTCCTTTTGCACTTCCTGTTCAGCTCTCCCGTGCCCCTGTGGAGGTGCGCCTCACTTCAAGAGAAAGGCCTGGTTTTCTTGTACAACTGTAAATGTTAATAATTTATGTTTCAGTTGTGACAACTTGTAGTCCTTCTTTGTGCCAAAAACTGCACTTTTTTCACATTTTCAGCAGTATCCTGGACAGACCAGTTTCCAGTTGTTCCTCTAACTCAGTCACAACAGAAAATATGTTCCCCCCCTACACCCACCCAGCTCATTATGTAATAACTTCAGAATATCAAGGATCCTGTGTTGCAGCTCAGTTTCGACCCAGATGTAACAGACTTAACATACTGTGTCCTGTGTCAGACCGTTACTGTGCGTTCCTGCTCTCCTTCAAGGTTGAAACACTCAGACTAAACCAGGATATGTTGTTGGAGGAAAGTCGTGCAACTCTTTCCTGCATTCGTGTGTTGGAAATGAAAGGCACGCGGTGAGAGGCTGACATTTCGGTGCAGCTTTTTGTTGGGCTGGAGATGAGTTAGGGTCATGCATTCCTACAAAGTGATGGAAGAAATGAAAAGGAATGAAAGAAATTAAGAGAGATTTTTTGCAGTAATCTTCTCACATTCCAATCAGTATTACTCACACAGTCAGCTCAAGCAACTGATTAATATTCATTTTTACTGTTTCTTTCTTTCTTTCTTTCTTTCTTTCTTTCTTGTCTGTCAGCATTGTCAACATGGTCATTTGTTCACACAGCAAATGCTGATAGACTGTATTCTAACCATACAAAATTGTAGTGTATAATGTAAGAGAGAAAAGTTTCTTATCTCCACATCTTACAGATATGTGCATCTTTATAATCCCACTGTAGTTGTGCTTGTGATAGATAATACATTTCAATAATAAAGTCCAACAATCACTCCCCTCTGATTTTTCTTCGACCGATTCCAACTAAATGTGCTGTAAAAACCAAAGCTGCTAGCTAAAAGAGGCTAAAATTGCTTTTTGTGAGGGGAACTTTAGAGTGAGGTGCTTACACTTTGCGGCCACCACGAGCAACACCTCTTAAATGACACAGTCGTCCGATTTATTTGCCAGTTATAAAATGCTGCAAGAATCATCATGCAGCTTTAAACTTTTCATTATATTAATATAATTATGATACTATAAAACCACATTCAGTGATACTGGTGAACTCCAAAGTACATGACGTAATGCAGAAGTCAAAAGCAGGTGCATGTGCCCCCTTTACACGATGCAGAAGACTAGATTCAATCCGGAGATCAGTATGAAGCGGAGATTGTTAATCCCTTAATCTCCACAGTTTGTTTGGCTGCACTGTAGACACATACACCAGTGGCTCTTCTTCTCTTGTTATTCCCCACATTGTGCCCTGTTTACTGCCCTCAGTGCTTGATGCATGTGTCATTTCCGACTCAACTCTGGAGTCAGTCATCAGTAAAACACACTTACTGTTTTAAATCAAACAGTCATTCTCAATCATTCTAACTATGAGAAGGAATTTGGAGTTAATGTTGGTTTCTTTTAACCATGAGGGTGTGTTTTTCTTGAATCTGTAGGTGCTTAAATTTTAAAACTTTACAACTGTACTCTTTTCATCTTGAGATCAGAAAATCTTTCATTTGATTCATCTTGGAATGTAGTAATAAATAACTTATTCTGTCATTTAAGGCCCTTTAAGTGATGTTGCATGTTGCCCATCGAAATTAAACTTTCGCATAACTTTTAGATTGATCTCCTCCCAGGCGGCCGAAGTTATCAGTCTGTTGTGCAGATAGATGATACATCACATCAACATTCAATCACCTCTGTCATTCTGTCAGCATTAGTTTATTAACAAACTTCATGATGAAGACACACCCAAAAGACATCATTCTCTTCACAACTTTCATGTCAGTCTAACTTTGTGTTTTGGCTTGACAACCTGACAACATAGTAGGACTTTTTCTTTAATTGTGACCCACAGTGATGATATTGACAATATTCATCTCATCTCATGTCTATAGATATAGTATAAGATGTGTGGTGTGATGTTTTTTTGGGGAACTTTGGGACCCAAAATATTTAGCTTGGCCAGACCAGGAAAAATTGGTTGCTGTGCGCTTACTGGAGACAGTTTGGACACAGGGCCTCTCTGCAAGACAGGACCACACAATTAGCTAATAACACAGGACCTGATTTAGTTTATATTGTACGTGATGGTGCAATTTTTCTCATGAATTCATACTTAATTAATAAAAGTGCAATAAAAAGCACTCAAATAATTGTCACAGAGTCAATCTGAGACCTTTTGGGACCTTTGAGGATCCAGGAACCCTCTCCTGCTTTGCCTGGTTGGTAATCAGCTCTGTGTGCAGAGTACGTCAAAAAGTGGATAAAGAAAGTTGTGGTGGCTTTACAGTCCACTTCAAAGTTGACAAGATCAGCTGTCAAAATATGACAAATGTCAATTAAATTTGCCTGAGATTAGCAGCGTCACAGATTAAACACACATGCTCCTCTGTATTTTGTAAGAAGAACAAGCAGACGTGTGCTCTCCACGGCTTTCTGTATAAGCTGTTACGTGGCTTTTAGTTTGTTTGAGAGTGAAAGGCAGCGAAGGGCCAGCGGGCAGTACCACTTTACGTGGCAACAAATAAGCCTTTATGTCATACCTGCACCTGTGTGTTTTTGCTGGCTTTTCCTCTGTTAGAGAAACCTGCACATGCAGGGTGTAATTTGCAGAAACAGGCCAGTCATTTTATACCAGCAGGCTGTGGGCTGCACAAAAAAAGAAGAAGAAAAAAAAAAGCAAAGTACTGCAAAGTATTTCCAGAGAGGTGCTGCTGTGGTTTAAGTGGTGACCCATAAGGGGTCAGTGTGCAGGTCAAACACTGCACATGTCGGTGCACTTTTTAATCTAACCAAAGGATGTATCTACAGAATATGCATATGTTGGCTGTAATTAATAAATGAATAAATGAAAACATGCAAAACAAAGTTCAGTTAACACATAAATGATACCTGGCATTTTTAAAGCATTTACAAAAGTTTTATTTTGTCAAAGGTTCAAACCCCACTGCAGTCCCCTGAACTCCAAAGGAGGGAAAAGCTGCTTTTCCAACCCCACGAAGCCCAATTAACCCGATCCGAATCAAACCAGCCAATCACCGCGCCAATCAGCCAATCAATCAACCGGCACAAACCGATATTTCTTTCTAATTCACGCTTTCCCGCAGTTTCCCCGCTCTCAGCCGAAGCGGCAGCAGCTCGCGGTGCTCGGCGGCGTTGGACGCGAGCGTAAGCTAGGTGGCCGCACGAGCGCATTTATCGCGCCGAGGGCTGAGCCAGACGCACGTGGGCTCCGTCCTGCGCGCGCGAGGGGGGATCCTCAGCACCGGCAGCCGCGCGGAGGGCAGCCTCACCCGGGCCGGACTCTTCCTCTGACACACACACACACACACACACGGAGGTGATCCGTGTCCTCCTCTCGCGGAGTCGCGGCGCGTTATTTCCCTCCGCCGTGTGTGTGTGTGAGTGATTTGAGCCTCTGAACGCGGACAGCTCGGACTTCTTCGGCTGGGGTGGGGGGAAATGGGGGCTTACACACACACACACACACACACACAAAACACACGCGAAAAAACACTCCAGTCCCGTCAGCCCCCCACCAACACCCCTCCTCTCTGTTTCTGTGATTTCCCGTCAGTTTTTTTTTTTGTCTTTCTTTCTTTCTTGCGATTTATTTCCTGCTGCCAAACCAGGAACCCGGACTGTGCCGCTGCTCCGAGGATGAGAGACTGAACTAGATTTGCGATCGCGGCCGTGAGCGTGTTTTACTGGATTTATTTCGCTGTGGAGGAGAAACAGAGAGCCGGAGCGGAGCGGGGCGCAAAAAAAAAGCGAGAGAGAGGAAAAAAAGATCCTTCCTCCTCTCTCCTCTTCCTCCCTCTATCTCTCCATCTATCAATCTGCCCCCCCTCCCCTCCCCTGTCCTCCTCTATCTGTCTCTCCATTTGTTTCCATGTTTTAGGGTCCGTGCGATTTGGCTAAAATGCATCACCAACAGCGGATGGCAGCTTTGGGGACAGACAAGGAGCTGAGCGACTTGCTGGATTTCAGCGCGGTAAGGACGTTCACCTTCTCCCCCCTCAGCTCGACTGTTAATGTGGATATAATGAGTAGAAAATCATGACAGTGTAGCAGCCGCAGAGGAGGATAAAGGCGTCCTGTAGGCTTCATATACATACACACACACACACACACACATACACTGTTTACACATGTAACGCATGAGCTGCAGGGTAACGCAAGCTGCACATTTTACTGTCAACTGTTTGCACACAATAACAAGAGCAGAGAAAAGTAATTTTTTTTGTAAAAATAACTTGCAGAAAAGTCAGTGCATACTGTTGGTTTTGTAATTTCATTTTGTTTGTGTGTGTGTGTGTGTGGAGAGAATTGTGATGCTGCATTAGTAATTTTGTTGTCTTATAGATGCGAAACAGCGATTTGAAAATGTTCCCAACATCCATGGTAGTATATCTCATTTTAAGTCCTCTTTTCCTTCATGTGTAGCCTGCTATTTATTTGATTTGGTTTGATTCTTTTTGTTGCCCACGACAGGGTTGGGGAAATGTTTTTTTTTTTTTTTTTAATTCTGTCTGTGTGAGCTGATGTGGTGTAGAGACTGCCCCATGCACTCTGCACCGGACTGTGTTTCACATGCAGAAAGGCTTGATGTTGAATCAGGAACCTGTGTGACAGAGAGACAGACAGAGAGACAGACAGACAGACAGAGAGAGAGAGAGAGAGAGAGACATGCAGATGAAAAAAAACAACAGAAAATGTTTGTCACTTTTTCTCCGCAGTTTAAACGCAGCAGGCTGTTAAATGTCCAAACTCACCACTTTCTAAAAGTTTGTGTTTTTCTCTAAAGAACAGCCTGTGTTGTGGAGTTGACGGACAGGAAACAGTGTCCCCGCTCTCGGCCATGTTTTCTCCTCCTCTGGGAGCAACTTTGGCCTGAAAAGAAAGAGAAAAAAAAAAAGAAAAAATCAGAAACACCCCAAAATGAAGAGAGAGAGAGAGAGAGAGAGAGAGAGAGCGGAGAGGGAGAAGGAAAAAAAGGATTTACATAAACCTAGTTATGAAACAGCACGAACATAATGATATCAGGGAATATCAGGAATGAGGCTGGTGATGCTGGATGAGATGCAAACACAGAATCACATATTTTTGCAGCGGTCTACAGTAAGTTCCTACAAGAATGTTAACGCAATAAACAAATTAGATCACAGCTGAGGCCTGCGTACACAATGTTAGCGACTGGAGTAGGAGAGAAGAAAAAAAAGAGTGTAGTGCTATCATAAGAGCCACCGGTAGTGAATAATATAAGAAGGTCTCAGTTTCAGAAGAATGAGGCTAGTGATGCTGCATGGGAAATGTGAGGTCAAATCGCAGTAATGTAGCTTTCAGTCTCTGCTGGAATGTTAATGCGTGAGGCAAATGTTATAAAATCACAGCTGAGGCCTGCACACATACACTGTAACTGATTCAGCAGGATCATTAAATATTATAAGGATATAGTTTTAAATTTAAAAGCTATCATAAAAGCAGTATAACTTTGCCAATAAGCCCCCACAGCTGCACTAGATTGGTTTTTAGAGTAAACACTATAGGCCATGCAGTGTGTGTCAATTCACCACACCATAAACACAATAAGCTCTGAATACTACTGGGATATTTTAGGATGCATTATTATTGTGAGATTTATAACAAATGACATGCCATCATATCACCACGTCAGAATTCAGGATCATGGACATATAATATGCCTCCTGTGCAATATTATAATAGTCAAAAATATATGATGTCATGGCTACATAGTCTAGTGTATATGGTTAGATACTTTGTTAAAGTCTCTATAGAGGTATTAAAGGAGACATTTAGTGTATGTAGACATTTAATAAAAAACACATGCAGTGATCTACAATAAGATAATCAAATTCATACTGTATATATATGTTAATACAAATAATAATATTATAGGAATATTTTTAAACCATTGACCTGTTATTTGACAAAAAAAGCACAAAATAGGATCTCTAAATTCATCATTGAGAACCACAGAGACATAAGAAACCTCTTTGGGATATTGTAATAATACAAATGTACAGCATTCTTTATGTGGCAATACACACAGTAAGCCTGTGTTTATCATAAATACTGTGAAAAGCTCAATAGGAATATTATAGGTGGCACAGATACAATTAAGCCCAATTAAATCACCATAAACTCCTCATTTATGATATACACATTATCTCAAATCACTATAGGAATATTGTAGAACTATAATTATGGAGAAAAGTAAAAAATAATAAATCATGATAAGCCCCTGGGGTATATCACAGCAATATTTTTTCTTAGTTTCTTAGTTTGATTTTTTTTACACATTTCCAAAAAATGTCAATAAGTCTGTCTTAAATTCTATTTCTTGGAAAAAAAATATTCAAACAAAGGAGGGCAGCAGCAGCTCGAATGTGTCTCTTCTCATTATAAACGCAGGCCGGTCGCATTAATTTATGCCATCATCTGTCTTTGCACGCCCACAAGCTGACACCAGCAGCTCAAAGTTCTTCGACTGGGATATCGATAGACCTGCTCATAATCCGAATCAGATCTTTTATCCCTCCAACATTCGCTTCCTCTCTATCTGTTGCAGCCGTGAGGGAGATGCACAAGCAGCCCCGGCAGCCAACGCACACACTCGCAGGCCTCACAGGCTGCGTTAAGAACAATGACAGATCGAGTAATTACTGTTTTAGTCAGCCTTTAATTTACTTATACTGCGGTCAGTTTAAAAGAAAAGAAAAAAAAAATCTCTCGAAATCCTGAAAAGCTTTTAGCATCCGAAGGTGTAAAGCTCAGAGTGTGTTCAAGATCACTGAAGCTTCACCATCAAACACAGTGACACACAGGCCTGATGTTTATCCGGGGAGGTTATCTATCGGGGTCAGATGGCTCACTTTGATTATGTGAACTGCTTTCCTGTGAGGCTTTACAGTAGCTGGTACAGTAAGACCACAGGAATCAGCATTCAGCCTCAGTCTCTGTCTTAACGTGGGCTTGATTTTCCTGTAGATGTGTAGAGCAGATGGTAACTAGTTCTGATGATTATCTCACATGTTTAAGTCAGATATGAAGTAGATATGAAGTGTTTCATTCCAAAATGAGCCGTAGGTCAAAATGTGCGCCTTCTGAATGAAAGCACATTGATACTGAAGGTGAGCAGGTGATTTAAGAGATCCTGTTTATTTTTCAGAGATGCTGAATGAGGAATTTGATCACTCTCTGCTTCCTAAAAAATGCTCCTGCAGTGTTTTGGAAAATGAACTCTTCATATCTGTGTTCAGCTCTGAGCTGAGAGTCTGTGCGATCATGAGGGCTGGGTATCGAAGCTCAGTGCATTTTGAGTGCAGACTGAAATGTGTCCGTAGCACTGAGCACTGCAAACACTCAAGTACCGAAGGCTGGCATCAAGAGGTGTGGACTCGAGTCATAACATGGACCAGAGTCAGATTCAATCATGAATCTGATGACTGGGGACTAAAATAAAATCATTTACAACTTGACTTTAACGCCAATGACTCATGACTTTAGACTGTAGCTGCTGACCTAATGTTCTGATCAAGTCCAAAAATGAAACATGACATTATAAAGAAACCTCCTCACTTTCAGATATACTTAAAATCAATCTGACTGAAGGGAAAGGTGTGTTTGTTAGTACAGATCAACATACAGACAAAAGAACTCCAGCTAGAGTCAGCTAGATATTCAGTGTGGGAAAGTTAAATTGAAAGTAAAACACTGAAAACGCATCCAGGACTTATGTAAATGTATGGTTATGACTGTCAAACATTTAAACATGGTATAACATTCAGTCATATACTGACAAAAAAAGGACTTGGACCTGGTTTGACTTACCCGTCTTGATTTGGGATCTAAATTGATATTTACCTGTCTTGGCTTTGGATTGTGGACTTACCTGTCCTCCTATGGGACTTGACTCTGGTCTTGCTTGGAACCTGACTTGGTATTTACCTGTCCTTGACCTTCACTTGGGACTTACCTGTCCACCATTGGATTCCTTGACACTGGACTTGATTCAGGTCCTGCCTGTCTTGACTTGGTACTTTATGTTTGAAACCGGGACCTGACTCAGGAATTGTTGGCCTTCAGGAAGGACTTGACCTACTGAAGAACCTGAACCTGAACCTACTGGACTTCTGGTGGGACTTAGCCCCAGACCTACCTGCCATTAATAGATTTGACTCAGGACTTATTGGTCTTCATGTGGTACTTGACTTGGGACTTGATAGTAGAAGTTAGAAGTTAACACGGAGACTTAATTGAGACTTTGCAAAACAGTGACTTTGTCCCACCTCTGCAGGCATTACATCCTTGGTCAGATTTAATATTTTGTTCAGTTATTCTTTGATCAGATATTTCCCGATTTCAATCAAAATCATGCTAATTTGAGGCAAAGTTCATGTACGACTGCTTTTTTTAAAAAAATTGAGAACTCATTTTGGCTCATTTTGTTAAATGACATTTATATTTCTTTAAGTGAGATATAGGAGAAAAATCTATAAAACACTAAAGTATCTGATCAATGTTAGTGTAGAAACATTTCTGATACCCAGCCCCAGTGATGATGGATGGTGTTTTCATGATAAATATCCACAAAGAGTTTCCTTCCAAACAAAATATCTATTATTTAAAAGCAGAAAAAAAAAGTTCAAACAAGTTGAAAAAGAAAAAGCCCTAAAGAAACAGTGGCCATTACAGATGATCATTGAGACATTTCTCAGCAGCACTGTAATGTGATGACAGTCTGTCAGGAGTAGTGCTCAGCCAAATGTTGCCCCGGCGTTTTGGAATGGAACTTTTCATGTGTAGCTGCAGTGACGTTTCTGTAGAGATGTGTCTTGCTGTCTGCACTGTCACTGCTCTCGGAGGTAATGTGTGCTCTGTTTGTCTTGTAGATGTTTTCCCCTCCTGTTAGCAGTGGAAAGAACGGGCCGACCTCCCTGGGGAGCGGACATTTCTCCGGCTCAAGTACGTCAGCCTTCTTCTTCTTTTTTTTTCCCCCTCCTTCTTCTTCTCTTCTCCCTCAGTCCTCTCTCAGCCTCCTCCTCTTTTTCCTCTTACACCTGCTCGCTGCTGCTTCGCTTGCTGTTTGAATTTTCTTGTGTGGACAACCATGTTCCGCACATGCAGATGCAGTTTTTTTTTGTTTAATGCTGTTTTGCTTTGTGGGTCACTTTTTATTTTGAGGAGACTTGAAAAATTGCATGATTGTCTTCAGTATAACGTGCTCATATTTTCTTTGGATACTTGCTAATACTTGCTTAAAATGTCTCATGTTGCTAAAACAACAAGGTGACCTGGTCTGAGTATATGGCTGTGACTCACTTCTCATTGGTTGCTACCGATGTCCCAAAACAGCTGTTTTTTAGCAAACGCTACATGGGTAAATAGTGCATTTGTTGGGACTATTTTCAGCGATGGATAAATACACAGTAGGTACCTGACCAAATAGGTTACAGTTTGTAGTATATGTGATTTTTATGACATGATGTTTATGTTTTTCAAATCACCTTTAATGTACCAGTGTTTGTTCCTGCTTTACATCACGGTACATTATGTTGGGGTGCAGTGCAAAACACAGCCATCAGGTGATGTTGTGATTTTTCTTGCTTCTTTATTTTGGAGCCACACGTTTCTTTTTCAGCTGCTCAAGTTCATTCCTGAAGGAGATTTCCTGTTTTTCTGATTTGCTGTTCTCATTACTTCCTGCCTCTGTGCATGTGTTGTGGAGATCAGTTCACTGTGATTTTCAACACTGTGGTGTTTGGGCACAGTTTGGTTTCATCAGTGGTGGGACAAGGTGGCTCTGACTTTAAGATGTTATGGATACGAGTGTCTGATTGTGAGCTGTGTCCACCAGATATTGTGTTTCTAAACTTCAATCATTGATTTGTTCATTTATCTATTTAACTACAGTGTACATTAGCAGTGGTGGTGAGTATTTTGTTTTTATGCCACTTTATTGTTACTCCACTACAATTTAGAGGGAAATATTGCAGTTTTTACACTACTACAGTTATCTGAGGGCATTTGTTCTATTTAAATTATTATTTTGCTTTGCATAAAAAGCTGGTAAAATGTTTGTTATTAATGCATTTCGCTGGGTATGATTCATTCACCCAGTCATCCAGTCAATCAGACACTTTGTTAGTAAGTGAGTGAGTAATGAGTTAGTGGATTAAAGCGTCCTTCATTCATTCACACTTTGAGTCGGTAAGTTACTGTATTAGCAGGAGTTGGTCATGTGTCAGTCGGTTATTGACTGACTGAGGATGTCAGTCACTTAAGTCACGTTAAGGATGACTTTAGCCCTGTGTGAAAAAACACATTCATTTGAATGAGACCACTGTAGCAATGCAGCCAGGATACGAACACAGAGGGCCTTAGCTGGAAAAAGCAGGGTCATCTGCAAAAAAGTTGAACGCAAATGTGACATCATATGACAAGGTGCTGTGGTTGCTTGAAAGTTCAAATTATTTCTGCTGTGACAGATTTATACAGGGTGATAAACTGCTGTGGGTTGTTTTGGAGTAAGTTGTGAATGGGTTGTGTGAGGTATGTTTATGTGTATCTGTGTGCAAATGCTGTGTGTAGCAGAAGTTGAAGTATGTTGATCACGGATCATGGAATGGTGATGCATTGTTGCCTCTTACTCATGTTTTATGTTTTTTTCTTGCTAAGAGCTGTTTTTTCTTTTAAGATATATCACTGAAACTTTAAAAAGGGTAAAAAAAATCAATGTTGACCACACGTTTATTTATTTATTTTTTTTAAGATAGAGAAAACACAGATGCCAAATTTACCTCCAATATTCTTATATATGAAGAACCTTTGAAATGAGTGTATGGTATATTGCAACAGTGTAATCCACTTTCCCCTGCTCCTGCTTTATCTGTTATTTTACCCTCATCCTTGTGCTTTCCAGGATTTGACTGTACTAGTCTTTATGTGTTATGTTCTACAGCATCCTCAGTCTGTACGATAGAAGCTCCACCGCTGTCCAGCAGACCAGGAGGATTTCTGGAAGCTTTTTTGCATAAAACAGCCATGTCAATTCTGTTGCTCCTGCTTTTGTTATTTGCCTCCAAACGGCGTTCGGAAGCCATTTTGTTTGTTGGCTGGAAAACAGAGAGTTGTTTACTGCTTCGTTGTGCGGTTGTTGTTGTTTATGCCCCGCGGTTTCGATGGTGTTGTTTGCTGCCGTGCTGGGCATACAGATGCAAAGAGGGTTGACAAATGTTATGATTTTGAAACAAAGAGGAAAAAAAGCTCACTTTTTGTAGAATTTGCAGTGGTTGTTAGGCCTCGATTCGTTGCTTTGATGTGTATCTTCATTTAGGGATTGTTGTTTTTTTTTCCTTTTGATATAGGGACACACACTGGTGGCATGCACTCATCCCTGTGCACAAATTACACCCTGTTTCTTGTGCACACGCATCTAAATGCCCACATGTACAAGATTCAGCACACACATACACACACACACACACTCACACAGACACTCTGCTCACCCCTGCTGTGGCTTTCTACAGGCCTCGGCATTTTGATGAGCCTGGTGCTGTTTGTGAATGCAGCTAATTAGAACTATATAGACCTCAACAACCATGAGAGCAGCGCTTTCCAAAGTCTGGGGCGAGGCCAGAGGCTGGGACATGCCGACACTAAACTGGGTCCTCACAGGTTCAGCTTAACAGTCATGTCTTTGGTTAATATATTAGAGAAGGGAAAAGAAAAAAAAAAGAGTTCATATTCGCTGTCAAGTATTTTCTGCTCGTCATTTCTGCTCAATACTTTAATTCCCCTGCGTGGGATTAATTCATCTTGTTTTATCTTATCAATTAACATCAATTTATTTATAATTTTAAAAACTCAAAACACAGCAGCTTTGGCTCAAAAGCTAAACTAGACCCAGCAGCTGTTCCGGGGCCACAGAGTGACCCCAAAACTGTCAAACTGTCAAAAGGTGGAAAAACTTGTATCTCATCACATATTCTAGCTGGATGACAGTTTGTTGGTATTTTTAAAATGGATTTGAAAAATCTTTATGACCTTAAGGGTTAAAGGTTATAGTTTATCAATGGATAAGCATGTAATCCTTGACAATCCCCCAAAAAGGTTTTCACCAGATATTGATAAATCCTCTGTTTAATTTTGTAAAATTCTAAAAAATTTTTTTTACAGTTTCATGAGCTTCCATCATGAACGTGTCCAGTGTGCATTTATCTAACGTGCTTTAATTAATCATCTTAATGTAATTTAATCTGATGTTGGTGTTAGTGGTCAAAATCCAATAAGGGAAACAAAAATGTTTGGACCAGCCTTTCAAACATGCAATCAGCATCATCATCATCACTTTCTAAACTTTTAAACCACAGCTTCGACTTCATTCAGTTTATGTCATATTTACAATGTCATGACAGCAGGTTGCCTGGATATACAGCATTTTCATGTAAACATGAAAAAGAGGTTTATTCCTGCAGCTGCACGAAGAGCTGCAGCCTCATTTGCACCTGGAGAGACAGCGGGGCAGTACTTTGACCCAAAATATAATTTTATGTGCCAAAATATAAAGTGTGACCAGTGTTGCCAGTTTGGGTGGTTATCTGCACAAGTTGAGTTAGTTCTATTTAATCCAATGTGTGGGTAAAAAATGTTATATGATATAACTGGTGTGATCGTTTCGGCTACTTTTGTTGGCACCAAAACTGGAGATTTGGCTTTATTAACTTTTAATCTCAATGCAGCCTCCTGGCTACCAGTATAATTATAACTGTAGTGGAGGACAACGTGCATTTCTTTCAGCATTATTTTAGATATTTGGTAAAAAAGTGCTAAAAACAGATTAATTCATTTTTATTAATTTACATTTTGTTTATATTCAAATTATTATCCACTCAGTTTGGCAATAAAAGACATATCAAAGTTTCAACCTTTAATTACAATGAAAAGTAAATCTTTGTTTAATCTACTGTTATCCAAAAGATGTGGAGATATGGCTTTATTACTGTATTATTGTGATATTGCACATGATATATATTAGCGTTTTCATCTTACACTACAGAGCATGACGGGGAGGTCCTGAGGCTACAGTACATTCATTTACTATAGATACATTTATAAATATTTACTTTCATGACAATTGGGTGGATTTGAAAATCTGATCGGGACGTTTTCTGTCAGTCAAATCTGGCAACACTGCTGGTAAACTGCACAGAGGCTGAAAAAGGTATTAATGTCCTTCCACTACAGTGACGTCACATTCAATCTTCTCTTAGTCAGCAAGCTAACACACATCTGACTCTGGGACTCTAAAATAGTGCCTTTTTTTGAGTGCGATGAATGAAAGATTTAATACAAATATCAAAACAGTTTATCAGTTGTGTTTTCAGATATACAATGTATTTCTTAGTTTCACTTAATAAAGAAGTCAAAAGCAGAACTCCTCCACATAAAATACAGTCTAAAATTATAAAATTGGGTTTCATATCAGTGAATATGTGATCACAATGGAAGTTTCGATACACAGCGCTACACTACAGCACAGTGATTTACAGTACACTGACACATTTATTATCACATCATATTTATTATCATGTTAACACAGGTCTTTTGCCACAACGCAGAAATTCCCAAAAACGAAAAACACAGTTCGGCTAAAGACGACAACATCAAGAGCAAAATCAGGACATTAAAGAGTCGAGGGCCTGGCTGACAGCACGAAACACCGAAGTAAAAATGTATAAAAATAACATGTCATTCTGACAGAGAGGCAGAGGAGTAAAAACAGGTTTTAGGATTTGGTTTATCTGATGCTTTCCAAAGATAAGGAGTGACATTTTTTTCCAAGCGTGTCTTCATGCAGAGGTTGAATTTTGAAATGACAGCCTTCACACAATGCTGTGAATACATTTTTGGATCCCAAGCCCTCTCCTCATTCAACGTAAGTCCCCGTATTTCTGGCGATAAATTCACCTTAAAACACAAAAGCTTCTAAACATAAATGCCACACAATCCCCAGGAGTCCCGGCTGACACGCTCAGCCCACGGTCATCACCAACCAGGAAGTGGATTAGGCGTTTTAATTATTGGGAGATTTCGCCGTTGTTGTTGTTTATTTTGGGATCATCCCTGGAAAGATAATGCACACTTCAAACTCTGTGTGTGTTTCTAATCTCCTCCTGGATGAAGCTGTTCAGCGAGCGGCTTCACTCTGCCTGTCAAAACCGCTGCCGCTGCCGCTCGTCTATTTCAGGTCTTGGCTGCTTTTTCCTCTTTTTTTTTTTTAACACTGTTATAACCTCTCAGATCCTCTGTTTGTCTCCCTGTCAGTGGTGTTGGAAGGGGACTGAGGTGTGTGTGTGTGTGTATGTGTGTGTGTGTGTAGAGAGAGAGGCTGTTAATGTGTGTATTCATAGGAGAATAAGAGGGTGAGCATGAAAATGTGTGTCTGAAAGATTTGAAGAGATTTGAATGTGTGCGTGAACATGTGTGTGGTTGGGGCCAAAGAGGGGGTTGGGAAGGGAGCTTTGGGGGCGGCGGGGCAAACCGTCATCCTCGTTGCCATGGAACATAAAGTTGGCAACCAGAGATGAAAGGAAGTATTTTCTTTCGTGTCAGCAGAGAGAAACAAAGAGAGGGAGACGGGAAGGAAAGAGGGAAGCACTGAAAGGTAAGAAGGGTCTGAAGAAGGAAGTAATTTAAGATGGAAGGAAGGAGGGAAGGAAAAAAGGACAGAAGGAAAGAAGGAAAGGAAGGAAATTAAAAGTAGTTGGAAAGGATAGGTGAGAAAAGGAAGGAGAGAAAAAGAAAGGAAAGGTAAGAAGGAACTGATATAAGAAGAAAGAGAGATGGAACAAAGGAAGGAATCAAAGAGGGAATAGAAACAAGGAAGTAAAAGGAAAGAAAAATAAAAGAGAAAAGAAAAGATGAAATAAGTTATAAAGGAAGGAAAAAGTAGGAGGAAAGGGAGGATAAGAGAAAGGAAGAAAGAAAGCAAAAGAGGTAAATTAAGGGAAGAAGGAAAATAGGAAAGGAGGAAGGAGGGAAGGATAAGTGTGGAGTACAACCTGGACAGGTCGCCCGTCAGTCACAGAGCTGACACACAGTGACAGATAACGTGACCGTTTTTAGCAAATGACATGACTGAAATGAGTACTGAATTTCTGCTGAACTATTTTCATTGGTGAACTGATGCACATTGTTCTAGCCAGTATTTACAGCAGCAGGTGTATGTGTATGTTGGATTAAGTTAAAGTAATCTGGAACTGTTCCCAACCAGGTGATAAATGTGAAGTTAGGGCTGGGTGATATGTTGAAATAATTATCATGGCTTTACTCCATATATATTGTGTTATGGCAAACTAACAAGATCACACATTTCCTTTTTTTGCTTGTGAGAAACTGGATAGTTTGACTTTTTCAATTTTGCACTTGGATGCAGAAAAATAAGACATATCAGGCTTGGATATGCAGACAAACTTGTTAGTAGCATCAGTTCATTGTCAGCCTCTGCATGGGATTTGTTAACAGAAAGAAAAATATAGACCTAAAACATCAACTGTCAGGGAGATGATCCCAAAAATCAATAAGCTTTATCCTGTTTTATATTATTTCTGTCCAACCTTCCACCTCTTCCTCTTCTTCTTTTTCTTGTCAAAGCCAAACAGAAAAATACAGCGGCACTGTTGCCTCTGCCAGCGAGCTTCACGCATTAGCAGAGAAATTTGGGCAAGGATAGATGGAGCCCCGATGGCATGCCTGATTTTTGTTCCCCTAATTGGCATAGCTTATTAAGTCACAGTTCACAGCGGAGAAAAAAGGGGGTTGCTTTAATAATATCCCCTCTCCCGTTTGATTTGATGCACTTGTACCGAGACAGATAACCGAGCGAGCGACGCCCCCACCGCCACCCTCTTGTCTCTATCCAGTCAAATCTGCCTCTGTTACGCCTGTCACTCAAAAACACCCCGGCTGATCGCTTTCAAAATAGAGATGGAGAGCACGAGCCAGTCGCTTAATACCTCACCCTCCCACCTTCTCTCTGCCTCTGAGGCTGTTAAATTGTCTCGTTTCCCCGGCAAGGAGATGCAGAACGACTCACAAAAACACCCAACCATGCTCTTAATTGTGGTGCGGATTAGGGATTAATAGGCGTTTTTAGCCATAATGGCAAATATTATTAGCCCCATTTGCTTTTCTAATGCTAATAATGACTCTGCTAATAATGGCAGTGATTTCAAGGTTAGAGTCTGTGAGAACTCGGCTTGGATTTGTGTGTTTTTTTGTTTTTTCAAAGCTCAGGAGATTGACGTGCCGCTTGCTTCGACGGACCGGCTCGCTACCGAGTCGGAGCTCCATATGTTTTCCCCAAAGACGATGCTGATATGTGCTGAGCTGGGCTGAGCTGAGCTGTTCAGTTCAGATTAGTTTATATTTTGCTCAGTTTGGTCTCTTTGATTCAAGTTTAATCCAGCTCAGTTGTTTAGTTTGGCTTTTGTTTTTTTTTTTTTGTTTTTTGGATAGTTTAAGGTCTTCAGGACTTTATAAAAGAAAGTTTGACTTTGAGCATTGATCCCTTGTTGTGGTCATTTGGATAAACTCATTCATTTAGGAATTATAACCATGTAAGTTTTGACACTGGCCCTCTGTAAAACAGGCTGACGGGGAATAACTTGCCCTGAGACCTCTGGCATTTCAGCTGATTGATCAGTTTTGTCTCATTTTCTTCAACAAATCTGCAATTAACCAAAACCAAAACACCATTTTAATCTTGTTTTACTAGTGTTCAGGTTTAGTTTGCTTTAGCTTATGTTTCCTATTGATTTCATATTATGGATATCAAAACTTGTCTAGACAGATTAAAACTGGACAAAATTTAGGTGCTTGTTTTGGTCACATATCCATTTTCAGTATCTTTGTATGTATATATTTTAAGGTGCATGTTACACCTTACATGTTTTTAGAACTGTAAATCACCCTGCTTGTCTTATAAACCTAAGCTTGAACTGAAGAATGATATAGAAATCTTTTGCGGGTTTAGTTTGAGTGTATCAGCAGGTAGTGTTTTCTGTGTTCAGACACTTTGAAGCACTTTGTAATAAGTTGACTAAATGTCGACAGACAGCCAGCGTTTAATTGCTGGTCTTCATCTGCTTTTGGCTGGAGTCCGAAGTGACTGTTTTAGAAGCATCTGTTGTACACCTGCAGCAGGTTACCTGTCTGATTTGAGTGTTCAAAGTATAAAGCATTCATTAACTGTGGAGAGTGCAAAATGAACAGGTTTTAGTTTTCATTTTCTACATATTTTCTGAATATCTGACCATGCGACACTGTTTACCAGGACTGAACTGCCATTTCATTTCACCTCGTCATTCAATGTGACAGTGGTTTCATGTTAGCTGTTTACTGTCAGTAGTGAGTGAATTTTTTTCTGCTGCCATTTCCCTGGCACATGCACAGGAAGATGATATACCCTTTCTTAATCCCGCCTACAAAGCTGTCATTGGCTCGATTGTTCTTCCAAGTGGGGAAACAGCTGGCAAAGAGACACTAGACATAAACCGAATGAGATGTGGGGAGAGAGTCTGGAACCAGGCTACAGTGTAATGGTCATTAACCAACAGCTAACTACCATCATACATTGCACACACAGGAAGGAAAGGTAAATAATGATAGTCACCAGAAGAGAAGAATGACCTGGGTAGTGTCCAAGTAGTAGAAAAGATTTTGCCACCCAATTGGAAACCAGCACTGTCAGTAGCCATGGTATATTTGATGCCTTTGATGGGTTTCTGTTTCTTTATTTTTAAAAATATATAAAGGGCCCACTGATTATGTACTGAAGTGTTTAAGTGAAGTCAAAGTTGTTTAAAAAATACACCCAGCTAGCTTTATTGATGGCTCTTTTAGTTGCCACTGCTATCTGGTACAGACATTAATGATCCCGGGAGCATGAATCCTAATGAAGAAGAAGAAGAAGAAACCTTTATTGATCCCACATTGGGGAAATTCATGTTTTTTCTACACATTTTACATATAAATATAGGAAATTCACACACATGCAACTGGCAGAGTGAGGGGGCTGCCCTCTCAGAGTGGCCTAAGCAGGTTTGGGGTTCGGTGCCTTGCTCTAAGGGTACCTTTCGGCAGTGCTCAGGAAGTGAACTGGCACCTTTCCAGCTATCAGTCCACACTCCATGAAGACTGGTCCGTGGGGACTTGAACCGGTGACCCTCTGGTTCCCAAGCCAAGTCCCCACGGACCGAGCTACTGCTGGCGGTTGTTATTCAACTTTTCTTCTAGCACCACCATGATGTGGACATTTGTGGTTTTAAGTTAAATGTCACAACAACTGTTCAATGCATTGTCGTGAAATTAGGTGTTTGTTCCCCAGATGATGAATTTTAATCACCGTGCTAATCCTCTGGCTTCTCATCTAGCGCCACCATCAGGTCAAGATGTGTAATTCAATAGTTTACGATCAAATCCCTACAAAACTAAACACATGTGTGTCAGCCTCAGCTGTGCTCTGTGTTTAGTGCAGATCAACAGATGTCAGTGCTGTATGCCAACACACTAAACTAAGGTGGTGAACATAGTACACATGGTCGCATGCTGATGTTAGCATTTGCGTCAAAGTGCCGCCTTACCTCGTTGAGTTATTAGTTATATTCACTGTCGGTGTAATTTCCTTTCCATGTTCACAATCTACTTGTTTCCTTTTCCAATCAGCTGAAGTTTACTGAATACCTGCCCCCCCCCTTGGTGAATATGGTTTCAGTCCTCCGTCTTCAGCATCTTTTGGTGAATCCTCACGGCTCCCGGCCCCCTCGTCAATGGTAAACAATCTTCTCCGCGGTCGGTCTGTGACATCAGCGAGGTGTCGCGTGTTTTGGCGCTCGCTCCCCCACACCTGTTCGCTCGTACCGGCGGCGGCGGTGGTATGGCGGCACAATCGCAGTCACCGTGCCTAATTACCCAGTCCTTAAAAAATAAAGAGACAGGGAACGTCAACCAGCCTGCCTGGCAATTACAGCAGCGCTCAACACCTCTCCACAACAAACAGCACTCCAATTAGAGGCAGCCAACTTATTCTGGGAGGCGGCAGTGTGTGTGTTTATGCTTGTAAGTGCAAGTGTGTGACAAGCTAAATTGTTTTGGGAGTTTAATGTCGGCATCAGAACTTGTGTGTTTGTCTGCAGAGTGTGTGTGTGGCAAATGAGGGATAATGCGTGTGTGAGTGGCTAAAGTGAAGGCAGACGAGGTGTGTTATGTGAAAACGGTGGCTGTTAATTGAGAAGATGAAGGTTCGGGAATCAGACGCGTAGCTTATTCCACCTACGTATTCCTGCTATCACCCTCCTCTTCCTCACCGCTGTTTTTGCCCCGGCACTTTTCCTCTACCTCCGCCTGTTCTTTGTCCTAACCCCACTGCTCTTCCTCGTCAGCCCCCTTCACTCCCTGCTTCTTCTTCTTCTTCTCTGCCTCAAATTATTCTGTCATTCTTTCACTTCTCTTTCGCTCGAGCTCTACGTGCTTCCGTCTTCATCACTTCCTCCTTGTCTTTCTCTTCATCCTCTTCTTCTCCTACATTTTACCTCCCTTTTCTTAGTTCTTTCCTTTTGTTTTCTTCTACCAAATCTTCCTCTGGCCAGTCTCAGACCTCCTCTTTTTCCATTTTTGTCATTCCTTCCCTTCGTCATCCTCTTCTTCCTCCCCGACCATCCCTATCCCCCAAGTGCTCCTCCCCCACTTCCCTTTCTTCAACTCCTCTTCCTCATGAGCGTCCTTCTCTTCCTATCATCTCTCCTTCTTCCACCTCAGCATAATTTCCGTCTTATTCCTTCAGTTGTGAACTTCCCTCTTCCTCCTCCTCTTTCTCATTTTTCACCCCTTCTGCCTCAGCCTCCACTTCCTCCATGTGTTTCTTTTCTCCACCTGCCTCCTCCTCCACCTCCTCCATGCCGTCCTAAAAGTACTCCTTCCCTCATCACCCTCCTCCTCTCTCTTCTCCACCGCATGTTCTTCTGACATGTGTTCATCCTCCTCTTTCTCCTTCTTCTTCCTGCCCTCTATTGTCTCACCTCATCCTTCCTCGCCCACCTTCCCTTCTTCCATGTATTCCTACTCTTATCAACCTCTTTCTTCTCCTGCTTTGCCTCATTTACATGTCACTCTTTCACACTTTCTTCTCCCCCTCTTTCTCCTTCTCCTCCAGCACCTGTCCTCTCTGTTCTCTCGACTTCCTAATCATCCTTCTTACTTCTTTTGCTCTTTGACCTTTCTGTTCCTGTTCCTTTTCTTTCTTTTTTTCAGTCATTTTATAATTTGTTATCTTTCTTCCAAGGTCCCTCCTGCCTCGTTCCCTCCTCTTTTTTCTGTCTATTTTCATTCTGACCTTCATGAAGATGGACCTCGCATCTCTTTCTCTTCTCTCACTCCTTAAGCGCCTCCTGATTTCTGTCCAGTCCCTCTCTCCTGTATGTTTTCTAATATATTCTTCCTCTTTTCCCTGCTTTTCCTTCCACATCCTCTTTGTTCTCTTTCCGTAGTTCTCTCTCTGCCTCGTCCACCCATTCATCTGCCTCCTCTGACTCCTCCTCGGAGGTCCACAGCTTCAACCGCCCCAGCAGACTGTTGTTGACTCACATATTGTCCTCATAATGTTCCCATTTATTGCAGACAGAGTTGTTTTATTTCCCTCCAACCTTCAACATTTCCTGTTTCTTCCTGCTTTCATTGTGCATTTCCTATTCCAGGTCCTAATTTTTGACCTCAACACAAAAGGCAAAGTTGTACACACTCCAGTCATGGCTGATTGTGTTTGTCAGCCCAGAAGAACAAATTAAGATAGGAAGGATATACAATGTTTGAAAAAGAGAGAAAGATGCTTCTTATTAAAAGTATGATATTTTTAAACATTTATTACTTACTTACTTTTTATCATTTTGATTTAGTACTTTGGTCGGGTTCATATTCTGCTTATGCTGAGAGAAGGACTTGAAAAAGGAAGAGAAATTAAAGAGCAGGAGGAAGTGCCCTACACATCCTCCTGCTCTTTTCCTTCCTTTTCCAAGTTCTCAGAGGAGATAGGATATGGTGAAGATGGAAGAGAACTCACACAACACATCACATGCTGGTCTCCACTTGAAGGAGATACTAGAATAGCTATATTTAATTATTTTTTACATGCCATGTATTTTTCTGCCTCCCTCAAACCCATTTTGCAGCTTTGAATGAGACTCGTATGCACAACAGGAATTCATCAAGGCTATCTTAGCATATTCTAAATTCAAAACATCCTGTTTCCTCACCATCCTCATTGTATGCTTCCTTCCATCGTATGTAACCTCTTTTTCTGCCTTTTCTTCTCCAAGTTTTTTTCCCCACAAACTGAAATTAAAGTGAACAAAGAGACATTTGCCAGTTTAATGTATATTGTCTTACTGTGATGTCAGAATCTGTTTGTTCAAAGTGCTTAATGTATAAATGTGATGTGAGTTGACTTGCCAGAGACACACTGAACCTTCATGCTGCAGGGATCAGTGGGCTAAACCATCTGTTTCAGAATAAGGGGTGGGATAGAGGAGGGAAGTAGTGCGATGGTTCGCCCCAGCTTTTGTTTTATTCTCAGTCTTTGGCAGCACTGGCACCATAGGCACTGGCACTGCCAAGTCCCTGTGTGTGTGCGTGTGTTTGTGCATGTGTGTGTGTTTGTGTGTGTGTGGAGGAGATATATTTTCCAGCCAACCCCTCTTTTCCTCACACGCTCACACACATACACAAATACTGACGTACGTGCACTAACACACACATACAGACTGTAAATTGTCTGGAACACCCCTAGTGCCATCTGGTCTTGTGACGGGCCAGAGACAGAGTATATGTGTGTGTGTGTGTGTGTGTGTGTGTGTGTGTGTATGTACTGCAAGTGTGTGTTCATGGAGAGAAAGACAAAATGGAGAGAAAAAGAGAGAAGTGTGCATGCATGTTATGCTCCTGTGTGCGATTTGTTCATCCGTGTAAAAAGAAAAAAACAAAAAGCGAAATACACTCTCCAAAACACACAATTTCTTTACACACACACAACGATATCAGCAGTAAATTTATGCCACCATCTCTGGCTGTGTTTGTGTTAATTTGGATCTCCTTCCCTGATGTTTAATTGGTGTTTTGGTCCAGTGTGAAACTTGTTTATTTCGCAAAGTCCCAGTGTGTTTCGTCTTGTTTTACACATTTTTTTCAAATGAAGCGTTGCAGGACAGGAGGGAGGCTCTGCAGCTAGAAAGACACTGAGCCCTGCTGAAGTAATATATCTCTGTGGCTCATGCTGGCCTTTGACCTCTGCTGCTGAGGATTTCCCTTCTTATCTGTTGAGTTTCGGCAGCGGAAGATTCATTTTGACTGATTTAAGGCGCTGGAGGCCCGAGATTTGACAGGAAGCAAGGAACCTGTTTTATTATTTATTATTTTTCTTTTCGTTAATAGTTTTTAACATTTATTTCTTTAAACCTTTTATGGCCTGATGATTTGAAATGTACACAGTGAGCTGCTTGGTTCATTCACAGTGCGTTTTGCACCTGTTGGATGCAGAGCATTCATTGGGCAGTCTTTCACAACAAAAGACGATGTCACTTAAGAACAGAAGGAGTGGTTGGTTTCTCCGTTCAAAGTCTAACCCCGACAGTGTTGGTGCCTTGCTCAGGGGAACTGAACCTCTAACACTGACAGGATTATTTGGAACTGAGCTGCAAACCTTTCATTGATAAAATAGTGAAGATTGGCGAACACACACACACCGTCAGTGTAGCGAGGAAGGAAAGCTGATGAGAGGAAGACGGGTCAGATCTTGACCAGACCGCTTCTTCCTCATTGGCTAAAGAACATCTGGCAGCCTGAGTGTGTGTGTGTGTGAGTGTGTGTCTGAGATACCACATTGATCTCCCCTCGCACATTCCACACTGTCAGGACTCTGAATAGCAAGAACTTCTTGCTCCAAACATTTCTCCCTCTCTCTCTCTCTCTCTCTCTCTCTCCTCTCTCTGACTTTCTCCCTCCCTCCCTTTTTCCTCTTTTCATTCTTCTCTTTCGGTTCTTTCATTCCGTCATTGCTCTCTCTGAGTCATCTTTTCTCCTCTTTTTCTTCTGTCTCTTCCTTCTCACTCGCTCTCTTCCTCCCTTACTCCAGTTGAAACCTGACAACAAACTGCCTTCTTTTTCACATTTTTCTTTGTAAACCAACAGTCTGTAATAGCTGGTACTGTGTTCATGATTAGTGCTCGATTAATTCAACAACTTGGAAGAAACTTGAGACCGGACTTGAATTTCACTGTTAAGATGAGATGTTACTGAGCCACACACCAATATTAATCATTAGACCTGTGGATTGAAAGGACTTTAGTCTCATTGATGTAAACACACTTTTAATGCAGCTTTAAAAGGGAAATGTAATGATAAAAAAGATTTAATAAAGATCTAATGGTCAGAATTTAAAGACTTTCCGGTGTTTGAAAACTTGAGACGTGACTCTGACTTGATGTACCAACTAAAGAATTGACCTGACAACATTAAGAATTGACTTAAACTTATTTATAATAAGTTAATAATAATTTATGACCAAATTTTACTTTGATAAACTTGAGACTTGTTTTAGATGAACTAGATCTGACAAAACTGAGATTTGACTTGGACTTGAAAAGACTTGCAGAAAGCTCTGTTTGTTTGAGATTTGAAATGATGTTTTCTTAATCTTATAAACTGGCTGCACTACACTGAATTATCCATGTAGAATACACAATGAAACCTTAATTGAAAAAGTTGAGAATGATTGGTTTTTTTAGGCTGTTTATCTTATTGACAGCTTTGTGTCTGCAATATCTTCAGGGTGAAAGCCTCACTTCTGCACATTGCTTTTAGCCTTTGGTTAAGAGGACGTTAAAGAGGACATTAGTTTGTTCCTTTTGTTTGTTATTTCCCGAGACTTTCCTCTTTTCTCCCATTTTCCGGCCTGCTGCCTGTTGGATGGCCATCCTTTGACAGCTTGAAGCCATTTGAAGGACCAATTATCCAATAAATGCGGCTTTATGAAGTTGTTTCCCTGCTGCTGTGAGCTTGGAAGGCAGAGGTGTATATCAACAAGATTTACAGCGCTGGAGCTTTAAAAGAAATAACCGCCATTTGGAAGCATGTGACACCTACTTCTACCAAACAAACAAAAACAGATTTACATTGTTGTGCTTTATTATGATTGTTGCCAATCCAAAACCCAAATTGAGTGGTCTGAATAAATGAAACTAAAAACTTGATTGAAATGTTCGACATACACTATATTGCCAAATGTATGTAGACACCCGTGTGATACTCAAACGTGTCATTCCAAAACCCAACCAGGCGTTAATCTGCCTCTATAGCAGCCTCAGGGAAAGGTGCTCCACCATATTTTGGAACCTGGCTGCAGGGACTTTGAGAGCTCGACACTCATGTTGGACGATGAGGCTCACAGTCTATGTTTCACTTCAGCCCAAAGGCGTTGGACGGCACCATTTGAGTTCCTCCACACCAAACTTGGAGACCCAGTTTCTGTTTGTACCTGGCAACATATTGCATTTTTTAACTCTTGGATTTTTTTTTTAGGTTTGATTAATTCATCTGTCACCTCTATAGATACATTTTAGGAGGTCTCAATCAAGTCCTCATAAGATCAAAACCAGATTTTTCTTGTGACCAGGCCATGTAACCCTATTTTAAAATAAATCTACATTTTCAGCTCCTTTTCCTGCTTTCTTGTTCTTTCAAAATTGCACCCCAGTTTCTGCCAAAACACCAGCTCTTTAGGAGTGCATATAAAGAAAACAGCACTATTTTTCTTGAAACCACTTGAAGTTGTGCATGTCTCCTGGAAATCAGCTGATTAAATATACAATAAAAATGTACATATAAGAGACTATGGAGGTTTTTCTTTTTTGTCTTCTTTTTTTCCCCCTGTGACTCTTTCAGACAGAAGGCTCTGGGTGTGGCCAGAGGTTTTAAATACTTCAGTCCTGAGTGAGGAAGCAGAACTAATTGCTTCAGTGACTCTGTAAGAGGGGAGGCAAGGCGAGACCAGGGGTCTGTCACTTTAGCGTGTGTGTGTGTGTGTGTGTGTGTGTGTGTGCGTGATAATATGTCTGCAAGTGTATTTCTGCGTGTGTTTGAACAGTGAAATTTTATTAAGAACATCTTGTTGCCCTAAATGAATCATTCCTTGTACCTCTCTGTAAAAAGGTATTATCTGTTTTAGAAGCAGGAATCTGGAACAAAGATCAGTAAATCTTCATGATGAGACCTGGCCATATTTTCAGGGAAACAGGTGCTCCCTGTTTCCTCAATAAACGGCTTCCTTTACTCACTGAGGGTTTGGGCCGTGAGAGCAGTAGAGACTTTGCCTTTTCTGGTGAATAGGATGTACCCTGAATCACAGATGTAAATTTGAATTCAACCTTTATTTGAACCTGGAATAGACACACTGAGCATCGAGAGCATGTGCCTTTGAGTGTAACGGTCTTACCATAGAAGAAATAAAAGACATAAATCTGTTTAGCCCCGCTTAGCACGAATGCTTGGAGCGGGGGAGGACCATGCTAGCCTAGCTCCATAAAAAAAAAAAAATACCTTTCAACAACTCCAGAACTGTTTGATTTACATGATTTATCTTGTTTGTTGAGTAGGTGTAGACACAGAAATATAAAACCGATAGCATAGCATAAACAGATTAGAATAAAACTGAATTTTTCAGCCACTGGGCGCAGTGATTGAGGACGGATATGGTGACGAGCTTGATTAGTAGACTTGCTGTGCTGAGCCACCATGCTCTGTGGAGGTCGGTCAGCAGATCCAATCCCACCTGCTGCTAAAGCCAAAATGATTTCTTTTTATTTTTCCAGCTCTACCTATTCACTAAGCAATATGGAACATCTGAATCAAACCAGCGCATTCCCCCTGTTTCTAGTTGAAACATATACGCTCTATAGACACAGAGGTGAAACGGACATCCATCTTCTCACGAGACTCTGGGTGAGACGGAAGACAAGAGAGTATGTGGACAGCCAAACAATAGACCCATATGTGATTACTGAACATCTCTTTCTAACACCACGAGCACCCATATGCTGCAATACCAGCTGCTATAACAGCCGTCTTGGATGTTTTTTTTTAGATCTTCTCCTATCTCCACGAGAGCATTAGTCAGGTCCAACACACTGATGTTGGGTGATAAGGCCTGGCTCACGGTGCGCATTCCAGTTCATCCCAAGGCCCAAACCACAAGAAATCATTCCAGATCAAAAGTAAACCAAAGTATGTGGAGTGGGGTGTTCACATGCTTTTAAGCTATGTGGTATATTTACTTGGGGTGTATTCAAGCGCCTAAAGCCGAGGAAGTATTTTTTTCAAGCTGCTATCCTTTATGTAGAAGTGTGTGTGTCGTTGCGTGCGTGCAAGCTGCATGCATGTGCACAGACGGTCTCATTTGGCAGCTTGTCTGCAAGAATGTAACCTGAGACACCCCCCCCACGCCCACATATACACCCAACCTCTCTCTCTCCCGCTTTCTCTCTCTCTTTCTCTCAGATGTAAGCCTTTTGTTTGCCCTCTCGACCTCTCTCTCTCTCTCTCTCTCTCTCTTTTTTTTTTAGTCTCCTCCTCAGTCGTTGCAGGTGTTCATCATGAGGCAATAAAACAAGTAGTGACTGTTCTCCATCCCAAACATGGCCCTCGCTCAAGCGGCTGCAGACCCTGTACTTCCAGACCTGCTCCACATTTACTCACTCTTTCTAATTTGTAACACTGCATTTCTGAAGTACGCATGTATGTGTGTTTAAGTACCAGTGAGTATGTGCACAGCGGCAGCCATCTTGTATGAATCCTGTTTTAAGGCCTCAGCACAAGTGGACTGTGTAGTTATGAATGAACTTAAGCAAAGATGAGGTCACATTGAGGTGACATGCATCAGTAGCAGTGCAACTTTCTGGATGAAAGGTGATTCAGTCATTATCAAAACTGGCTTTAGCTGGCTCATGATTTTCCATCGTGATGCAGTGACAATAATCTGAGCCGGACTGAAAACACTCCAGGAATGAATGTTTGGGCAACAGAGAGGTCGAGCTGAACTGAAACTGTAACTGAAACTTGGTGCCATATTTAAAGTCATGCAGTTTCCTGGAACACAGGGTACTTATATGCATATATGATACAGTCTTAAGAGCCTTATAGATTTCCATATATAATAATGATGATGCCTGCAATCATGTGTGTAAAGTGCAGTGCAGTGAGCTACATGCATCGCTGCACTTTAACTCAGTCAGTGTTTCAGAAGCCACTGTGAGTTATCTGCTTTCTACACCTCTCAGTTCAGTCACTGGCTCAGAGGTCTCATAAAACCATTTTCTTGGATTTTCTAGTTGTTTGATTTTATGCTCCACTTCTTGGTTACTGTTTCCTATAACCTGTGCCAATCGTATAGAACAAAACCTACATTTTCTACTATTTCAATTGTGATCTGTTTCTGTGTGTGTGTGAGTAGTAGTAGTTGTAGTTGTAGCGTGTACACCAGACCGGGTTTCTCTTAATAGTAATAATGTGAAATGTGAAGCAGCAGGTTCTGTTCTCTGTTAACATAATGACTGCAGTTATAGAGTCTGACAGCCACACACACACACACTAGTCTCACTCTCTTTCTTTCACACGCACACAAGCTTTCTAATGATTATTAAAATATTATCTAAACTTATTTAAACTCAATTTTTTTTATTGACACATTCTTTCCTCCTCCTCAGGTTACTTCCACCACTGTTACAGCAGATCTGCATAAATGTATATTATGTAGCATGGACGTGGTCCTCGTCACTGATGTAGTATGACAAATGGATACTGAACTCCAAAGTGATGTCCATTCATTTCAATGAAAGTTAACGTGCGCATTAGTCAAACAAGTATTTATCTTCCTGGTTGCTTTTCCCATCGTACAGCCCATTCTACATGTGCGTCAGTGTCAGAGTGATAACTAACCTTGCTTGCAGTTGGAGGCGTCCTGTCAACACATTTATAGATATCTCCTTAATAATGGTGGTCTATGGGAGAAATTTCTTTGACCCTATCACAATCAGTGTTTAAATCCAACAGTGGAAGTAACAAAGGACATTTACATTGGTTTATGTAACAAAGTTGTTTTTTTACATTCCTACTTTTTTGAGTACTTTCAAAAGGTCATTTCACTTTTTACTCTTTAAGTTTTGAATAAAAAAGTCTCAGTTTAATATTGATGCCTCTATATACATCTATATATCTACATAAGGGAGAAACCAACAGCGAGAAAATTATTTCTAGTTCTATTAGTTTCTAATAGATATTCTTAAAGCCTGCCTCCAGTTGAAACAGCATGGGGGTTTGCTCTGGCTGAATTTAAGTTTCCTCAGCATCTTTTGAGTTTTCACCTGTCTCCTCCCGGCCAAGCAGTCTCCTTGGAGTGTGGAGTGAGGCAGAGGGAACATGTGACCTTAAGTTAGGTAAAACACTACTACCTTTGTACACGGGACTTGCCAAAACCAACACAAAATGAAAAGTCCCTTTGAGCTGTTTTAAATACTTTTTATCACAGGTATCATACATGGTGACAAAACAAGTCACACATGCTAAAATCACAAATCAGCAGCTGCGTTGGAGAAGAAGCTGCTGGTGTGTCTGCGGCTGCAGGAGGGCAGAGACATTGACACTCTTACTGAGGCTTGCAGTTGTCGAACAGTAATAAACATATCTGAATGAACAACAATCCAAAAAATTTAATTTAATGAAACCAAACACGCCCACATGTGTGACCAACAGGTGCATGCTGGGTCTGGCTAAATGCTAAATGCTAAAATGCTCATGGTGGATCCTCCAGCCGTGACTTCTATGCTTACTGAGGAGCTTCTACCTTTGGTGATGTGTGTGATCTGTGTCTCAGTGTGGCTGCACAGCACTCATTCAGCTCAGTGTGTTGAGGTGGCAGTGGCACAGAGAGGCTGGGTGGACTGCTCATATTGTGCTTCGAGAATGAACAAGCACAGAAGTTGAACCTAGAGCAGACTTTTGAGGACTCACAGGATGTCGATCAGACCAATGAGTACTAAAACCAAGTTACTTATTGTTTTAACTCACTGTACAGATCAAAGTGTCACAAACCACTGCATTGCCTAACATGCTGTGTGTGTGCTTCAAAGAGTGTAAAAGCTGTACAGTTACTCAGTTCTGTTTAAGAGGCGTGACTGTGGGCTTCAGTCCCTCTGCAGTTTACTCTACATCTCTGTGTAGCTACAAAATTTTTTGCTTAAAGTTTTTTTCCTCTCTTCTGATTAGTTCTAGTAAGATATACGGAGGAAGGCAGTTGTATGTTAATAATTTATAATGTTTGCAAAATGCTGTCGGTGGAAATAGTTTTTTAAAAGTGCAATGGAAGTAACGGTACTTAGCATAATATTCTAGTACTCTTTCAATTTATATAATCTATCAAAGTTTGCAGTTGGTGTCATCATGACTGTGCAAAACACAACAGTGAGTTTTTCTCACTTGAAAAGCTTCAGGAAGACCAGCGGCCTGTTAAACTTAATTCAGTTCTGTTCTTTAGATGATTTCTGTTGTCGTCATTTTGAACTGTCAAATACACACACACGCGCGCACACACGGACGTGCCTTAATGTGTTTAGAGAGAGCAGCAGAGCTCTCCGTTGTGCGTGCCCAGACATGTATTATGTGGTTTTCAAAGGGGAAGCCTTCACTTTAGTGGGTGTGCGCAAGTGGGTGTGGGTGTTTTCTTGAGATCAATGAAGTTATAGAGTGCAGCGGCTTTTGACTCCACACACACTCCCCCTCCAGTGAGGCTTGTTCTTAGTCAAGTGTCACGCTCTGCCCTTCTGACATCTGGTCCGTGAAACCTCTGGAGTCCACTGTGTGTGTGTGTGTGTGTGTGTGTGTGTGTGTTGTGCAGTATGCTATATGACAGACACTGCCAATACACTTAGCTACGATGCTAGTGTTGCAGGAAGTTGGTTGCTAAGTTTCAGGGATTATTTTTGTAACAAACCCGGCTGCTTCATCAGCATGCAGATATTCAGCCAAGCTAGCATCTTTTTAGTTTTATCTGGTTATGAGTCCAATTAGTTACTTTTTTACTAGTTACTAGTTTTTGCAAGTGCACCTCAGTGTGCACTGCAGACATCTGTGCATAGCTGTTGCAACATACCACATACACAATAATGGATGGGGCTTGTGTAGAAGCTATTTCTGTGATAATGTGAATACTTGTGTATAAAACAAGTTAAGGCTATAAAAATGATACAAACATTATATTCTTAACTGAATTATCCAAGGTTTGGACATTTCTGTTTAACTACTATTGGAAACGAGATAGCTTGTTACATTTTTCACGCTTGGGGTTATTTTTTTTATTCTTCTGTACACACAGTGCTTACAGTACAAAAAGCTTTTTAAACAGTGTGCACATTGGTAACCATCATATAAAAGCCAGAATAAATACCCTTGAGGGCTGCTGTTTACTGGAATTAATGGGAGGACAGGGACCTGTGGCTGTGTTCTCGGTGTGCCTCGTACTTCCACACATCACCGTTTCACCTGCAATCACGACGAAAAATGTCGTCCTGGGGATTATTTCCGCAGCACTTTTTTTCCACAGTGGATATATTAAAAATAACTGCAGCCCAGTGAAATAACACCCGGCTGGAGGATGAAAGACTCTCACACACACACACACACACACACACACACACACACAGTGTAGCACACACACACACACACACATGTAGCATTAAGTGTGAATTAATTGGATTGCTGCTGTTTTTAGCCACACTGTATGAATCTCATCTGTGGTAGGATGTGGAGTTTGGTTTACAACAATACAAATTGGCCTGATGGTAAACAAACTGGAGCAAATTAGCAATGAAAATGTTTACCTATTTCCTTAACAAGCTGCATTCTCACTCTGCTGAGGCCTCCACAGACTCTCTCTGCAGACTAACAGACTACACTGTGTCGTCCTCTGAGTGTGGAAGTGTTTTCCTTATCACACCGCGGGAGCACTTCTTCATGTATTGTGTATTTGTGTGTTCAGGGAAAACTGTTGCAAACAAACTCTTCTAAGAAAAACCTCAGTTTGATAGAAAGTCACAACTTTAAGTGAAAATCAGTTTAGTATAAATTACGTTTATGTGTGTGTTTGTACACAAAAAGCGTTTACTAGTCATGGTTAATTCTACTCATCCTGTGAATGTGGCTTCATGTCTTTTGAGAAAATCAGAATCAGAATCAGCTTCACTGGCCAGGTATGTGTACACAAACAAGGAATGTGACTCTGGTTTTTACAGTACCCTCTCATACGTAAAAGGTCAAGAGAATAGAAATAAATAAATAAACATAACTTACATAATATAACATAACTTGAAGTGTGACTATGGAGTGCAATAGAGTAATTACCCAAATGATGTCATAGTGATGTCATCAGGGTAATCGGGGTCAGAGACTGCAGAGACCATGAGTTACAAACTGGAGGAGTGGAGTTTGAAAGGTATAGGTATTTACCAGACAGGGAGGGCCCAATGAAGACATTATTGAGTTGCATTATGGGAAATGTAGGATCTCTTGGGTCTTTCAGGTTCACCCCATTCTAAGCACTGAGGGTCAGACGAACTCGGCCTCTGCAGCTTTGATTTCTGTTGATTTTGATCAACTTTTTAAATCTGCTCCTTGTATAAGACTGATACTAAATAAATGGATCAGTCCTTAAACATAATAACAGATTTGTTTTGTGAACAAAAACTGTTTGTTTCATTTTAATTAACATTTGGTTGTGCACAAACAAATCAAGTTCTCTCAATCAACGTTTTGGGGAATACAACCCACGTCTGTTGAGCTCTGATTTTAAACCCAGTTGGTTTCTTTGACAAAATCCTTGTTTACTCGAACGAGATTACATTTTATTGATTTCCAGAAGGAACAGTATGTACATCCCTATAGGCTAGTATTAGTCTATAGTTTTACTGCTGAAGGGGCAAGTTAATTCATCCATTAGCAAAGGATGATGCTTTCTTACACAATGCTTTACTTTGTTAACATTACCTGCACTTCTCTGAAAACCCTGTATTGCCTTTTGTCGATTTTTGGGGCTCTAATGAAATCCACCTGTTTACTGTTCAGTTCTGAAGTGGCCTCTGTTTAGCTTCAGTTACGTGATTGTTTTCAGAGAAGAAGGGGCTTTTCAGGACCTCCCAGGGGTCCTTCAGGGGTTTCCAAGGGACTCAACGACAAAATGAGGAACAGCATCAGTGGAAAGTGAGAAAAATGTTGTCGCAGTCTATTTTTCACCACAAGTTTCAGTCTCCTCACTGTCACCACAGACAGCAGTGGAGGCAGACGTCCACCTGTAACTACTGTCATGTGTGTCTGTGTGTTTGTATGTACCAGACAATCTCTGCTATGGTTTTTAAATCATGTTCAGACCTTCCACTGTGTTAAAAGTGGCCCTCTTCTTTGAGCGAGGAGAGGAAGAGGTGTGGGACGGAAAGGGAGGAAGCAGAGAGGGAGAAAAAGAGTGAAAGGTGGGAGAGAGAGAGAGAGAGAGAGAGAGAGAGAGCACTCACCAGGGGGAAATAAGAGAAAACTGTCTCTCGCTCTGGCTCTCCATTATATTTCACAAATTAAAGCGGTATTATCTTGAAATATTTAAAGGTTAGATTAATGTCGATAATGGATCTCGACAGCCATTAAGCTGTAATTGCTCTCTAATGTAGTTAGTGAAAGACATGGGATACAATTTTGCAGCAAACACAGAGGGGGTGAGGGTGGGGGGTAGAGAGAGAGAGAGAGAGAGAGAGAGAGAGAGAGGTTGGTTTCTATTTATTGATTTTAGTCACAGCCGCTGATTTAAACCAGAGCTGTTGTTCTCTGCATTAAGTCTTAATAAGGCAAAAACAGAGCATGATTAACTATTCAGGGAGAGACAGAAGGGTGGGAGACCTAGACAGAAAATGAGAGAGAGAGGTTAAAATAAAGCGGGGTTAGAGAGACAAATAAAGAATACGAGAAAGACAGAGACAGGGGCACTAGGGATTGTTGCCACCTAAGGGATGGCTAAGTAAATCTGTGGGGTCTTGAGATGGTTAATAGAATATGAAAGAAGGAACCAATGAATCTTGTACAATGGTGGTCAGTTCTGCTCACTTGACTAACAATATTTCTGGTCTTAGATCCGCGTTAGGTAGAATTCAGTTAGTCAGACACCAGCATGATATACTTTATATGTGCACCTCACCTGGGAAGAGTCCACCAATCACCAGACACCAGCAGTGGTACACTTTTCGTTTAAACAGTGTTTTGTTTACATTCAGTGTCGTACAGCGAGACATTGTGTGTGTCTCTGAGGTGTAACAACCTCTTTGAACGCATTTCCTTCCTCATAAAACATTTTCAAAGCTGAGTATTTTAAATCAAGGTTTGTTTACATTCACGTTAACAAATAGCGGTGGAAGCGCTCTGCGTCCATTTTTTTGTCCACCAAATCACCTGACACTTTTTCTGCTGCTCTATCGCCCAGTCACACACACACTCACACATGAATTGCAGCAAGCTACCCAGCAGGACTCTGGTCTGACCATCAGTGTCACTGTGACATGTGGACAGGAGGAGGTGAGGATTGAACCGCCAACCTTGTGATCAGCGGTCTACCTCCTGAGCAACAGGTGTCCAATATGAGACTGAACTGACTTTTGAAATGTCCCTGAATGCAGCATCTGTTGTCGCTCTGAAGGAAAGGAACACTCTTCTTCTTCTGCAGAAATCTAATCAACGTGTGCAGAGAGACTGAGAGAACATCTGCAGCACCAAATCTGTGTGTGTATGTTCCACTGCTTGTTTCTTGCCGTGTGTATGTTGTGTTTCTTGCTCCGTGTCAGTGTGTTGTGCCGTTGCGGTCTTAAGTGTGTTTGTCATGCTGGTAGTGTGTGAGTGTGTGTCTCGCTGCGTGTGAGGCTGAGTGTGTCCCTGCAGCTTGCACCCATGCAGACATGCTAACTTGTTAGCGGCTTCTCACTCTGTGTTTCCAAAAAAGGAGGCGCCATTCAGGTGGCAATCCTACGATTCTCCTCTCCCCTTTTGGTGTTAACGGTCGCCGTTGATAACAACCACGTCAGGGGGAGAAAACAGGGATTCTGCATCATACAGAAGGGAGGTGTACCTTTGTCTGTCACCTTTCAGTAATCACTCACAAATAGTGAACCGATCAGTGTCGGGAATTAAGATCTACATTCTTGTCAGAATTTCCAACATTTCCCAAAATACCAAAATCTTAACAAGCTGAATAGACTGTGGAAATAACATTTCATTCAAGAGATTTACAGTTATAACAGCATGCAATGAGAAAAAAATTAATTTGCACATATTAAAAAGGTAGAGCAATGAATAACAGCAGAAGTGAAACTCATGAGCATCAGTCATAATTTGAATATTTGACTCAACAGGTTCAGGGAAATGACGCAATGAGCAGAAACAGGAAATTCATCAAACGTCATACAGTCCTATATTTTTACTGACATTGAAGTCATCAAATGGCACTTTATGCAAAATCTAAAGAAAAGCGAGTTCCTTGTAAGTTAAACAATGTTTGATATTCAGGTGTTTTATGACGTAGTTAATATCATTTCCATGTGACCTGCTGTACTGTAGCTTTTGATACAGAACTGTACTGTTAGTACACATGAGAACTGAGGTTAAAAGATTTGATAGATACAGAGAATTAACTGTTTCTTTTATTAGAGATTAATCTGCAGATTATTTTCTCAATGAACTGATTATATTTTTGGTTTAAAAACAGAAAAAAACCCAGAAAACAGTTAAGTCTTACATAATTTTCTAAAACAAAACACAATGATTACTTCTTTATTTGAAATGAGCACAAAAACCTAAAGATAATAAAAATATTATCAGTAGAACTCCACAATTTAAGCTTGAAAAACAACTTGCTGATCAAACTTAAAATAAATGAGATATCTAATTCCTTTAGCTCTAGAATGAAAATTATGAAGACTTTACAACAGGACAGCCTTTTCTGGAGCTGTTATTCCAGCTTTGTGTTAGTCTGAATGAAGTGAAACCTCGATACTACAGCCTGAAATGATATGCTGATATGTCAGGATTGTCAAAGCATGATGCTGTATGTGTATTTGAATGTTTCATCGTGACAAAGAGTGTATGCAGTGTGGTCGAAATGTTGTGGTAGAACTGGACTGAGCTCTGACCTCAGCCACATCCAGCACCTTTGGGATGGATCGGGCTGTGAGCCGGATTTAATCTGCCAACATCAGGGCTGGACCTCACCAAATGCTCTTGTTGCTGATCTCTGTGGCCAGAAAAAGCCTGAAATCAAAAGAATGGAGGCTGCTATAACAGCAGATTAATGTCCACAATGGTGGAACGAGACATTAAATGGGTGTAATGCTTTGGTGTTACACATACTGGAGGCCACGTAGAGCAGGAGAAGAAGAGAGGAGGAGGTGCACGTCTCTGTTGACAGACTTCTAAATAATTACTGGAAGAAAGAAACAGACAAACACATTAGCATCAGTCTCACTTAAAATCACTGTTAGAGAGAGTGTGTGTGCGTGTGTGTGTATGCTGAAAGAGTGTGTAGCCAAAATAAGCAGTGTCAGTACTTTGTTAACAGCACAGAGTTAGTCTTGGTCTCAGTCTTTCTTTCTTCTTTGCTTTTGTTCGCTGGTCTTCGTGTTTGTTCAGTGATACTGGTGGCATCTATTATTTCCTTTGTGTTGATATTTACACGTTGAAAAACCCTCCAAGCACCTGTGATAACTACCAACGAGAGCCTGAACTCTAATGGGACCCCATCCCTTAGTGACAGCATCACTATTTTGTAACATTTTGTAGACTAAAAGATTCAAAGTCCTGGTCTAAATGCTCTTCTTTTGTACAATACCCCCAACTACAAACTGCCCCCTATGAATTGTAATACTTCCAAAACAAGTGATGTGCCCATCAGCCTCAGCTGTACTTTTCATGGTAATTAGCAAATGTCAGCATGTTAACCAGCTCAACTAAGATGGTGAACATGGTAAAATTCAAAAATCAAAAATGACATTACCTCACAGAGCTCTTAGTCTATTTCCTTTGACCTTTGCTCTTGCATCCGTTTAATCCAATCGTTAATTAATTTTATTTTTATTTTAGTTCATTAATAGCTTACTTTTACCTGTTACAATCATTTCACCTGAGAGCATTTGAAGTGAAATGCACAGTGCAGCGGCTCTAACACAGTGTCTTATTTGCGCAGCTGTCTGAAACTCTGTTGTCAAGTCCTTTTCATGCATGCAGCTAATGGACTTTTGCAAAAACAGCAAAGAACTGAGCATTTGGGGCCTCACTGTGTGCATCAGAAAAGAAAGTGAAGTGAAGGAGGAATCAGCAGCTCTAAAGGGTCTTGGTGGGCAGGTTGGAGGTTGTTTCTTTCCTCTGTGTGACTGGTTTCTCAGAAAATGGCTGCTAATGCTGCGCCGGTATCAGTGGTCATCTGTTATTAGTGGGTTGGACCAGAGCTGATGGAATTCACCTGAGCCCTGCTCTCACTTCCCCATCATCGCCACAAACCAACTGCTACATAACTAATGCACAGGGCTCTTCCTGTACAGGTGCGTGTGGTGTGAGTGTGTGTGTGTGCATGTGCTGCTATTTTTAATCTCATCCCAACCGCAAAGATTCACGACACCCAAATTTATCATGTCTGACTGTGACTGTGGTAGCCGCAGCAGCAGCAGCAGCAGCAGCAGCAGCAGCAGCACTTTTTTCTGCACTTTCCAGACCAAAGTCCTCCCCCTGCCTCAGTCTAGGATTAAATAATCACGAAAATCGTACAGTTTGTTTTCTTTTTCATCCTTCAGAAGACGTAGCAGAGATGTTCGATGAGATATTTAATGACTTTTGTTTGATAGCAGCGTGAGAGGCGCAGTGTGACTGGTAACAGCAATAAGTAAATTCAGGGATAACCATGAAAATGTAATTTAATTTAACATCACTTAGAAATTGAAATCCTCTTTAGTTTGGCTCACAAATTGTTAAAAAGGTCAGACAATGAACATAGAATAAAACCTTGTTTAAAAATGAGTAAATATTGTAAATACGGCTGTTCAAAAAGTAGCAAAGTCACCAAAAAAAATGTCCCACTGATTTTCCTCAAACAAAAAAGAAGAAGAAGAAGAATGACCTGGATGACTGAGAATATTCACAGACATAGTAAAAGTATTAAAGTATTATTTTTAACAGTTGACAGTTTAAAATGCCAGCTGATTTCAACCTCACAGGTTAATCAAAATACAGATTAAAATAGTTTGTAATTGGCTGTGTGTTGAAGCCTTGGGCCAAAAGTCTGAAGCTGAACTGAAGCATTTTTAATGCCCAAACATAATTCTAATTCTTCAAAAAAAAAAGCTAGCAGCCCCTGGCAACTGCATTGTTAATTACAGCCACAAAGCGAGTGTGTGTGTTGGGCTGAGCGAACGACATGCTGATGATATTCTTAGAGTCTCAACTGTAGAGGAACTGAAAGGTGTGGTGCTGAAGGTCATGGGATCAGTAAACTCTTCTTGCGAGCAGAGATCAGGAAATGAAATCAGCATCGGGGAACTGAGATAAAGATATTCAGTGTTTTATTTCTGTCGAGGTGTAAAAGCCTCTTAAACAGCTTTTAAACAATTACAAGTGCATAAAAGACAGAAAAGACAATAATGGAACAGATGATGTTCATTTATACTCTCATACATCTTACTGTACTGTACTGCATGTGCTTCCATCACCAATAGTGCATTAAACACAAGAGGCCACTTCATTTTCAATGTCAGGTATTGAAAGTATAGGGTCTCTGTTTTCTACCATCACCATAAAGTTACTGTTAACCCACCAAGGGCCACATCCACAGGAGAATGATTCTGTAAGAATGAAAATGTTGTTTTACCTATTTTTAAATAAAAAACAGCTCAATTTTTAGACAGTCCATTTTGATTAGAAAAAAGTTTTTCATTCAGTTTATGTAGAATAATGAAAAGCGGTTTACAGGAGGGGAGAGGACCTTAAAAGAGATCCAAACAATGATACCCTGGAAAAAATGTTTAAAATTAGACCAAAATCAGACAGCACAAAATGGACAAATAAAGAAGAAAAAGCTGGATGTATGGTTTTTGCCCAGCTGGTAGCAGCAGAACAAGCAGGAAAGAAAAACAGCTGACATAATGTGTTTGTGTTTGTGTCCACCTGATGAATGTTAGCCCAATATTAACTCTCCTTTTAGATCTGGTTTTTGGCTTCCTCCATCTCCTGAGACCGGTGTCTGCTTCTTTAGCTGCTAAATGCTCCACTATGTTCAGCTGTCTGCCACTGTTTAAAACACTGAAGCAGACAGTAAATGTTGCATCAGACCAGACCTATGAGGTGACTGAGGCTGAGAAATATGCATGCAGACGCAGTGCCGTGTAGTGTTTTAGAGTAATTAAAAGGATCTTCAAATCAGCTCTAGGACAGAGGTTTCAGCTTGTAAATGATTGAAAAACAAAGTCTCCTGCTTTCCTTAAAAAAAAAAAAAAACTCCAGATCCCCTTTAGATTTCTCTCCGCGGGTTTGTTTCATAAAAGCAGTTGTCACATTTTCCAGCAGCTGATTCCTCATTTTGTCAAGTGAAGTGAGCGAACCTCGCCGTCTCCTCTGTGGTATCAGCAGGAGGGGCGTGACTGGAGGACGAGAGCAGAGGAAGAGCTGATAGGAGTCGAACCCCTCTGGCTCGGCGCTCACTCATGTTTACACTTGACGACAGGACGCCATGAAAGAGCGAGGAGAGGCGGAAGATAAAAGGGGAGAAGAAAGAAAGTAAGGAGATGGGTGGCGAGATGAAGGGAGAAGGAGGGGGAGGAGCGGCGAGTGGAGGCGAGGGAGAGAGGGGAAGAAAGGAGAGAGGAAGAATACAAGAAGGGAAGGTTGTTTTTGGTGTTAATGAAATCAGATAAAGGTGAACGGCGTCGGCGTGACAAATTTAACCTTAAAGCCTCGCGCTAAAGTTAAATACGAGCTGAGCCCGACCTGCTGCTTTCAGGAGTGTCAGCGTTCATTCCACATCAAAAAAACGACACACACACTCACACACACTCACAGTTCAGCTTCATAACATCAGCAGAACTGGGGGGAGATTTGGGGACTCGAGGTTTGAACTATTCAAATTGTTAATCTGCCAAATGTTAAATTACTCATCTGCAGTGTTTTAGTATTATCACCCAATGCCTTTTTCAGGTGTTATTATCACTGGCTGCATTCCATTTATGTGTGCTGTGATTGAGGTTCAAATGTGAAAAAAGGACCATTGCAGGAAATAAAACAGGGCGTGTGGTGAGATTTTGTTGGTAAAAGTACACGAAAAGGTTTTACATGTAGTGACATGCAAGAGGGGGTTCACTGCTGGTGAGCAAGGCACCCTTACAGTAAGACAGTTACTGTGTGTTTATGGCTGTTTAATGTGTGTGTGTGTGTTTGTCAGACTCTGTGATCGCATTGATGTGCATGTATAGTGTGTGACTAGCTGTCTGTCCAGTAAAGGTTAGAGGTGCAGACTGATGGCTTTGGGTGAAAAATGGAACGGAAAATTAAAAGTCCAGCCTGTTTACACTGCAGTCATATAAGATGAAGTTTAATGTCATTGGAAAAATCAAGTGTCTGCAGTTTTTTGAGGACTAGTCACTGGAATTCCATGTTTGGAGAGCTTACAGCCGACAGATCCAGTCGATCAAAGTGTGGCATCGGGTTAAAGAAAAATCACACAGCATTTTTAAAAATTTGACTTTATTTCCACTGTAAATATCCATATATGAGCTGTGATCTTCATCGCAGATTTGATGCCCCACCCCCCGAGCATACGGAGTGACCCAAATAAAACACAGTGAAAATAAAACTCACAGTGCAACCCAGGAGGTGAACTGTGGTTCAGAAATGCTGCAGGATTATGGGAATATGGGTGATACAGAAAGCAGAAAGAAAGGACAAATTTAATGTTCACAAATATGAGAAGTTTGATCCTTTTTTCCTCCTGTGCTGTCTTCAGTGAGGGCTGGATGTGACAGGTAGCAGGAAGGATCCACCAGGCTTTGGTGTTTGTAAGAGGAGGGATTGAGGGAGGAATAAGACACTTTTCCACCGCTGGTAGACGAAAAGAGAGGGAAAATAAGACAAGATGGAGTGCTGTTCTTTATTTTCCCCGCTAATTAAAAGCAGATGTCAAGGTACAATTCTCTGAGCTTGTTTAACGCAGCACAACTGTTTCCTGATTTACTTTCTAGGCTCCTCTGCACTTGTTGAGAGACCGCTTCTCCTCATCCAACCCACTGGACTTTCTGAAATTTCCAAAAATCTCCCTCCCCCCTCCTCTTCCCCTTCCTCCCTCCTCTCCTCTCCTCCTTCCTCCCTCCCTCCTCTCTCTCTCTCTCTCTCTCTCTGTGTGTGTGATTGAGCTCGCTCGTCCCCCTGCCTGCCTTCGCTCTAAGCTGGCAGGTGTCTATGAGATAGAGTTTTATAAAGCCAACAAACACAAAAACCTCCACAGAGAGAAAGAGGCCTTAATTGAATTGTCAAACACAGAAATTACCCAGAGACTCAGTTTGACAAAAACTCATCGGAAATGCTGCCTGTCTGTGTCAGTCTGACTGTCTCACTGCCTCGCTGTCCACCTGTCTCTCTGACTTTGGGACTATTGTTGGTGGTTGTGTTTGCTCTTAAAAGCTACACTTTGTGTTCTGACAGCTGATGTCACTTTCAGCTGTGACAGGTTCACAGGTACAAGTGTCTCCTTTCATAGAGCACTAAGTGATGTACTTACAGGAAGTAAAGATTATTAAAGCTTTGAAAAGACATTTTAAAAGATATTTAAAGTTTGAATATAGAATTTAATGTCAGCTCCCCATAAGGTGCCACAGAGGCGCAGATAAAATACCAGCGACCTGACCTCAGGTCCTCAGTAGGATCTGTGGGCCTGCTGGAGCTGTTTTGAATAATCATGTCGCTCTAATGAGTCTTGCATCCCGTTTACACTTAGCCACTTTGTGTGTCTTGGGCGACTTCCCCAGCTGTCTGTGTGAGAAAGAGCCGCGTGGAAATGCATCCGAGAAGCATTCAAGACAGAGTATTTCCTATAAATAAAGCCAGATGCTAGAAAGGTGTGAATGCATCTGTCTGCTCCAAGACGCAAGCATGATCTTTACTTCTCCCGACTGTAACTATGTCAGTCAGCAGTCAAGTGTCTGTCCTCTGTCATCGTCATTGTACTGGCATCACAGTGAAAAGCAGCCATTGCTCTCTCTGCCCGGTGATTTCCAAACCTACAGTTGTGCTACAGTATGTATCTGCTCTGTAATCAGTGTGATAGCTGCATGATGCGTAATAATGAGAGACCATTGATCTGTCTGAGGTGGGTCTTCTGGGACTTTCTTGAAAAGAAAGAAAAGTTCAAATATGTCTTATGTTTCATGTGTACAGTACATTATTTAAAGGGTCACCTGCCAGCTAAGCAGACCAAGTTCTTTGCCTTGCTATAACTTGAACAATTAGGCCTATCTGGAGTTTTTGGTGATGAGAAAAAATATCACAGTAACATTTATTTGTGATGAGTATTGTAATGAATAAAAAAAAGTTTTCTTGGCTTAAGTTGTATGTAATGTGTATGTATGAAGTGGAGTAATGGCTGTATGGAGTACTTTAATGAGCAATGAGATTTTAACATCTAAATCATTTAACTTGTTCGCAGTCTTGATCACTTCCAGCCACTGAAAAGATGAAATGTTCCGGGTCATTACTCCTAAATTATGTCACTATTAAATCAGTAACCACTTCAATAAACCTTTTTTTTTCATTCTGCTTACAACTAGTTTCCAGCCAGCCTTTGGCACTGCGCCTTCATCTGAATTGTTCTCACTTAGTCTTTATAAAAGTTTTGCTAACTCTGCTGCTTTTTAGCCTCTGACCAGTTTGCACACAGATTTTTTTTTTCCCTTTTCTTTTTTTTTTTTTTGAGTTTCCTTTTGTTCCTCTGGTTGTGGTGGTGTGTAGAGATCTAAGCCACAGTTGGCTTGGCTTCACATGGGCCTGTGTGGAGAGACGAGGGGGTTTGTCAAAGGAATCGCCTGTGCCGCTTATTCTTCCTCCACCACAGAGATGGAAAATAAATAAAATAAAACAAAACAAAAAGGAACAGCCTTCTTATTATCAGTATTAATCTTTCTTTTTGGAAAGGCCTCTGTAGGCTCTGAGCTCGGCTGTCTTTTAAAAAAAAAAAAAGAAAAACACAAACGCGGCTGATTCAAGAAAACCATGTTTGAACTTGCTAATGTTTTTTCTCTCTTACTTTTTCTGTCTCTCCCTCCCTTTCTCTCTTTCTCTGTCTACATGAGCTATTCTCTCTCTTCATTTAGCGTGCCATTAGCTCTCCAAGCTGTTGTTTGTTTCCTTGCTTTAATGTGCTTTTTTTGAACTGAACAGCAGAAAAACAACCAACAAAAATAAAAGACTGCTATATTAAGTATGTACAGTTTTCAGCTTGTGTGTGTGTGTGTGTGTGTGTGTGTGTCCGTATTTCCCTGCATATGTGTGTTGGTTGCTGTGTGGTTGCATGATTTGCAAATGTTTGCTTGTATGTGTGTTTGCATGCTTATGGAAAAGTGTGTGTGTGTGTGAGGGCGCTGGCACTAAACTTACTTGGGTCCAGATGTTCTAATTATAGAACGGCTCTATTGCCTAATGACAGGAAACGCTGGTGTGTGCGTGTGTGCAGACATACGTGTCTGACGGACACACTGACACATTGACTGAATGTGCGTGAGACGGACACATGAATGAAATTCTCGTCATTAACCTCCTGAACCCTGATTTCCTCTTTGCGTTTTCCCCTAAGTAGCTTTAGAGTTTAAGAAAACCAGACATGCATTCTTATGCGACAAATTAGCTTAGCCAAATATGTTTTAGGGGAAACATAATTGCGGCGTGAATTACGTCCTCTGACAACATGTGTGCCAGTCCAGGAGAGGTGACAGATGCACTCAGACTCTGGGTCGGGTTGTTTGAACATTTTTTGTACTGGTGTCAAAATGACTAATAACTAAAGACACTAGTAGACGCTAGTATTTTTCCAAAGTTACTAGCCACTCAGCATTTTCATTTTTTCACACAATTTTGTTGTTGTGAATTTACACTTTTTACATCATTAAAGCTGACTGTACTGTGCTACTATTTAGTTGATTTAAATATAAATGGCCGCTGTAAACACCCAGATCACCAAAAGTGGTAAATAAGAGTGACTGTTTTACACGCTCCTGAATTTTCCCTGCGTTTGGTGGGTGGGCGGGTGCTCATGTCAAACCCTGTTTGCAAAGACAAGAATATGTGTGACTAAAACCATCTGAGGAGTATCTGACCATAGAGTAAGTAAACAGTGAATTTGACTTAATATGCTTTGCCAGAAATCTGTATTTAGCAGTGTGTGAGAAAATGTTTTTTTTTATTCTTTTTTTTTTTTTTTAATTTTAAATCCCAGTTCAGTGTTCAGCCCTACAAAGCACACGACTTTGACCAAAGACCAGGGTTCACATCCTGAGACTGCTAAGACACTTAAGTCACAGAAAAATCAAGGTTTTGTATATACCCTTTAAAGCATTGTGTTGTACTTAAGGTATTCTATAAATGATGTTTATATGCACTTAAACTTGCCATCTGGATTACATTAATACCATTTTACAAAATGATGAAACATTTTTAATACATCTGCAAAGCTCTTCGTTATGTTAAGGCACTCATTCCACCTGAGGGTTAAGGTGAAAGTCCATCAGAATTATAACATGTCACACATCCCCTCTGTGGATGGCACCGTAATGAACACAAGATGACCTTCAGTGAATGAAGCCTGATGTGCTGAAGAAGAGCTGCACAGCATGGTTTAGTTTTCATGGACCTGGATTGAGGCTCACACTGGTCACGGCAACATGGCACTGCCATCAAAAGAACATATTTTCACCAAACAAAAGCCTTTCAGCAGTCACACTTCTCATGACCTTAAGCAAGTGCTTCGAGTTGCCTCAAGCGTGCTTCACTGTAGTTTTCAGTTTTCTGTAGAATTTAAAATAAAAGTCTGTGGATTTGCAAAATGTGAAAATACATGAAACCACCTATCGATGGTGTAAAAAGTTGTATTGTAGTTATGTCTTTTGTCAATATTAACATGCTTACTATACCAAAACAATGAAAATAGGCCAGTCTTTTTTCAGTTACCATATATTTAGTGTGTTTTTATGCAGGAGGAGGAGGAGCTCCAACTGTGTAATGATGTGGAGATCATCATAAAAACTTATCTTCCTAAACTCAAGTGTATTTTTTCTTTTTTCTTTGATTTTGCTTGTTGTACATTTTCATTCATTATGTCCTTGAGCAGATAAACCTTTACCCCCGCCAAAAACACAGTCAACAAAACTCCATCTGTAAAAACCACAGATCAATAGGAAGTACAGGTGTTTGTCCTCTGTCCATGAAAACCTATCCTTGTATGATGTACATGTTTTTTGTTCAGTAGTTGCCTAGATGATGGTCATTTCTGTCCGCTCTCCTCTCGTTACTATGGTAACAAGATGTCAATCGATGTAGCATCTCCATCCTCATCTCCAACTGTCCTCTCGATCAGAGCTCTGTAACCACGGAGACGGAGGAAGAGAAGAGTTTTTTTCTCTCTGAGCTTTGTGTGTCAGGATTCAGATGGAGGTACCGTCTGCTGTCGTGCCTTGCTCAAAGGCTCCTCAGGCAGGTTTAGAGGGAGACAGACAGTCAGACATTTTCTCTTTCAGTCCCCAGATTTGAGCCGACGGCTTTGGTGGAGGGAAGGAAAGAATGAAGGGAGGATGGAAAGAGAAAGAAGAAATGAAGGAAAGGAGTGAGGGGTGTAGAGGCAAGAAATGAAAAGGAGGATGAGAGAAGAGCAAGAAAGAGGGAGTGTAAGAATGGTCAGAGAGGAAGAAGAGAGGAAGTAAAGGAAAGGGAAAGAAGGGAGACAAAGAAAGAAAGAAAGAAAGAAAGAAAGAAAGAAATCCAATCAGGAAGAAGGGAAGAGGAGGAGTAAAGGTAGGAGAGACAGAGGAAATTAATGGACAGAGAGGGAGGAAAGAAGGATTTAGAGGCATAAAAGAAATAATAAAAGAAAGAAAGAAAGAAAGAAGGAGGAAAAAAGTAAATAGGACTGAGGGAGGAGGAGCGAAGAGCTAAGGATGTAAACAAGGACAAGAAGAGAAAAAAGAAAAAACTGCTATGAAAGAAAGGACCGCAGGAAGAGAAGGAGTGACATGTAGGGACTGAATGAGGAGAGGAAGGGAAGGAAGGAAAAATGGGGGAATATGAAAGGGAAGGAGAAAAGGGAGAGTGAAGGAAAGAAAAGACGGAAATAAACAGGAGACGAGGAGACGAGGACATCATGTAACAAAACAGGACATGGGCGACTTCCTGAATGTGATCATCACGTCACTTCCTCTGCTCGTACAGCACACACACACACACACACACACACACAGTGAGATTGTGGGTGTTAGACAGTTTAGATACAGAAGATACAGAGACGAAAGAGACTCTTAATTCTTCCTCTCATTTTAGCGTGTGTGTGTATGTGTGTGTGATTACCCAGGATAATAACATGAATGTAGTTCAGTGAAAGTATAAGGAGCTTCTCTTTGCATTATATAAAATGACTGAATTAGATCTTTGTGTCTCTGTTGTGTTCCTTGTTTTTCTGTCACTCATCAAATCATGTAACACACTTATAAATCTGTATATTTGTATCTCTCTTTTTCTTCCTCTTGTGTTTTCCCACCAGGAAATCTGCCTTCCCATGCATGTAAATAAACCAAAGTTTGCACACAGGTCCCGTCCCTATGCCACACTTCCTAAACTGGCCTTGTAACTATCTGCTGATAGTCCTGATGGTGGCACAGCACCTGTCTGAAGTTCAAAACTTTGAAAACTCTTCTTCTTCAAGTTATCACTCAGTATTTCTGTCCTGTCCTTTACTTTTATTCTCCTATTATATTCCTCTCCTTGTTTCTCTCCTTATCTCTCACCTCTGCTCTACTTCCTTCTCATTTTCGTGTGTTGATGCAGTTTCTGTAGCTGGCGCTCTTATTGTTCTTTCTTGTTGTTGCTCTTAATGTTTGCTTGTGTTGGCATCGTTGCTCATGATGGCTTCGCAGTTCTTATTCTGCTAATGAGTTTAGATTAGTTTTTTGAATATATATAGCTGTGGTGAGTGTGTGTTTGGAGGTCTGGAGTCAAATCAGTGTTAATGATGATCCCTGTAGCCTTCTATCAGTGATGGTGATGAAAGGACAGTTTCAGAAGAAAACTTCGGATGCTCACTTCTGCTGAAGACTTGCAGTTTATTTATTTTTTTTTCTGTTTAGCAGAGAAATTGGGACAAGACAGAGAAAAGCTTTCATCAAGGGGATAAAATATTATATTATGGAAAAGAAAGAAAAATTTGATATTGTTTTGCCAGATAGGATATTGTTTGATTTCCGTTTGGAGGTACATCTCAGTTAAGTTTTAAGTCAATTCCAATAAATGTTGTTCAAGGCTGTTAGTGCTCATTATGGCTGCGGTCGTTTCCATGGGAGATGTAGTGTCTGAAATGTTCCCAACTGGGAAGGTATAAAACTGTGTGATTACACAGCAGAGCTTGGCGGAAAAAGAGTCTTCAGAGTATCCTCGGTGAATATGAAGGTTAGAAAACCACCAGAGTCTCATTTTCATCTCCTGTTAAAAAACTGTGTTTTTACCATTCACGCAGGGCTCCTATTTGTTTTACCATTATTTTGATGTACCTGTTGTGTGTGACTGAACACATAGCAGAGGCCCACATGTCGACTTCTGACGATAATTTTCATTCAAAACAAAGAATAACAACAGTTTTATTTTTATTTCCAAGAACATTTTAGGAACCAGGAACTGTTAAAGTCAGCATGTTTGAAGAGCAGAAACTGAAAAACACCATAAACAGATCTGATGACATACAGAACTCTCTCTGATCACCACACGCTGCTCGACGTGTGTGTGTTTGTGTCTGTGTGTGCTGGGGGAGGGGGCAGGCCTACAGTTAATTATAGAGTTGGAGACCAGATGAGAACAGTGGGGCTATAGAGCTCACACAGGTGCGCACACACATGCTTGATGTTCTCACAGCATGACCACTGTCCTAATTTCTGTCAATCAGAGACCATTTATTACCATCATCAGCACGCCTGTGTGTTTGCATGTGTGTGACTGTTTGTTGCAGGTAAGATATCTCAGACATTCAAAGTCAATTTTCCAGCAGCCAATGCAGCCTTGATTTTAGACTGATTCAGTGATTAACTTTACTAAACCTCAGAAAGTTGTTTAGGCTGTAATTTCTCGTGGTCATAGAAAAGAAGCTGAGTGCTTGTGTGTGTAGTCACCTGGAAGACGATGGTTCAGTTCCCTTAGGCTGCTGTGAAAGCTGTCAATCAAACTCTGAAGTGCATATCAAACAAACCGGCGAGACCACTTGAAAAGATGGATTTAAGCTCCAATAGGACTTTGGGGCGATTTGTTTGTGATGTGAAAGTGAAGCGGAGCATGCACATGACTTTGTGACAGTAGACGTGTGATTTCAGCAGGAATTTTCCAAAGATAAACTACCATTGTGTCCATCTGTTGAGGGAAACTATCAAGGAAGTTATCTATTTAAGCAATAACATTGTGCAATATTTTTTTTGAATCAGTGTCAGGTTTACTCCCAAGTAGGTTTCCACATGTGGGGAGCTTGCCGTGGTGTTTCGGAGCTTAATAACAAACATCGTAAGAAGAGAATATGAAGGAAGATTAAAGCAAATAACTGTGCCAAAAAGTGTGTGCGTCAGCAGGTGAATGCAGGGATTTTCCCCTGATGCATCAGAAAGTGAAAAGCAGTTGAAACAGAAGTGTGTTGTTTATTTTGGCAGTTCTTCATCAAAAAGTAAATGAAACGTAGCGGCCGTACAGTCTCCCATAATTATATGGTGCAGATACCTGTTTTTAATCCTGTTTCTACCTGTTTGTCATTCAACCAGTCATTTCTTCTTGCTCTTTGTGACACCTGAGAAGATAAAGAAACACACAAGGCTCAGTCCAGCATGTCCAGCATGGCAGCCACCAAAACTCTCCACTGATGGAAATGACTGTGACACCTCATGTTGTTCAGACATACAAAGCACCAAAGATAAAAGCAAAAAAATGGATATTCTTTGTCTTTGGTTTGTTGACCAACTGAACCAAGCTACAGGTGTCACACTGTCCTCAATAGCTTTATTACCGCATGATTATGAATGAATATTTGAAGCCAGAGCAGTGGAGAAACATGACCCTGCTTGGTCCTGAACACTCCTTAGCTACCTTTTCTATTGGATTGTTGTTGCACCACACTGTCACTATTCATAATAATAGTCTGACTCCAATCACGCGATATGAACACAGACACGGTCAAATATCCTTAAAGTCAGCATTTATTTCAAATATAATGTGCTTCAGAGACAGAATCATGAAAAAAACACACTGTCATTAACATTTTTACTGGACTACATGCAGAACAACAAATGTAATATTCATTTATTTTTCCATCCTCATAGACAAGCTTGAATGTTCTTTACACACACACACACACACACAAACAAATTTCTCATTTTAAATAATACAAAGAGCGGCTCAATGGTCATACTCAGGCACAGGCCTGTTTTTGTCCTCAGTAATCACACACGCGCACACAGACTGTATTGTAACTATATTAATAGGAGTCTGTTTTGTGTCAAGCAGGTCTTAATAGGATCAGTGTGAGAGACATGGAGCTGTCTGTCAGTCTAAGTTCATTAACTGATGATAGATGACCTGCACCGTGTGTGTGTGTGTGTGTGTGTGAGAGAGAGAGAGAGAGAGAGAGAGTATGTGTATGTGTGTGCTTTTAAGTGTGTGTTCTCCTGCTTGTGTGTAAATTCTCTCTCTCTGGTGTAATTTATAGCCCTCAATCGGAGGCCTTATCAGGTGCAGGACATATGGATGCCTCCTTCTCTCCTCCTTCTCCACTCCTCCTCCGCGTCTTTCAACCCCTGCACACCAACTTGTATTTTTCTCTCCCCTTCTTCTTCTCCTCCCTCTCTTATAATTTATAATCCCCCCCACCCCTTCTTATTTTTCAATGCTGAAGGGTGCGTTCTTTAATTGCTCTCCATCCTCATCTGCTTCTCCGCAACTTCTCCTGCATCTGGACCAGCTATGTTCAAACTGTCCTGCTCCACTTTTATGTCAATTTCCCCCTCTCTCTGCTCCAAACCTGCTTCCAGTCAAAAAGATAAAGACAATCACAGAGCGCTGGTACAATTACTGGCTGAATATTCTGGTAAATATTATAAAATATTGATCAGCTTGAGGGGTTTCACTCTTAAGTTTGGTTAAATGGCTAAATGTGTGTTCCCTAAATTTCACTGGGCTCTAAAATTATTATTATTTTATTATTATTAATAAAATGATTATCATATTTTCCCTAAATTTAGCCGATCAGCTTTGTGATCCCTAAATCCCTACTTTGTGTGTTTTCTAAATATAGCCAGTTATTTTTCTTATTCCCTTAATCCAGTCGGTCAAGTGTGATCCCTAGATCCACCTCAGTCCCAAGTGTGTGTTCCCTAAATCCAAATCATCAAGTGCTTAATCAATAAATTAAATCAATCAGATGTTGCCTGAATTCATATGATTGTCTAAATCCAACCAATCGAGTGTTTAGTCCCTGAATCCGCTTAATCTGATGTGGGGTCCTCATTCAAATGATGTGTTTTGCAAGTGTGTGTACCCCTAAGTCCAGCCATTTATCAGAAGTGTACCTGACCACGCAATATCTGTTCAACCCAAATCCAATTTGCCATTAAGTGTTTTGACAAAATCTTCTCAAAAGCTGCATCAGTTCCATCAAATCTATTCAACAAACAGGTAACCCAAAGGTCCTGTTGGTTAGGTAGTGACGTTTGGTGAGTCTCCAAAAGGCTTTGGATTCTTTGTGCGGACACACACACACACACAGACACACACACACACACACGTCAAACACAGATAAGCTGACATTCCAAATGACTCGACAATGAATGTAAGCTGCTCACTATACACACACGGACACAATGGAGAGCCTATTGAGGAGAGATTTGTGCGCCACAATGAGTGAGACAACTGTGAGCATGTGTGTGTGTGTGTGTCAGTGTGTGTGTGTGTGTGTGTGTCTGAGTGAGTGAGCTGTGTTTGCACATTTCTGTCAACCTGGATGAACTGATCTACCTGTCATGTAAAATATACACCCTCCCTCTCTCTCTCTCTCTCTCTCTCTCTCTCTCTTTGTTGTTGCCAGTGTCTCTCAACCTCTTTACATTTGTCTTTTCCATCAAGTTCTCAGATTTAAATGACAAAACAGGCTGTTTGTTAGTGTCATATGACACTAACGACCATATATTACAAAAATGATTCATATATGTTTTCTGACTGAAGTAGATAACTAAATCTACATAGATATAGTAGAATCACTTTGTTCCAGAGTGAAGTGTCTTGGCAGCTGTGGGACGGATTGCCATGAAATTCGTACAGACATTCGTTGTCTCTCATTATTATGTGAGGGGATTTGAGAACTAAAGATGCTCACTATAGCAGATTTTGAGTAAATGTTAACTAATGAATAAAGGACAATGGTTTAAAACATCAAGTACAAGAAAACACGCTGTGGGTTTTTGCATTGACTTTATGGTTAATTACTTTATGTCTTTGATAAATATTTTTTCTGCTTGCTGGTTTTATTTCATGATGACAACAATATTTAGCTGTATGTCTTTATTTGTTTTTGTTTTCTCTCTGCATGTTACTTCATAAAGATATTTCAGTATAACCTCGCTCCATGAATTCATTTTCCTAAACGTTTTCCCTCTTGATTACCAGCTCTCTGTTATACTTTCCACTGCTGCACTGGTGCGTCGCGGTTTGTTTCCTGTCATCTAAATCCCTCTCTCTCTCTCTTTCTCATACAGATATGGAGGAGAGAACAAGTGCGGGGTCGTGGGCGAGTGGAAGTCGTTCTTCCAAGGTAACAACCAACAGCAATACTACTGAGTGGGATTTTAATCCATGTCTAATTCATCATTTACACTCGGCTTCAGAGGACTATCCAGTGTGTGTAAGACTCATGAAGTGGTGAAGTGTAATATGTTTGAGGTGTCTTAATATATTAGAACAAAAAACTACCAGCGAGTTACAAATAAGTAGTTTTCTTCTCATTTAAGATGATTTTTTTGGTCATTTTTGCCCTTACCTCCCAGTTTATGAGTGAGAGCTGAAAAGAAATGTGGAGAAAAACGGAAGCATACAACAGGAGTTTAAGTGGCGTGTGTCTGAGCTCGTAGACCATCATGACAACCTGAGAAATACATTTTTTTTTTCATGGCTGTGTTATAAAGTTTAATAATGCTGAGCTGTTCAGCCATCAATCGAAACATGTCATTTTTAATAATATTAATGGAACAGTTCAGGGGATGTTAACTTTAAACCCCAATGTCTGCAGTTCAAGCCTGGCCGGGCAACTTTGTTGTATCTCTCTCTCCCCATTTCCTGTCATCTCTGTACTGTCTGTAATAAAGGCTTATAAGGTAAAACAAATCTGCCTACCCTCACCACCAAGGCTTGCTGATAACTCATTATATCCGGTTATATCTCGTGTACTTGAGGCTAGCTGTTTGCTGGCGTGCTCATATTCAGCGCACGGATATGAAATATTTCTCATATCTTCTCATCTCATCTCGCAAGAAAGCATATAAACATATTTGCCAAATTGTCTCGCTACCAGTGCGCTCTGTGCAGCTGCATTGTGAAGGAAAATATAAATATGAAACAGATCCTCAGTATCAAAGACTCAAACGAGGCCATCCAGCAGTATCACTCCTGCTGTTAGTGTCATTACACGTAGTGGTCCTGCTAATGCACTGCTGCCTCTGCTGCTGCCATCACAGCTACTTCTGCTGCACGTAATACTGACAGTTCCATATGATAAGAGCTATGATTGTTCACCCCACATGTGTGTGTCTCTCTACAGAGTTATGCAGATGGGTCTCAGTACATGGCATCACATGACAGCCTCTCACCTCCGTATGCCAACTCCAGGCTAACAGGTACGCACAGACTAAGTGTGTGTGTTGTTGTTATTTTACAATGCACTTTTTTCTTTCAATCAACTTTGGACGCACTGCTCTGTTGGGTTTTGATCTGCCAGTGTGTGTGTGTGTGTGTGTGTGTAATGAGAATTAGTGAAACACTATCGTACACTGGAGGAGACAGGTCATCTGGCATGCAATTTCTCTCTCCCTTTCTCTCTCTCTTCTCTCGTTCTCTCTCTCTGCCTGCTGCGTGGAAAACGCTCGGCTGTGTGTGCTCATTTACCCATGATGCTCTCTGCCTCTGGCTCTCTCCGATGTGGCGCCAGTTGTGAGCAAATGGCCACTGACACAGATAATCTGCCCCCTTCTCTCTCTATCTCTCACTCACTCACTCACTCACTCACTCACACTCGCTACACACACATACACTCAGCCACACAGGCATATAATCACTCAAACACACACATGCAGATGTACTTGCACACACACACACACAGAGCTTAATTACCTTTGACTGGATGCATCAAATATGGAAGATGTCGACTCTCAGCTATCTGAGTGTACCTGCTTTCTGTCTGTCTCTCCTCTTTCTCTCGTCTGTTGGTTTACATACATTGTGCTCATTCACATCAGATTGTAAACCTTTCATGCTGAAGCTACAGAAAGTTAATACAAGTGTGTCTGATGGACTGTTTGAGGTATTTTAAATGTGCATTTTTACCAACACCGTGGTGCCAAAAGTTCTTGGACACAGCTAGGTGTGATTGTTGATCATCTCTTAACCATTAGCACTAATCTGCTGCTATGACAGCCTCCATTTTTCTGGCCACTGATGTTGGGTGATGAGGTCTTTCTCCATTCCTCCTCATCCCAAAGGTGTTGGATGAAGCTGAGGTTAGGGCCCGTTTGAAATTTAAATCTGACAAGATCAATTCTGTGTGTATAAATGAGATTCTCCTTGAACAAATCCAGTTTTTACTTAAATCTGAAATGAAAAAAAACCAAAATGGTAACTTTTTATTATATTTTCATAAGATTTTATAAAAAATGCACCTAACTCTTGTGATTACCCAGTTATTTGTAGATGCGCACTGAAGAAAAATAGATATGAACAGAATAAAACAGGAAAAAAGAAATGTAAAACTTTAGAGTTGTGGGTCCTTTGCTGGAATGATCCATTGTGTGTGCTATTTGTTGTGACAGTGTTGTGATTATGGTATGTAGCTGCACAGGCAGAGAGGAAAGATGCGACGCAGAGTCAGAAATGGAAATATTGTATTCTTCATCTGGCACACGGGAGTCGCAATTTACTTTGATAATGATAAAATGATAACACTAAGAGACAGAGACAGCCAGGGATATGGAGCACACACACACACACACACACACACACACACTCACACACACACACACAGCTCCACCATTGCACACACACACATAACACACACACACACACACACTACACACACACACAGTCCTACATTGTAACAGTGTTGTAGAAAACATCCTCTTCACTTTCTACCCATGACTTTTCTGATCTGGGTAAATCACATTGTCTTTCATGTATGTTCTGGTTCTATGTTTCAGTATTAATACTGAATGCTCCGAGCTTTCATTAATATCACCGACAATGTGTTACTCACAACCCTTTCTCCAGTGTTGACAGCCTCAAAGTGCTGTGATACACCAAAGAATCATCACTAAGATGTTTGTAGATGCTTACTATGTGGTTGGTTGACTTTGCTTTACGATGCACATACGTTATTGGTGTCTCTGGGTGACCACACCGTGGTTGCTTGGTTGTTGATAGACAGTTGCCAACTGCTTGTCCTGGAATCACAAGGTCATCGCTGGACCTCTCTGTGTTCGTTTTAATGTGTTAGAGGGCTGCTTTGGAGCTCCTATAAAAGATGATATGTCTACATTTGTGCAGTAAAGGAGGTCTTTGGTCACTACATCTGTACATAATTTTAGGGTCAGAAGCCATCCTTTCCTCCTTTCTTTTAATTTCCACCCAGACCACTCAGTGTCAAAATGTGGAGCTAATGTATCAGCGTCATAATAGTAATAGAATTAATGTATCATGAGAGAATTTGATGAAGTAGTTACCAGGAGGCCTGATTGAGCAGTTATTAGTATATACAGTGGAGAGGACAGGGGAGCTGACACAGCTCTAAGGAGCACCTGTACTGGGTTAATAAAAAATGTTCTGTGTGTTCTCAATTAACAAAGAATCAAACTAGTTTAAAGTGTGTGAATTACAGTTTTGGTAATGTGTCATTAAAGTAAATATGTTTACAGGACATGTCACCTGAACACTTGAAGAAACACCTGCTTTGTGAAGCTTTCTCCAAACATGGAGAACTTAATTTGTCTTCATCCCATAATCTCTGGCATTTTATGTGACTGACTGCAGTTTTTTGGATTATAGTCAGGTTTGAGATTTAGGATTTTCTTCTGAAATGTAGTCAAAATAAAAGGGGCAAAGAAACACTGCAGGGTTTAATGAACCCAACCTGTGATACCTGTGAATGTAGCCTCTCTCTCTCTTTCTCGCTCCCCCCTCTCTAACCTTGTCTGTCTTTCTTAACCCCCCCACCATCAGATTAGAGTGATGTTATGCTCTAGATAATCAGCGAAGGGATTAGTGTCATCTCAGTGACCCCGCTAGATTAATCTGCTGACACTTTTGCACACACACACTTTACACAGAAAAAAACAGTGATCTAGCAATCACAAGATGTGTGTGTGTGTGTGAGTGTTTGTGAAATGTGGACCTGCACTTACATATATATTTATATAAATGCTTGTATATGATGCATGAATATGTGTGTATGGTTGTGTGCACATGTGTGTTTTAATGATTACTGGGCCAGTGTGTGAATTTCCAAGCCAACGTGTGTGTCCGTGTCTGTCGATGTGTGTGCGTGTGTGTGCATTTATGGGTTTGTGGTGACGTGTGCTTGTTTCTGTGCAAGTTGGCAGGTTACTGTGTCAGTATCTGAGTGAGTGACATAAGCTTGTATGTATGTGGTTTTATCGGGTTAAGTGAAGTGAAGGGATATGTGTGTGTTTGTTCATTGTGTAAAAGAGTACACTTGTACTGGTGTGTGTTTGGACATGTATGTTCATGTCTGTTTAGTCATTTGTTGTCGCTGTACCTGAGAGTGTAATGCTGGATTTCACATTCATGTGTGTAGTTGTATGTTTGGATGTGTGTGTGCGTGTGTGTGTACGTGTACGTACATGTAGTTTGTCGTTGTGTGTGTTGTATAAATGAGTGTCTATGTGTGTGTGTTTGTATTCAATTTTGTCTTGTGTATTTGTGTGTATGCATAAAGATATCTGTGTGTGTCTATGTGTGTTTTTTTTTGTGTGAAAGTGAGTGAGTGTTTTTATGCTCTCCAACATGTGTTTGCTTGTGTGTAAATGTTGATGTATTGTGTGATTGGAGCTTCCATGTGTGTATATGTGGTTATACAGTATATGTGTGTATCTACCTATGTGTGTTTGCTTTGCAGAGCAGGTGCACCCCCCCCTCCCCTCCCACCCCTTTAACTGTCACCTACATAGTAAATGAGAGGCTCAGTGGTTTCAGCCTGTAAGCACATTCTGTTCAGTTATAAATAAACGATATGATGTCAGATCACAGCAGCTTCATTCTGCTGCTGTTATTCAAAAAATCGGATTTGCCCGAGCAAATGTGACAGAAACACTGAGGACGTTTTCCCAAAAATCAATCACAGTTTTGGGGTATGGACATTTTTGGATGATCGTCTGGGAGCAGCCTCTCAGATTATTCAGATTATTCACTTCTTGTTTGTATGATCACATCATGATCACATCAGAAGACAAATATCAATTTTCATCACCTCTGTATGTGTTTACCCTACCTTAGCACTGGAAAAAATGGATTAGTTCCATCAGTGGTGAGATAAAGAGTCTATAGCCATACTAGCGTCTCTGTAAGGGAGTGCTTAAGCGCACCAAATGCTTTGACCTAAATGCTAATGTTAGCATGTTAACACAGTAGAGTAGGGACAGAGTTCAAACCTGACAACTCTATTATAAGAACTTTTTAAATTTCTATTTCTACAAGGTTTTAATAAATGATATAGACCATGCAAACCAGATAGCTTTGATAGCTTTGATAAAAGTCTATAGAAATACAATCATAAATATCAGCCATTGGTGTATCATTCTGCTTGTAGTTCATATGAAAAACCTATTTAAAAAAATAATATATATAATCATTAACTTATTAATATGCTGTTATGAAAATGCAGCATTAAACAGAGCCACACTGTGCAGAAAGACGTGGTATAAAGCTGATCGTCTTGGCTCCTTCCTCCTCCTCTTTTTGTTGTTGAAATGCAGTGAGTCAGCCGTCTGTCTCACCTCTGTGTGACCTTATTAATGAGTGTTGAGCCACGAGGCTGGACCCCCTCTGAGGAGGTCACATCTGGACACTTTATATAGAAATACATATCTTTTTCTCTCTTACTTTCTCTCTCCATCTTTTCGTCTGTCTCCCTCTCTCTCTCGCTCTCCAAATGTCATTCAGTCTTTGTTTTGTGGGCTGAGTCTTTCTCAATATGCACTTTTTATATGACATATTTTCACCTCATCCCTCTTCCTCCTTTTGCTGTCATTCTCCTTAATAATTTCTTCCTCTCCCTCTCTCGTCCTTTTCTTCTTTTCCTGTCCTTGTATCCATTTGTTTTTTTTTTATTTCATTCCCTCTGTCTCTCTACCATCCTCTTGTCCTCTCACCCTGTCTCTCCTCCATGGAGACCAGGCATTCCTGTCCTCTGTCTACACCAGGAGCCCCTCACCTCAGCTGGGTGTGGTGCCAAGGTCGTCCCCCTGTCTCTCCCTGCTGGGTGTGGGTCTCTGTGCTCAGAATGTTTAAATATGGAGGAGAGGAGGGGAAGGAACAAAAGAACAGAGGAGAGGTGATGAGGAAACGAAAGAGGAGAGGACGTGTGGTGATCAGTTCGGTCAGCAGTATCAGTTAATCCGTCAGTTATTTTTTTGTTGGTCAGATTTCCTTTCAGTCCTAAACTGAAAGATATTCACTTTTTCTATGGCGTAGGCATGAAGGGTAACATATACATCCACCTGTTATCACATGATCTAAGTTCAACTAGGTCATATACGCTGTTGACACATAAGCCTTTTCCATTAAGTGGATGCAGAATATAAGATGCTGAAAGCTCTGAAATACAAATAAGTGGACCTTTGAGTTAAGATTTTGTGATACAGCGTTTACAAAGGTCAGGAATGTACTTTCATGTTTAAGACTCTTAGATGCTAAATTATCAGCAACATACATTTTCAGTCATGAAAATAAAACATCTAATAGAGTGGAAACCTCTTATAGTGATCACGTCTATCTGCGTTAAATTGATTTATTATAACATTTTTTTTCTCTTTCTTTATTTCACAAGCAGACTACCATATTTAACTGGCATTGTATATTTATTACATGAACATGAACAGCTTTACTATATATATTTGCTATGCAATTTTACGCTACAGGGGCATGGGACCGGTTATTATCAGTCCACTTGACAGGGGCTGGTCCAACCACAGGTGCTTTCACCGTGCATATCGTTTTCTGTCTCCATCACCAGCAGCTGACTGTTTCTCGCTGAGTCAACTATGCAAGATCACCTGGGGAACACCAAGTTTTGCTGCTGCATCTCATTGTCTCATTTTTTGTCACAAGCTTTGAGGAGACATTCTTTTTTATTGAGAAACAGATAGAAGCAGACAGCAAGGCAAAGTATCATGGGAGTAAAGTAACAAAAAAATTATTTACTGCTGTTGTAAAAGTGTTTTCCATGTGTTGTCATAATGAAAAGACCCAAAATGAACACTGTAAGTAGACTACTTGATTACTGTAAGCAAATTATTTGATTTAATTAAACACAATGATCTATTCTGTCCAGAGCTTTTTGATCCATATAAGAGGTTAATTGCCGTGATCACTATAAGAGGTTTCCACTGTAGCAATATACTGTTTAAATAATATTTCATCACAGGTTTACAAGGTAATTTTCAAAGGACAATCGGGTCAATAGGTGCAGTGAATTCAATGAAATAAGAATAAATTAATCACATAAAGAGATATTTTTTTCTTTAACATCTTTCATCTCCTGCTCCGCCCTCTGTGGTTTTGTTTCCATTGTCTCCGCTGATTGAAACTCAACAGCCACCGTCTCATTCTCAGAGTATTTTGAATGGATGTCATGCATTGATTAGTGCTGCACTGACTTCAGTGCATTAACACGGACACACAATGTAAGCCACTGCGGAGTATTTAGTATATTATTGTTTTGAAGGGGCTGTGTATCACATGTAAATTGTCTGTGTAATTAGATCTGACATAGTAATAATAGGTCTCGTCAAGGCGAGAGGGCGGAGGGTGGATATGTAAAACGTACACTCTGAAAGCAGCGGTTCATTGGGGAGCCCTTCAGGGTTCCTGATTGGTGAGATGGAAGTGTCTTGGAGTATTATGTGACAAGCTCTTTTAGGTTCCACGAAGAAGTGTCAGAGCTAACTATCACTTTTTGAAATAAGGGAATAAGGGAAATAGTGAATCTAAGGAAGAGCTCGACTGTTGGTCTTCAGTTCTTCAGTTTGTGGGGTTCAAGCCTTCATATTGAGACTTCAGTATCTACCTGAATTTGTTGTCAAAGTTTTGAGCATCTTTCACCTTGTATATCAATGCAAGCATTGGTGTGTGCTAAAGAAAATCATATTAAGCATTGGTTGTTCAACAAGTAGATTGATCAGATATGTGAACCTTGTTGCCTAAAATAGCGTACTTCTATAAAATATTACAGGAGCATCCTAAATAAAAAATGTCAGCATGCTCAAATGCTCACACTGAGCGTGCTGTTTCTAAGCTTAGCAGGTATAATGCTTACTTTTCTCATCATCGTAGTCTAGTTTGTCGCCTTGATAACGTTTGCTAATCAGCACTAAACACATCGTACAGCTGGGGCTGATGGGAATATCATCAGTCGGGCAGGTGACAGTCAGAAATGGGAAGTGAACGGTGATCTCCTGTATCCTGTGACCCTTCCACCCAACATGACCTCCTCTCTCTGTGGACACTGAGGCGCTATAATAACCTTACACTATTATAATACAATATATATTGGTAGAAATAATTCCCACTGCCATTAAATTATTGGGGGTTATTCACTGAAACACTGATGCTGTCGGTTTCTTAGGAAGACAGTCTGGTTTCAGGTTACTCCATCCAATCAGGTGATCTAAGTCCTTTATCAAAGGTATAAAAAAAAAAGGCTTCTGTTGTCGTAAAAGAAGTTCTCCTGGTGATGAGAAACAAAAAGCATGGCATTTATTTTTGTATTCCTGATCCATCATCATTATCTTTTTAACCCCCACTTTCCCCCCAAACATCTCAAAGAAGAGATTTGCAGCTTTAAATGGAAAGAATCTGATTGTTTGACAGTCAGTCTTGTGTATCAGCCAGTGAAAAAGTAATGTCACATATGTGCGACCTGTACCAGCTGATATTGAGGATGAGTGTGTTGTGTAAACTGTGTAAACAACTATTTTTATCTATCTATCTATCTATCTATCTATCTATCTATCTATCTATCTATCTATCTATCTATCTATCTATCTATCTATCTATCTATCTATCTATCTATCTATCTATCTATCTATCTATCTATCTCATCATCTATCTCATCTGTCTATCCATCCATCTGTCTTCTCCATCTTCCGTCATCCATCCAGATGAGACCTCTGGAGACCGAGCTCGGGTCATTCATGTTACACTGTGTGTGCGTGTGTGTGTGTTGTCCTGCCTCTGTGTGTGTGTATGTGTGTGTGTGTCCTTTATCATTCTATCTCTGTATGTCTCTGCTGCTATGTGTGTGTACAACTCTGTGTGTTTGTGTGTTTGTGTGTTTGTGTGTGTGTGTGTGAGAGAGAGAGAGAGAGAGAGAGAGACAGACTGTGAAATGGTGCGTAGTAGCACCTGGGCCCTTCAGTGTTGATTGATCGGCTTGGTCATGTGGAAGAGTCCCATCTGGCCAGCCACGCTACGGTGTGTATGTGTGTGTGTGTGTGCGTGTTTGTGTGGCACAGAGAGAGTGCTTGTTTGTGTGTAAGAGGTGAGAGAGAGGGATAGAGATGTGCAGCATGAAACAGTATGTTTATTGTGAGAGGGAGAGAGAGAGAGAGAGAGAGAGAGAGAGCTCTTCAGTTGTAGCTCCCAGAGGCCACAGATGAACTGTATTTTATCATCTGAGAGAGAGAGAGAGGGAGAGAGAGAGAAGCATTAGTATCTTTAAAGGAAATTTCCCCTGTTTTTAGAGCCTTGTTTTCATAAATAGTGTGTTTGTCTAAGGCTGTTTTTCATGATGTTGGGCTTTTGAATGTTAATGTTACAGTGTACAGTGTACAGTGTTTTTTTTTTCAGACAATAACGTGCCTCCATCTGTGGCAACAGTTGGGAGAAGTTACTTTCCTGTATCGCTATGACAGTGCCCCCTTGCACAAAACCAGGTCCATAAAAAAAAAAAAAGCTTTTCCCCAGTGTGGTGAAAGAAGTTGACCGGCCTGCATAGTCCAGACTGAGAGCCAGAGATTATTAGCCCAACATGAGTGGTCGACCTCGCTGGTGCTCTTTTGGCTCAGTGGGAGCAAATCTCTGCAACCAGGATCCAAAATCTTGTACACACCCTCCCCAGAAGAGTGGAGATTTATAAAAACACATAGCAGACGTAGCAGGTGTTCAGTATCACAATGTGGGTGTGCTGTTTGGGTGTGCACAGACTTTGTGTTGGTCTGCCCATCAGTTCTTTTGCTTGTAATAACAGTTTATTTCCACCACTTTTTTTGTGTACATTTTTACCCCCCTTCTTTTATAATCCTTTGGATTTTTGCAATTAAGAGGAAAGCAAATGGAAACACAAGTTTTTCATTTGGGCTTAGTGGCAAATATTGACACATACATTGACAGTACAAAGAAGATTAAATGAAGCGTGATGAGACAATACTCATAAAGAAAAGAAATATTGGGTCCTTCTTTTTCTTTTTTTCTTCAGTGTGGGCACAGTGTCGGTACACTGCTGCCATCACTGGCGTCCACTTCACCTGGCTGTCAGAAACATAGAGTGGCTGACTGCTATATGGAGTGTGCAGACAGCAGAGAAAAAATAAGTCATTAGTGTAAATGAGCACAGGTATGGGCTCACAGGGAAATGTAACAGCTTGGACACAGAAAAGTATCCTCTTCAATATGTTAATAAAGATACAGTGGTCGGAAAAGCTGCACTAATAAAAAACTGTACGTCAAGAATCAATTGAATAACTGTGTAATGTGAAAGGTGTCACTTGTGGTGAGGAAGTCATCGAAAATTACCACCTGCCCAGGTGCTGTACTCAACCTTTAAGCCTGTTTTAGCTTACTTTTGCTTTTGGCACAATTGCTGATGTAAAGAAAGTGGAACATCTAGCAGCTAAACATATATAAACATATATTTATATCAGGGGTTAGTGGACACCAAAATAGAGCTAAAAGGGGAGTGAATGATGGATTTATATTCATCAGGTGGACACAAACATGACTTCTGTTGAATTAGCCCATGATAATGTCTACAGAGGTAATTGATCACTAACAGATTCACCTTAACAACTTTATAAAGTGATAATATGTTAGATGTTTGACATAGATGATCAAAATATGTATTAGGGCAGTTTTAAACATGCATTTGATTACATTTGTCTGTTGATGTGAATTAGATGCCTAAATGGACAACCTCCATCAAGTGCCCTTCATCTTTCCCTAGTAGCACCCAGATAATCATGTATGCCAGCCCACAACTGTGAGAGTCACATGAATTCAGATATGTTCAGACTGATGTCACAGCCACAAATCAGATACATATCAGATTTAGAACCACGCCATAAAATGGCATAAATCAGAAATGATTTCCCACCGAGTATCTTCTTTTAAAAAATGTCTGAATTAAACACAAGGGCCAGAAATCTCTGTCTGAACATGGGAAAGAGAGAAATAAAAAACAGATGCGGAGAGAAACTAAGTCAACGACACAGACAGAGAGAGAGAGAGAAAGACAAAAAGAGAGACTGTGTGTTTTCTGAAACGAAGCCAACTGATAATTAATGCCTCTGACATCATGGTGCTCTAATTAAGCCTGGCATTCATTAAGCCAAGTAAGGGGGGTGTTCGTTAGTGCCTTTTTTGGAGGGGGGGGATTTGTTAAGTCTTCATTGTTACTGTTTTTAGACAATAGAAAAAGAGGGATGGAAGAAACAACAAAAAGAGAGCGGTTAGAGGGGACATGGACGGTATTACAGGACGTTCACGTGATGTAACACAGACTCTGGAGAACATGTCCTGAGTAGCTGTGATCGCCCGATTGGCTGTCCGAGTTTAAAACGTTTAGATCAAACACAACTGTACAGAGGTGATTCATTTCTGACCAGAAGCTGGACATTTAATCTTCTGACTGGTTTCCCCCTCAGGTGTCAGCTAGATAAGCAAGTAGATAATCGAACCAGCCAACTGCATCATTAAAAACTATTAAGAAAAAATAATTAGCTAGTGAACAGATCCCCATCCTGCTAGGTAGCTGTCTAGCTAAGACCTAGCTAGGACCAGACTGAGAAAGCTCGAACTGAAACTAGGGATGAAACTGTGGGAACAACAGAAGATATAAGTGACAGACTAAATGTTTCAGCTGATAAATCTAGCCTTAAAAGACATGATACAGAGTAAAAGTGTCACCAGTGAAGAAGCTACAACCAACTAGTAATTAGGGTAGAGTTGGGGAAAGAGCCTGAACTGACTAAAAGAGCGAAACTAAAAGCACCTCTACAAAGGAACAGAGCTGAAGGAAAAGACCTAATGAAGAAAACATGGAATGGCAAACGTTTAAAGGACCTGAAACAACAGGGCTACAGTCATATCCAAAATTCACTATACATTGTGATCTGGGACAAAACATGACAATGGTGAAAGAAACTTTGGGAAATATTTTGTCCGATGTTGTTCCCAGTTTATATTCTGTGACATGTCCTCCGATGGCTGACTTTGACCCCTGGGAATGAAAGATTGCCTGCATCGAAAGTCAGAAAGTAATTGTGGAAAAAGAAATGATAGAGAGAATGAGAAAGATCTTAGAGAAAAAAGATAAACAGTAAAAATTGAAAGAATGAAAAAATAGAATAAGAGTCAAAGAGAAGAAATTGAAACAGAGAGGAGGAGAAAAGGAGGAGTTTAATGAGCATTAATGAAAGGAAGTGTAAAGTTGTATTGCTGAGAAATGGTAGAAGAACAGGGGTTAGCACACAACAATGATAGAGTGACAGAGAGAGAAAGTGAAAGAGGTGTAAAATGAAAAGTAAAGTTTGGGATCCCAATTCATTTTTTTGATCGGAGAATTTTCTGATAGCTAATTAGGCATGGAGGGCCAGCCATCGACAGCTGCATTCATCATCATAAAACGTAATAATTAATGACATTCCAACAAAGAAAAATATGCAAATGAGCTCCCCTCATTAGCATTTTCATATTCAGCTCCCATAATGCTTTTGCTGACAAGGTTGTAATTAATGAAAATTCATGTCTCTTAGCCGAGGTCTAGATTGGATCGCATTCATTCGCAATCCCCCAAACGAGGAGTGGGAAAAAAAAAAAAAAACACAACGGGGATCACTGCCAAGTTTTTAGGGAGATGAGAGGGAGGGGTGAGAGACAGAGAGAAAGAGAAAGAGACAGGAAGAGTTTGGGGAGAGAGAGAGAGAGAGAGAGGGGAGAGAAAGAGGGAGGAAAATGGAGATGGAGGGAGGCAGATGGCGAGAGATGAAAGGGAGACAGGCAGCGAGAGAGATACAGATAAACAGAGTGGAGTAGAGAGAGAGAGAGAGAGAGAGAGAAAAATAAAAGGAGAGATCACTATTGTCGCAGAAAGTTTCCGAAAAATGCGCAAAATAAGATAAACAGAAAAATGATATGAGAAAAGATAGAAAGAAAGAGATAGAGAGGAAGATCGGAGGAAAAAAGGAAAGGTGGGCAGATTGATATTGAAGTATTGTTACTATGATACGTAGGTCCTGAAGTATTGATTTAAGGAGACAGATTACTTGTTACCGGCTGGCTGCAAAAAAACCTGCTAAAGAGCAACAAATGGAACATCATGGCATCTGAGGCTACGTCCTGTCCGACCTCAGTGGTGGAGGTTGCTAACCCATATGCAGCACGACAGCTGAAAAAAATATTTTCACCTTCTCTGTATGATATTTATTTTTCCACTATATATTAACTTTCTTCTACCTCAATGCTCAAATCTCACTTTTTTTTCATTAATTCAGAAATGTCTGGTGTTGGTGTTTTTTCCATTGGCCACAGTTTACAGTTTAGTAGAAGAATGGGTACATAAAGCTTCCTAGAGAGCAAGCGTCATAGATAAAGTTGTGAATAATAGCGACAGAAAAAATGGCGAATAAGATTTGGACCGCAGTGAAAGTAAGTAAAGTAAGTAAGTAACTCTGACACAAATGACACTGGTGGCACAGATATGCCACCCACGACATGACTGGTGAGGACTCACACACACACACAAAAAAAGTAAAAGCTGGGCTGGCTATATACTATAGTGTAACACACATAATCAGTGTGTCCTCCTCAGCAGATGGAGTTTAACCGGGCACTGACTCCTATGTCGTGGCTGTTCATCATTGCTTCACACTGGGAAAGCCTTACTTTCATTTCTTCTCTCTCTCTCACACACACACACACACACAGTACACAGTGAATGCATTTTGTGAGGTTCTATTTGTGTTTTCCTTGTTTCATCTGACTGGAGGTCAGTAACAGTGGGTGGCAGCATTTACACACTGATGCTGTGTCTAAACTGCGTGAATTAAAGGAAAAAGAAGAAGAAGAAGAAGAAGAGCAGGTCTCACAGTGTCTTTAATTCACAAAAATCTGTTTCTAACAACTTTCAACTTTATCTATAAATGAATGGGGGCAAGTTTTCAATTTCAGCCAGGTGTTTTTTTCTTCTTTATTTCTGACTTGTTATGCAGAGTCATGTAAAAGTCAGTAAATGTAAAGCGACTTGAAGATGGTGATGTGTGTGTGTGTGTACGTGTGTGTTTCTGTGGGTGTGTGTGGCTGTGGGAGAGAGAGAGACAGAGACATTGACAGAGATATACTCCTTTGGGGAATGCTGCTGTACACCTGTGAAAGCGTTATCACTGAGTGTGTGTGTGTGTGTGTGCGTGTCTTGCCGCTGATACTGACAGATAGCAGTATCTGTGGTTTGGCACCTGAACACAGCTAATAGCGATATTTTACTCTTCACTCTGCGGCAGCTTGTAATTGTCTTCAGCTTCTGTAATAACAATATTCACCAACACCGTGTCAGCTGAGTCTGCGGCGCTGCTCCTGATGTCCTGAAGGTTTGGCAGTAAACATGTGGTTGTTGTGTCCATCACCGCGCTGTTTGGAGAACAGACCAGACTTGGTCAGCTTTCAAGTTCGATCAGATGCGTTCAGTGTCTTTGGTGCTTAATTTACAGAATATCAGGCTTGTCTTTTTTAAGTAAAGAGAAGATTTTAGTGAGGTTATTTGCTAAAAATAGACAAATTGTGTAGCTGGGTGAAACATTGCTGACACTTTATAGACGTGTGTAGATGTCCTGTCTTGTGTATGGCAATATTATACAGTATACTCACAGGTAGCAGTTGATAAAAAAAAAATCCCAGAGGTGTGACAATAGTTACATTTACTCTGTTACATGTACCTAAATTTCTTTTCTGCTTTAATATAACAGACCTTTTACTCGCACAGGAGTACATTGTGAGAGAAAAGCCGATGTAAATATCTGAGCCATACTTTTAATGATGAGAATTTCATTAGACTGACAGAGGTGTTGTTGCGTGGATATGTTTGGCAATGTTTCAACCACAGCTTATATTTTTCAGGTAAAGGTGTAGACGTGAATACACCTGTAATTAAAAGTCAGTTAACAATGAAACATCACATCGTTGTCTCCTAATTAGCGTCACGCATGGCATGTTATTTATTTAGTTTAATTCTCAGTTTAGCCTTCTCTTAATGTTATTTTCTTAATAAGTCAGAACTCTAACAGTTCTGCTGTTGACATCATAGACTGATTGGCCCACTTCTGTTTGTCCATCGACCAATAAGGTGCTCTTGTTTTCATTTGACTGGTGATCCTGATAGGGTGCGCTCACATCGGGGCGAGTATTCAACATTTAAGACTTTATTTGTTAGGTGAACTAAGTTGTTGTTGCAATAATCTGCCACATGTCAACACTCTTGATATTGACTTTTTGACATGATGATGCTAAATCACTTTTACTTTTACTTCCTCTCGAGCTCTGAACTTCTTGAGAAGATTTGTTTTGGTGTTTTTCTGCCCACCTCTGACCATCCTCTGCCAATCAAATGAGGTATTCTGCGAGAAATAAGCATTTTAAACAGTAACTTAATACTAAATCTACTTATTTAAGTATTAAGTAATATTTTATTAGCACTTGATACAGTTATTTTAGTCAACAACAGCTGACAATGTTTCTCTGCCAAAAGGAAATAGGTCATTTTATCCTGTTATGTCCTCTAGACTTGCCTTGGAGTCAAGTTCAAACTGTAGAAACCTTCAGTTCAGTAGATAAAGAGAGAGAAAGAGAGAGTTAGTGCACATTAATCCATAGGAAGACTAAAATTCAGATACAGATTAGATGTTTTTGTTCAGGTTAAAGCAGGATAATCTCTGTAAAGTGTTGTTTGTGTGTGAGCTTCAACCCCCTGATAGTGTCTGTTTAAAGTTGAGCGAATAGTCAGAAGTACATTAAACACACTGCAGACACGATGATGTGCATAATCTCTGCTCTTTCAGGATGTTTTGATGAAAACTAAATACAGCATTTAATTGTTAATATGAAGCCGTTATTTGATGACCTGCTTTTTTTAAAGACTCTTTTACTTTTTTTTGTTTGCCAAAATGTGTAATTAGTCCTTTAGACTACTGAAATACAAAGACTGGGAGCTCTGGGAGACTGGGAGAGTTATATTTCTGTCCCGGTAACAAATATATAATGAGTGTGTAAAAATATTTTAATGCAGGTGTGTTTGAGCCGGCGAATCCTGTTAAATCCAAACATTTTAACGTAGTTTCTCTTGAAAAACACGTGTGTGTCGAACATGAAGCCACACAAAGCAGGCGGAGGAGTCAACTCTGCAACGATGCTGGAATACTGATATGTTCTCTGTGTGTGTGTGTGCGTGTGTGAAGTGTTGGCACGAGATAGCAGTTGTTGCCCCCTGGGCTTTGCCAACATGGCACTGCCCCCTCTGCAGCAGCATGGCACAGTCTCTGTCTTTGTTGTGAAACTGGCTCTATGTGTGAGTGTGTGTTATTTTGTATATGAGTCTGTGTGTGTGTGTGTGTGAGTGTGTTTGTACCCTGGGAAGAGAGATATCCAAAAAGAACCAACAGAGGAATATAAAAAAGTGAAAATGTTGAAACAAACCAGTCGTTTGTTCAGTCGAACTCAACATTTGGATGCTGAAAAGCGAAAACATGATGTGTCCTGCTTTGTTTGTGTGTGTGTGTGTCTCTGTGTGTGTGTATGTGCATTGTATTGGTTTTGTTGATTTTGGCAGATCTCAGATGTAGCTTTTTCTTTTTAATACATGTATTGACCAATGGTTTGGATCACTTGTTCGGGACGTTGAATTTTTACTGCATCAAAGGTTGAATCTGAAAACTGGGTGGGGCTTCTGTGAACGTGACATATGCATAAGGCTCTCGCTCTCTTTCTTCCCTCCATTTTTATATACAGGATATTATATAATTTGCTTGCCTTCTTCATCTTTCATCTTTTGTCCTCCCTCCTTTTTTGTCCTGCTTCATTTCTTTCTTTACTCTCACTTTGCTCTCCATTCTCTTTACTCCATCCTTATTTTTTGTTCCTGCCTCCCTCCCTTCATTTTTCTCCTTTCCTTTTTTATTTCAGCTCTCTCTGTTGTCTTGTCCATTGTATGTCCTTCTTTCTTCCCTCAAGCAGTCCTTCTTTCCTTCCTATCCCTTTTCCTTCTTTCTTTGTTCATTTACCACCTTTTCCCACTTTCTTCCTTCCGTCACTTAATCTCTCTTTTCTCTCGATCTTCCCTCTTTCCCTTCAGCCCTTTTCATTACATCCTTCTCGATGTCTCCCCTTCTCTCCTCTGTCACCTTTTCTTTTCTTTTCTTTTCTGCTGTGCCTTGTGCTTGTGAGGGCGGTGAAAATGAAAAGTTTGCCAGTTTATACGTCGCCCGTGTTTCGACAACTCCCTACCACCTTGCTCTGTGACTGACCTTTGACCTTCTGATCTCTGAGATACAACACTGCTCAGAGGTGTAAGGGAGCGTCTGTAAATTCAAATGTCTGTCCTATAGACCGAAGGAATTAGAAACCTCCCGGATGTCCTCTGATGTTTTTTTTTTTACATGAAACAGACTGCACAAAATAATTATCATATTATTGAGTTCCTCTAGTTTAAGCTTACACCTGCAGCCAGTGTTCACAGCACTGTAACATGCTTCAAGTTAAGAAAACACACGTGTGAGTACAATACATTGTCAGATTTTGATTGGCTGACAGTGTTTTTGTGATCAGTGCCAAAAATAATGGTATCTCTAATAGCCAGTGTTACATCAGGATTACATAAATACTGTTTCTCCCTGGGATTATTTAGACTCTCAGTTACTTCCTTTTACCTATTACTTTAACTCTGTGTGTGTGTGTGTGTGTGTATGTGGAGAGATGCCCTCTTTGTGGTTTTGTCTAAACTGAATGTGTCTGTTTTATCTGAACAGATGTTTCCTGTGGCAAGATAGGTGACAGTCTCAACACTGTGTGTACATGTGTGTGTGTGTGTGCATGTTTGTGTGTGTTTGCAGACGAGCCACCAACAGGCAGCAGTTCTTGAAAAAAACATTAATTAGTTAATGATATACTGTAAAAATGTAACAGAATATGGAAATGTTCTGTTTCTGTTTAAGACACTGTGTTGGAAATTAAATGAGAGATACAAGTCTGCTCTGATTGGCTGGAGAGGTTTGCCATGTGGACCCGTGGGGCTTTATGTTGCATTCACGTGCTATGGGATGGATGCAAGAGAAAGATTCCCATGTTAACACCTAGCGAGTGTTCATAATTACAGAGCTGATCATGTGAGGTTTAAAATCCAGTGAGTGTGCAATCTATAAATTAAATTTGGATATTAAATGACAGCCTTTGGTTGATGTAAGGCATCAATATTTACTAGGTTTTCAGGTGCGTCCATATTACTAGACATAAAGTTAGATTTAGCATTTGGAATTTTTTTTTGTTTCAATCTGAGGTTTTTCAGTTGTAATTATGACTTGTAAGTAGACCTGATGAAGGCTGACCCCCCAAAAACTGAGGCAGTGGCAAAGTTTCTATTTTAAGCAGGTGTTGCTTAAAGCACGGAAAAAGAGTACAATAAAGATATTTTCTTACATAACTTTGAGACTGAATTTAGACCATCTGGATGTACATAGGATTTATACAGAATGTTAAAAGACACAAAAAGAAAGTTTTTTGGAGGATAGTGAAAACTCTTGAGTTGAGGGGGTGGCTTTAACACACATCAGAACCTGGAATGAGACGCTGTCTTTTTTTTTTTTCTATTTTCTTTTCTTTTCTTTTTCTTTGACATCAAATGGAAAGGCTTAAAAAGTGAAGTTTAAAAGGGCAAATAAAGTAGCACACATGATAATCATAAAACCCATCTCCATTCATTGTTTTGCAGATTATTACTTAAAAAGAACACCAAGCTAAATGCAGCTTTAAAAAAACACACTGTAATTGTAATGCACTCCATCCTCCCTCTTCTCTATTTTCTTTTTCTCTCTTTTCTCTATCTTTTTGCTCTCCCACGTTCTCTCTCACTCAGCCTCTCTCTCCAGTTTACTTTGCTCTCTCTCTCTCTCTCTCCCGCTCCCTCTCTCGCCCTCCCTGTACCATATGGTGTACCATGGTACATTTAGCTTGTCAGTGATAATGGATGGCCATGGAAGCCCAGTTTTGCTTTAAGCGCTAGCTTGCTGCTCGCTTGTCTCAGTGTGTGTGTGTGTGTGTGTAGTGTGTGTTGGATGATCGCTGCTGATGCTTTCGGCTGTGGGATGAGGGATCATGAGGCAAAATCAGCCCTAACATGCACCAAACACACACCCTCTTCCACACACACACACATGCACACACACACCAGAACCTCGATCATCGTGGTCGATGGTGCGGTCACTTCCGGGCAGTTTCAGTCATGCAATTTGATTGGTTGATAAAGGAGACTGAATGGGAATTTGATTTTACATTTTTATCCAGACTGATAGCTTTTGATAGTTTTCTTTTGGCAAAAAAAATATTTTAGCATCTTGCCTGTATTAAGAGAGACAAAATGAAAGACTGAGATGATCGGCTGATCACGTATGCAGCCTCTTCTGCTCTGCTGCTGATAGAAACACAAGGTATTTAGAAATTGTAGTAAAACTATTTTTGAAAGTGTTTTTTTCTTTCTAACTTCCTGTCCTCTGAGTGACAACATGCTTTCATACCAGCTTTGTTTGAAGATGTGGAAGACGAAGCATCGAACCAACCAATCACATGGTTAGTGTCATTAACGCTGACTGTGTGAAGCAACAGTGATAGATGAACTCGAGCCAATTTTCTGTCAAAAATATCTTGTTTATGCTGACTGTATGAAGATGTTAGTCATTCTAATTAAAAAAAAAAAAAAGAATGCGACAGGGGTGTGTCACAGTGATGAACATACAGAGAATTACAGCTTGAATTTGAAGTTCCACTTGGCTAAATCGAGCTTTATGGTGAGTTTCAGCTCATAGTCCACTGTTTTGGTCCGCTCTCACCGCTGTCGTAGTGTCCGGCCGCAGCAGGCAGCTGTTTTCAGAGACAAAGCTCTTAAAATCCACTGTAGACTACCTGCTCAGCACCAAACAGCAGACACACTCATTCAGAGACGAGATGGTGAACATACAGTGGTGAAGCATTTAGCAGCTGCAAAGAGTCAGATATTTCCCTCAGGAGTTGGTAGAGACCAAAAACAGTGAAGTGAAGTGAACACTGGACTTCCTGTTGTCAGGTGGTCGACGATGATGTTACTCTGAAATTGCTGGACGTGTGAATAAGCAACTGTGCATAACTGGTTTGCCATGTCATATTAAAAGGTCACTGTTGTGCCCTCAGGTGGCCAAAAAATGTGGATATCATTAGTAATTAAGTAATTTATTTAAAAAAAACAACAGAAATCATGAGTCATTTGGACAGTTACTAATAAGAAAAAAATCAAATAAAACAAGATTTAGAGCTGAGAAGTGACACACTTCTGACTTTCAAATGAAATATATCTAGAACATATAACAACTAAATATTAAGTAAAAACTAAAGAAAACCAGAAGGGAACCTGAAGAAAAAACTGCTTTTTGACCTGATCTCAATTGATTTCTGATCCATTTTAAACATTTAATAGCCTTATATTTGTTATTTCTACCTACATCCTATCCCAGCTCTCTACAGTGCATTTTAAACTGCTTGTAACTCATTATTGATTTCTTCCCTGTCTGTCACTGAGTGTGATAAGTAAGTCTGACTATCAGGTCACGATGCTGATCAGGGTTGGAGACCCTGCTGGCCAATCAGTGAACAGATCTCAGCCTCATCCTGCTTTTCAAACACGAAAATACAGCTTGGACTGATTTTTTTTTTCCCTTTCAGAGAACAAACCCCCTCAGTTATCCCTGGCACCGTCCCCATCATCGTCAGAATCATTATCCAAAATAAACGACAAGTAGAATTGAGCTCAGAGGAGAAAAGAGCAGACTACAGGAACAGGATGTTTCCTCTTCCTCCTCTTGTCCTGATCCTTCCTGCGTCCCTTTAACGAGTGACGTGAATGAAAAGCAGGGACAAAAGCACGAGACAAGAGACCGTGATTGTATGTTAATATGAGAAGGTGCTTAATTCCAGTAGAGTACAACTTGTCTGTTTCCCTCTGCTTTTCATTCAAGTTGTACAAATGTCTGATGCAGAAAAACACGAAACAGTAGTATTGTTGTTGATCATAATATTTTTCAAAGTAAAACATTTCCTGCATTAAATCTGAGTTGTTTTTGAAGGGAGAAATGACAAATCATCAGGTATCAAAGCCAGAAAACAGGTAGCGTAGCACTTAAAGTTATAATCTTGAAGATTTTCATTTCTTTGTCTTTCGCAGCATCTATAATCGTAACTGCAGGTGTGTTTTTGGACCTCTCTTCATTTTCAGTTTCAGTCTCCTCGTCTGTAGTCTTTGATTTTGTCTTTGTTTGTTCGGCCGTAGTAAATTTGTACTCACGATACAACGAACAGTAGCAAAAAATAGGAAGTGGTAGAAAGCTGGTAAGTCTTCAGAATCATGAACCTGTTCGTCAAACTGGCCTTCCGGCATCGTACTTCTCACCAGAAAATTAAGCTACACACCCACCAAAGTAAACTGGTTTTGGTCGAGAAGACAGTTAAGGTGGAGACATTATGCTGAGATTGTATTGGAAAACCAGATACATGAGTCTACATGAAATCACTCAAATGATCGATTACATCGATCCACAAATGATCCTTGTCTGTGTGACACCAGCCCAGTACTGGCCTATATGTTGGATGTCATAGTGTGAGACAACTGACGCCTCAAATAAACTACCCAGGAGTATTCATGTCACTTGGCCAGGTCATGGCATCATCTCATAAAGAAAAATACTACATAGTCTAATCCTGAACTCATTCTGCAGCATTTCTGTGTCCTTCGTAGGGACGAGCCTTAACGTTACACAGTTCATCGCTGCCCACGTTCACTGTTGTTAGAGTCGTAGACAGTAGACAGTCAGTTGTAGGTTGGCTTTTGTGATTTGAAATAAATACTGAGCAAACGTTGGTTTCTGTTTTGATCAAGTTACTTAAAAACAATGCACAATACAAATCTTACCTTAAGCTGAATCAGTATCCAATTTGAGTGGCATCAAAGCACCTTTCCCTCGCCTGCTTTCCTTTCCGTTCCTCTCTTGTTCCCCCCTTTCCTCTCTTGTTTCCTCCTTTCCTTTCCTCTCTTGTTCCCTCCTCACCTCTCCTCTCTCCCTGCAGCTGTGTTCTCTTTTCCCTCTCCAGCTGTTCCCAACCAATCACCTGCTCCCCCTGCCACACACACACACACACACACATAGATACAAACACACACACTCACTCACATACACAGACGCACACACTATAATTATAGGAGACGGCCATTTGAACACACGAATAAACAAAAAAAAAGGAAAGATTTACATACAGAACCCAAAGAGAGGTGATCGATCAGGAGCGACTGATTACTGGATTCAGTGATTTGATGTATTTCTATAGTCGATTTTTTCCAAATCAGATGAATGAAAAGGATAAATCAGGCCTTCTGACATCAGAAACAATGTGACTGAATAAAAATAGTGCATCAATTAAGTAATTAGGCCATCGACAGAAAATTAATTGGCTGTAATTTCTGTTATTCATCAGAAAACTACCACACATTCTCTGGATCTAACTTCTTAGATTTTCTCTACGAAAATGTGATTTTCCTGTGATGACAGGATTAGTAGACTCCTAAAAAAAAAAAAAAAAAAAAGATAAAGGAAGACAAAAAATATTAACAATGCTAATAGACCTTAGTTGCAGAAAAGAAAAAGGACGGAAAAAAAACAATAAAGAAGATCAACCCCCGATGAACCACAGTTTGACGTTATCTCATGCTGTGTTCGATGATAAAGGGCTTTTTAGATCAACATTTCAAAATAATAATACCAAAGTTAAAAAAGAGTAACAATGACATGAATAACAAATAAAAAATAAAATGTAAAATCCCTCTGTAAGAAAAGAGTGTGGACAGTGTTACTCATCAGCTCACACAGAGCGCAGACCAACCTCCATGATGGAGGAGCACCAGGGTGAGCAGAGAAAGGCTAAAGAATAAAGACAGAGCTGAAGGAGGAAAGGGGTGCAGAGAACGGGGAACCTGAGAGGGAAAAAAAATAAAGTAGAGCAGCCAGGCTGCAGGAGTGGCCCACAAACTTTCCCTGCGTATCACTGCCTTAATGTCCTGACCGTTGGTTGGTTTCCATGGCAGCAGACGTGGGTAAAGTGGTAGCTTTTCCCTTTTTTTTCCCACGCTTCCAGGGCAGTGCCATGTGAAAGCAGCGGGCAGAGTCTGTGCTGGCACACAATGAATGGGTACAGAGCTGACAAAGAGCTGAAAAAAACATGCTGTTAGTGTTAAACCGCTCCAAAGCTGCCAGGGTGACAGGTTCAAATCCCGATCTATCTCAGCACAAGGCAGCGACACTGCCAGGTTGGTCAGCTCCCACTAAAGAAATGATGTTCGTCTCTCCAAGAGGCTCTGGTTATGGTAAAATAGTTAAAGAAAACAGTTTATAGATCATGTTTGTCATGCAAACATCTCTGCATAGATTCAGACAGGTCTGCTGGTGGACTCACTGACGCTGTTTTCCCTGGTTGAGAAACAATCAGTCAATTAGAGTTTTTCAGATAGTGTTAAGAATGGGAAGCTCATCTTCCTGTGCAAAAAAAGAGTGACTGGAAAGAGTAGTTGAGTTCAGTGCAGCGGTACAATTTATCGTGAGTGAACTTAATATATAATATTTAAGATTTTTATCAGCCTTGTTGAGTTGGACTGCCCTGTTGGTCCTTTTGGTGGTCTTGCTCATTGTTGTATTTCTCAAAAAGTCTATTCTGTCAACCATATATGGCTGTTTGAAAAGGTAAATTGAGGTCCTAGTCAATTAGGGATTTTATTTTTCCCTGTATTTAGTTTCTTTTCCTTTCTGTGTGAATTTTATTAAAGCCTAATGGAGGTCACAGTGCAATTCCCTTTGTTTTTATAGCTGATATGGGTATAAACTTAATATTTTTTACCCTGCGTTGTTAAAGAGAGCAGGTGACTGCCTCGTCTGAGTTCCTACACAGGATGGCTCGTCTCTCCTGCTTCCTCCGTCCCCGTCCTTCCTCCTGCAGTCCGTTTATTTCCACCCTCCTCTCCTCTCCCTCACTGTGTGATGTCAGGTGGGGTCTGCCCTGCTGCGATGAAGCTGCTCTGATCACCGGCTCCTGAACAATGTGTGGGAGCAGATATGTCATTATTCTGCAGCCAGGTGGTCGCGCGGAAATCACACAGAGCACATCAGCAGTGTGATGCAGTTCCCAGATCTACAGCTCTGCCCCTCATATTATAGCGGTCCAGGTGTTCAAACGCTGTCACATTTGTCTAAATACAGGTATTAAGTTGGGAGTCAGGGTGGAGGAAGGGGAGGAATAGGTCTAGCATCAATGGCACGGGGGAGATAATGGTGGAGGAAGATGAAAATGTGGAGAAAAATGTGTATTTCATACTCTGTTCAACGTAGAGGTATTTCACACGCCCCAAATTTTAGATCTGATCCAACACAGACACCTGAAAACCTTTCAGAATCAGATATGTATACATGAATAGATATACATGAAGAGATTTTTAACCAAACAGTGATCTGATCTGGAAAAACAACAGTCCAATGTGACTAAATATAAGTGAGAACCAATTCAGGTCCAGGGTCAGAGTCAGGTTAGGCTTTTTCTACATGATGCCAAGTGATAGTTGCTGCTTAAGCAAAATCAGAAAGCATATATTACTTTTTTAAGATTTTACATTCAAGTTCAATCAGGTTTTTAAAGTAATCAATAAGATGAAGTTTTTGCAGCTGAAGGTATCCATCGTTATCTTTTCTCTTTCACTCTCCCAATTATCATGTAAGGAAGATTAAAATGGATGTAACAATATACAATTTATATTGGAAATGAGAGAAGAAACAGAGGAAAAATCAGTGAGGAAGAAACTAAGGATAAATAAAGGTAATGAAAAGGAAAAATCATTTTAGGAAAGGAGAGTGAAGGATGAGAAAGGAGTGGAGGAGAAATGATCAGAGACAGACAGCCGTGGCAGTGACAGGAGAAAATCAGAGTGTGATGCTGAACCACAGGATCCTTTGACCTTTGACCCGTCCAGTCTGACAGCACCTGACCCATCATCCATCTCTCTGGGGTCGAGCGAGAGAGATGGAAGCAGAAAGAAAACCACAGTTTCTCTACAGAGCCTCTAAACTAATCTAAATCAAGGTTCTCGAGGTGTTTGTGTTAAAATTAGTCACTTTATCTTGTACGTGTGAAGCTTCTTCTACTTATTACCTTAAAAATCTTACATAAAACATTTATACTGGTGAAATACTGCATAAAATATCCCTGTATCTTAGAGATCTAAATGCTTTGGCAGATGCAGGTTCGTTAACATCATTAGCTCCCTCACCTCCATTAGCTCTGTTTCCTTTGTCTGTATGGTTTTGGATACCAGCTTCTATAAATATGCTTTAATCATAGAAAAAGACACTCCCCTAAAAGGTAAAAGCTCATCCGTCAATGCTTTTTATGGTGCAAATGTGACAAAATGTAAAGAAAAAAAGGCTTAAAAAGTGTGATTCAAAGTTAAGCTAACGTACGGCTAACTCTGCTTCCTGTTGCTGTAGCCCCAAAACATAAAAAAATTATCCCAGATATATGTAAGAAAAAAAAATGAAGTAGAATAATAGTAGAATAATATAAGAAGAAGATTAGGAGTGACAGCATCCATTAATGTTAGCTCTTTTTTTCATTTTGTGATATTAGCATCTTGTCTCAGGGGTGTTATACCCGTGACACTTTCCTCCACCCATACTTGTATAGTATCTATAATTCACAAGAACATGGGTGATATTTTATGATGTTTTAGTCATTAATGTGGGAGTAAGAGTGTTTCCCTGACAAAAAAAAAGGTCAAGAGACACATTTTTTTTCGTACTGTAAAAATGAACCATGTTGGTGTTTGGTTGGTTTCCCGGCCTGTTCCTGGGTGACACGTGAAAAGCTCGCAAGCTCGAACGCCGCGTCTTTATTTAGTCAGACGGTGTTAGTGAACAACACTCTGCCGCGTCGCTCTCACCGCGCGCTGTGCCGCACTTTAATATTTCCATATTGTTCTGCTAATTCAAAATTTCACACCTTTTCTCTCGTCGCTACCTCGCGCTTTGTCTCCCCACGTCGTTCGCCTTCCGTCTCAACCCCGAAGACAAGAGGAAACGTGTTAAATCCACCTCTAAGAACCTTTTTAATTCAACATTAGCAGTCATCATCTGTCTGCCGAACAATACCCAAACACAATTTACAGCTTCGACTGGAGCATCCCGCCTTTGTTTACTCTGCAGCTAAATATTGTTCCATCAATAATGGACTCCAAACACAGAATCAGGCTTTTAGTTTTTAGGTAATCCTGAATGTTTTACAGGAGATTTTTTTTTTTTCCTTTTTGCTGTGTTTTATTGTCTTGGGAGCATAATTGGTGTATGCCGTTTTCTTTATTTGTCTTAGGTTTTAGGAGGAACATGGGCTCAGTGCCTCATGGATGTAACTCCAGATGCTATTGTGTCCGAGGTTTTTGTGGAAGTGTTGCCCGAAATCCTCCAGACAAAGGCAGCAGATATGGAGGGGAAAATATAAACCCTGGAAAGAATCAAATCCTCCGAAATTCTCATTCGGCGACACTTATGAAAGGAGAACGGGGGGTTAAACTGGAGCACGAAACAAGGCGATGTCCAAAAAAGGAGAAAGAAAAGAAGAAGAAAAAAAAAAACACGTCAACGCGGCAGTCTACCTAAACCTCCTGCGGCGCTTCAGGTGCCATGTTTTCTACACCCCCTCCCATCAGATCAGAGCGAAATAAAGACAGATTGATAAATTCACGGATGGGTGTGAATGTTGCCAAATCGAGTCAGACCCCGACCAAAGTAAACGCCGTGCCACGGAGCGAGAAAAGAGACAGAGAAAAGAGAAGGAGGGATGGAGGGGGAGAGAAGATTTGGGACTCTAATGCCAGCCTTATGCGTCTTTTAGTCGTTTCCGCCGTCGGGGCTTGGCACCGGCGCCGCGCTGTCAGCCAGCCAACAAAAATCTGCAGTGCCTGCCGCATTTCAGCAGCCCTGTTTTGTCTGAGACCAACACACACACACACACACGTACAAAAACGCACAGCGACGTACTCGCGCCGCATACACACTTTACTGCAAATCTGCGACATTTTTCTCCACGAAACCGAAGCTTTGTGAAAGAGGATGTAGTAACTGAAGTCAAATAAAATTCCTGAAATTAAAGCAAAGGATTTGTTTGCACCTTGATGAAATTTTTTCCCTTTTTTTTTGCAGTGCCACTAACACACCACGCTGCTTTTGAATATTAATTTGAAATATAGTTCTCCTGTTGAAGTCCTGCTGTTTGCAGGATTCGGTAATGTGGCCCTGTTTGTCGCCTCGTTGTTGTTTGTGTTGTTTGTCTATTGATTCCAGGGTGGAGGAGGGGTGACCGAGTGCGTGTGTGCGTGATGGGATGGGATGGGGGGTGCTGGATAATGAAGGCTGTTTGGTAACGAGGGAGGGGGGACCACTCTGTGGGTCTCATTCACATGAACAGGGAACAAGTGTCATGGCTGCTGCTGAATCTGAATCCATCTGCTGCACAGCCACGCGAAAAAAACGAATGCAGTTTCTGATACGTAAATGCACATATAGTGTCGCATCGAAAAATATACTGTTATTGTAAATTGTGATTTTTTTTTTTTACACCATTCATCGCCACCAAACTGAAAACAAGCTATAGTTCCTAAAAAGTTCATTCCTAAAAAGACATTTTGGAGATAAATGGTTTTCAGCAGAGAATCTGTCACATACTGACAGTATACACTGACCTGACTGACTTCACTCTTCTAACTGGAAATCATGTGATACATATGCGGAGAGTCATCTGTCAAACTGCAGCTTTGGGGCAAAATATTTTCCAGAGATTTAATACTGATATTTTGTTTGCTGTGCCACTAACAAAACTATTTTGTGTTTTAACACGTTGCAGCTTTAAGTAGCTCCTTCACTCTCTATGTGTTACCTAGTGCACCATTTTTACCCGTGTCCTTTTCTGAGGGCCTCAATTCTTAGTGTGAATTATATTTCTCATATACATGTGAAAATAAAGCAATAAAAAATTTGTTATTTCCTGGGACAAATGAAGTTTTGTATATTTTTTGTATATTTTCGAGCTTATCTGCCAACATATACAAAATAACATGATATTGTTGTTACGTATTGTATTGGATCATATTGCAAACATTTTAAAAACAGAAGACTGTGATGAAATGTGGAACTGGGACCCACTGATACTTTATCATCAGCACCATTAGCTATAGCTGAAGGAGGAAAAAGTTTATGTGAGACTGAAAACAAACTCAAACTTGTGATGTTTCATTGTTTATTAGAAAAGGACTGAAGAAGTCTTGTGACATGTTCCTGCAGGTTTTCTCTGCCGATTCAGTGAGTTTAAAACACTGTTCTGTTGTTTGACAGAAGATCTTTTTTTTATGGCAGATGTTGTTTTTGGATTCTGGGAGAGGAAACAAACTATTCTGTTCAGCTTGTAAAGTTAGTTAAGCAGTTTGAGTTCTTGATTTAAGTCTTGATTCACCACCGAAACAAAGGCCTGTTGATTTTGTGTACTGTACACAAAAAATCAACAACAACTGCCTTGTCCTGTCTTTGCTTACCACAGTTTTTTCCATTTTCTTGACTTTATACCCATTTGCAAACTTTGCATACAAAATATTCTACTGTGTCTGACATAAGTGACAAATTTACAAGTGTGTAAGTGTGTGTAACTTTACAAATGACACATACTTGTATTTTGTAAAACTCAAAATATCAGAAAACATCAGTTTCTACAGTTTATTCAAACACAGACACCAGGGGAGTAGTAAATAGTAGCACCACAGCAGCTACCATAGACCAGAATGCAGTGCAGTCACAGGACAGGATGTGGTTTAACTACGCAAACAAAAACATCGGCCCCTTGAGCTTCATGAACTAGATGCCTAATTTACATCCATCTTTGACGTAAAAGTTCAAGACAGTGGTTCAGAAGCATTGTGGGAAATATTGGAAAACACTAACAGAATGTATTTTTCATTAAGTTTTCTATCAACTATTGGTCGAAATCTGTTTCTGACCAGTTAAACCAGAATGTTAAAAATGTATATTTGACTTCTCATAACTTTATTACAGTAACTGTGTTTTCAGGTCATTGGATACTAAAAACTAAAAGAAAATTTGGGTCCGAGATTTGGATAAACTAATTAAACTAACTAAAAACATACTTTCTATTAAGTCAAATGACCAAATTCACTGTCTGTGTCTGTTTTTAATTTATTTCCGGTACTTTTACTTATTCACAGACATTAATACTTACTCAATAAACAGGGAGATGGAAATTGTAAGTAAGTAAAAATCTATCTGAAAGAGAATTACACCTCCAGGACCATTTTTACACACAAAAATGTATCTCTGACAGGTGAAATGCAGAATCAAACTTCCTCTGCTGCTACAATCAGCAGTCTGATCTGCTCTGATATGGCTGAAGGTAGAAGTCGACAGATGTGAGCTGGATGCTTCGTCTCTGGAGTCGCTCTCGTCGCTCGTATACGTTCATCTGTTGTTTGATGTATTCACTCACTCAGGTGCCAAGAAATCAATGCCTGCTGGGACTGAAGGATTGGGGGTGGTAGTGGTGTGTCTGTGTGTGTGTGTGTGTGTGTGTGTGTGTGTGTGTCTGTGTGTGGGGTGGGGTGGCGGATGATGGGGTTTGTCTATTAGACGATGGTTACTCATCGACCATCATCTGTTAAATTAATGTTGATCCCAAAAAAATTTTACGCCTTACATGGGAAGACAACAGCATGAGTAAATATATACATTATGTCAAATTCAGCGCTAGCAGGATTGTTTCAGAGTGTCTGTTAGTGTGTGTGTAATGTGTGTGTGTGTGTGTGTGTGTGTGTGTCGGTACCTCTCTCAGACTTTGTAGAAACTTCTGGACCGGTGCCCGGCGGTGTCATGGAAACGCTTGAATCGCTCAGAATGATTCATGTCTGCATGCAGGGTCCAACCCTCCCCCATCACACACACACACACACACACAGACGCACACACACACACACACAGCATGCATGGAAGAGGGAGTTTAACCCCTCTTCTATCCATCCTCCTTCCCCCTCCCCACCTCTCTTTCTCTTCTCTCTCCTCTCTCTCGCCATCCTCATCAAATCGCACTATTAGTCACATAGTTTATTAAAATGGACTCATTATATGGATGTCAGGGGAGATCACGTCTTCTGAGTGTTTTCTTTCACAGAGAGACAGACTCGACATGACTCTCTGAAAGAAAGAGTCTAGACATCGACATCGACTCATAGAACAACTCCATCGTGGGCCTTTTTTTTTCCTCCTGATGAATCAGAAAGAAAGCCAATGACTGATAGATGTCAAGTGTCATGATGAAAAATTGATCAACAGAAAGAGAAACTGTCACCTTCAGTGACCTATAACAACTGCATTTTTTTTATCAATCTCTAAATGAGAAAATGATTAAAGATTAAAGTGTCGCTGTCAAATCACTGTCAGGATGAATCGATAGATAGAATAGAGCAAATCAAAAGAGTCTAGATGTCAACATTGGCTGAACATCTCCATTAAAAAAAAAAAAAAGTTAATCCGTATAAAACAATAAAAATAAACAAATTAACTGAGTTGCTCTATTCTTTTTTTTTTTAAAGAAAAAGAAAAGTTAAATAATAAAAAAAATGAAATAAAAAAACAGTCTCGGGATTGAGAAGTCCGATGTCTAGATGTTGGCACTGACACTTTCTTTAGAAAAAAATAAATTACAGAAAACATGTCAGGATGAAGTGATAGATGTTAAGTTGATGGATGTTGTTTTTTAACTGAAACACATTTTTTTACAGTCACAATTTGAATGCCCCAACAGGAAGTAGACTCTCTTTCTCACGTCTGTCCCTTTTTTTTTCTGTTGTTTCCTTTCCTCTTCTTTCCCCTGCCATACACCTCACTCCTCTCTTGTCTCTCCATGCCCTCCCTTCTCCTCTCTCTGCTGATCTGAGCAGATGAACTTCTCTGTGTTGCAGCAGCGGTTACGGCTGTTTACTGCTGCTGATGTGATCACTTTGTTGTTGTGCTGCAGCCAATGACACTTTAAGAAATCAATCTTAAAATAATATAATAAAATATTTACATGCGGGAACTAATTAATGAGGAAGAAAGCCCAAGCTTGTCCTCACACTGTTGCTTGGTATTGATCAGAAGATTGGTTTGGTTTGTGTTGAGTTGATTCTTAGTGCACCTCAGACACTCTGTCACTGGAGGGAAGCTGCTTCTTACCTCCCTGTTCTTTGGATTCAACGAAAGCCGCCATCTTTCCCGCTCTTTAACTAGCTGTTTTGTTAGCCTAAATCTCACCGCGCATGGGAACCAGGAGTTTAATGTTAATCTCTGGAAGGTCACCCAGAGACTAAACCCCCAGTGGATTTGATAAGAAGTGTAGCATCCAGTTATTTTTGGATAGTGACCTTTAGTAGGATCAGATTTTGACTATTCTCTTTTTAATTAGTCTTTTCCAATTCCTCCAATTTTATGGAAGTACTCTTCTTGAGTGAACCAAGTGATGTGGTTTAAATCCATTTTATCAATTTCTGTCAAATCTGAATCCTTTTGAATAATTGATCAAATCTTTTTCAGGGCTTTGCTTGGTCAGGAGTGAAGACAAAAAAGTGTACCTGTTATAACCCTGTCCTGACTCATTTTTCCTTTGGCTGTGAAACTAGTATCACCAAGTGTTTGTAGATTTTTCTGCATGCATGAAGCATTTAACAGAGTACAGTATGAACACCAAGAAGCACAATCGCCTTTCTCAAGTTATCAAAGAGAACACAAATTCTTACTTTAACGTGATGGGTGCTAGCTAGATATTTAAACATATTACAAACACAGTATTTCTCAGTTGTTTCTTTGACTTTGGTGAAGTGTGCCCCCACTTTGGAAGTAACGGCAGTCCGCTATGTTTAGTCGGTCAGTCAGTGTGTGTCCCTGAGTTAGCAGGTGTGTGTGTGAACAGCACGTCACCAGGTTTTTTGTCTTGTCAGAAAGAGTCTTAACAGCCTATCGAGTGTAAGAGAGATTTTGAATGAAATATTCAGGATTTGTTGGCCACAGAGTTTTTAAATAGAACCAGCTACTGGAACACATCCCGAAAGTGCCCCATATCATGAAACTGGTTCAGACTGATTCAGTGATGGAGAAAGAGAACAAACAGCGGTAAAATGTTTCTGTGTGAAAAAATAAAAATACTCACCAACACTGCAGCATTAACAGTCCAGGTCAGAGAGCCAGTCCGGGCTTTGAGGACGCAGACATGACCAGAATACAAAGTGATGTTGGTTTGTGGGCTTCAGCTGTGTACGGGAGTCCAAAATCCACACACAGTGCGTGTGTCTGGTTTGGATCATGTGTTGTGAGTGTTTGCTCTCTCTGGTTTTGTATTGTCTTGTCTCGTCTCAATCTTTAAAAGACGGTGACAGAGTGAATGTGCTTGTTAAAAACACCCAAGAAAAGGTAAAATAATAAGAATGACCTTTAATAACACTTCCAGTGTGACATCATGTGAAGTGAAGACTTTGAGGACCACACAGAGTTTAGTGTAGCTCGTACGTTGCTCTAACTCTAGGTGTTTTTGTGTTTGTTCCATGTGTTTTCTGACGGTTGAATAAAGGAGGAAAAACAGAGAGAAAATGTGCTTCAAAGGCTTAATTTTTGTGTTTCTTTGTTGTTTTCATACTAAACAAGAATTACATTGATTCATAAGAGCAGAAATAAACATATTTATGGGATTAAGGTTAGGCTAGAGCTTATGTCAAGTTGAATTTAGCCTATGTCGTGAATTAAAAAATGTCTTCAGGTTTGGGGTTGAATTGAGAAAAAAGGAATGTATTGAGTGGTTATTGATTTGCATGTGAGGTTCACACAAAGTTCACACAGGCCTCTGATCTGACAAATATATGAAAGTATATTTAAACATAAAATGTTTAAATATAAATATTTTGCTATTCAACCTCCTTCCTAAATGTTTTTCACACGTGCCCAAATTGTTACATGTGAAATGGTGATAAATTCACATGACAAAAAAAAAAAAATGTTTAGCTTTGAGTAAGAAAGTTCTTTCTTGACTTTGGACAAAGAAATCTGAACTCAAGGTCCATGTGATCGAAATCTAAAAAAATAAAAACACTGGACACTGAATTATGATTTATTTATTTGGTTTGGGCAAAAGTCTGGTTTTGTTTGCAAATTTGAGCTTTTAGGGCATTTAAAAAATATACATATCAATCTTTCCCAGTCTATAAAGTTAGTGGTTGAAAAAAACTGGTTGGTGATGTTCCAGAGCTTTTGTATCAACCCATTAAACTTTATGGCTAGAAACGCTGAAAAGAACTTGAGTATGGTTTGGACACAATCCTTGTAGCATCTTGTGATCTCAGTGAGGTCAGGGTCTCATTTGCTGTCCAATCTGCCGTATTTTAGTTCAAATCTATCCTGAAAATAGGACATTTTTGCATCAGAATGTAAGCCTGGGTCAGTGAGAGGAAGTCTGGCCGTGTTAAGGAGTAGTGTGATAATAGCTAACAGTCTAACAGAGTGTCCTGGTTCCCGTTAGCTCTCAGCTTGTAATGGAGCTTATTTGTGTTTCCTCTGTGTCTCTCGGCATTGTGGATTAGCAGGGATTTGGTCCTCTTGGCTCACCGACTTCTCTATGGGCTTTATACAGCAGAGTGGGCTGACCTCCCCTCCTCCACATTTTGTACCTCCGCAGCCAGCCCGCTCTAACGAGTGCTGGTTGGTCCGGGGGTCCTCCTCACAGCCAATGAGCCTGTTTGTGTTCGCCGTCCAGGAAAAATGTCACTGCAGGGTTCCTCTGAGAAATACAGAAGTTGGTGTAGAGCTGAGGTCAGAAGCCCTTCATTTAAGGAGTTTTGAGACAGTCCGGGGTTTTCATGCCTCCATGTGACAGCTGATAGTTGAGATAAAAAGATTTAGAAACAGACAAGGCAAGGTGACGGCAGCAGTAGTCCTGTTTCTGATCCAACCACATAACATGATGGTTATGTGTAACATGTAAGGCCTCAACTGGTACTTTTTTATTATTATTGTTTTTTTTTTTTTTATCATTGTCAAAAATGAATCGTTTCCAAAAATGCTGTCCAAAAAACAGTCCAAAATCCCCAAATACTTCAGCCAGTGAAGATACTGGATGAAGTCATGAAAATGTTAGTGTCTGACAAACTGTAATGAGTTTGATATTTTTACTTGTGAAATGACCTTAGGTGTGAGTAGATTTTCATTTTCATTATTTTAAATCTCCTCTAAAATATGCTGTATTCAGTCTGAATACACCTTCAGGGGTCTTCATGTCCTCAGAAATGGCTTTACAAAGGATAAAGGTAAGCACATTAATGTTAGAGATTAGCAAATACCAAACCAAGCTGCTCTTTAGAACATTGTTTTTGTGAAGGTTTCAGCCATTTATATCTCAGTTCCTCAACAGTTCACTAAAGACTGGGGAACATCCACTTGTGTTGAGGTCTCAAGTCAGGGCTCAGGAGAAGATAACTAATGTTTTATGGATCGTTCTCAGGATGAACAACTCCATATTTGAAATGGTTCAGAATCAACTTTCACTGTTTGAGAAGCCTCGGTGAAGGCTTTTTCCGAAGAACTCACAATAATCAAAGATTCCTCAAATGAGCCTCAGGATTTGAGAACTTTTTCAGTATGGTTAAGAATGCTCTAAGGTTTCATTAGATCATCAGATCACAGCATTTAAAAAAAACAAGCTTTTATGGAGCAATTGTACAAAGAACATATTTTAACAGCTGTTTATTGATGGAGGTTTGTAGAAGAACAAATGATGTCTTTCGAGGATCGTTGGAGGTTTCTAGAATTTCTTTTCAGTGGGCCTTCCAGAAGCATTATTGTAGTTTGAGAAACTTTCACCAATGCAGTTTTGATAAGAAGTCCCAAATGTCAAAGGTTCCTGGAAGCACCATCGTGATCATCCTTTTCCACAAACATTGAGAGGTTTCACAGTTTGTGCGCACATCTTTGTGATTAAGGGTCAAAAAGTGAAAATCATTGAAATAAGATCTCAGAAGTACTGTCAGATCAAATGAGCCGTTTAAAAAGGGGGCTTTGTTAAAGAGCCGTCTTAGGGCTGACAGGATTCTTGAAGTGCTTTCATATTTTGTAACCCTTTCTGGTAGGTTCTGCATGAACTCAAGGAACCAAAAAGGCTCATGTAAATGCTTTTATTTTGGAGAGTAGGGTGGCTGACAGGGAAACAGAAGAGGCGAGAAGAGAGGAGGTGCAGCTGGGATTCCATCCAAAGTCGTCTAATAGCAACGGAGAACATTGTGTATGGAAGTGAGGACTGAAAAACACTGCAGCACTGATGTGGTTTGTCAGCTGGACTGCTAAACGTATTTCGTAATTGTAAATTACATTTTTTTGGATGAACTCGGCTGCTACTGAGGTTTCTCACTGTGTCCGCTGAGATTTTCTTCACTTCCCTTTATGTCTGGAGTGTTTTTGTAACGCAGCTGGGTGAAAATGTTTGGCAAAGATCATAACACAGTGGGCTATCTGATTTAAAACGAAACAAGACAAAAGCAATCAGCTGAAAAATAGAAAACTCACTTATGTGGTCATGATGGAGAAGAGAGTCAATACCCATTAAAAATCAAAGGCCAATAACATCTTGTTTCTTGTAACTTCTTTTTAAATTTTTTTTAATTTTCATTTTTTATGAGATAAACTCTCCTCCTTTTAGTAAACCACAAAGTCCATTACTTTTTTATGTATGGGTTCAAAATGTCTTTTCCAGATCGTGGCACTGAAATAAGATTTTTCCCTGTTTGTGTGTGTGTGTGTATGTATGTGTGTGTGTTTACGTGCTCATGTGCGACCATTCATGGACAGGGTGTGACAGGGTGTGTGATCTTGTGGCTGACCCTTCCCATCCTGCATTGCTCCGTCCCTGTGTGGCCTTTCTTTCTCATTAAAATACCAGGGATTTTTGTTTGTGTGTGTAATACATGAGCTCGGCCTGCAGAGACGGTGGAGGTGAAAAGGTTGCCATGTTAGAACAAAAGTAAAAAAAAAAAAAAAACTCCAGTATTTTTTTTTTGTAATATTCACAGTGGCTCCTTCATCTGAGTCATTGATACATTTTTGAATTTATAGTACAAAATAACAAGCATTTACTCACCTGGTTTATTTGAACATGACTAATTTTAACAAAATCCTGTGACATTTGCACTCTGTTCCTCATTTTGGTAGAGATTTAAGTTGTTAATGATCATTTATAATTATAATTCCTTGTGAACTTGATGACAATTATGCATTTATACCAAAATATATAAAATATACCATTACTAACCACCTAGAACTAGTTATATACATTCAGTGTATACAGTTATATTATTCTTTAGTAATTTAGTAATAGTAAGTAATTCCACACAAGAAATATTAATCTGGCATGCACTCATCTATATATTCTGGTGTACACACACAAGACTAAAAGAATTAAAATACTAACACACTGCTTTTTTCTATTTTCTTTTTTTTTCCTTTCTTTCTTTTTTTTGTTCTACACCTACGTGACAGTTGGTGTTCCTCAGGTAAAGGTCAGGGTGTGAGCACACATTATCTGTGAATTAGATAGATGATAAATGTGAGAACTATGCCCAATTATTCAATTAAACATAAAACAAAATAAATCGACAGAGGGCAAAATATCAATATTTCTTTTTTTTTTGTGAGTGTTCTTTGAGTTCTTGAGTTCCTTTTATTATTATTGTTCTTTTTATTCTTATTCTTGTCGATCTGTGCTCAGGCAGCTGGATTCATTTTATCTTCTTGTCATTTACTGTCAAATCAGATGGAATTAAGGGGTATTTGAAGAGATAACTAAGTGAATTGGTGAATGAATAAAGAAATCAAAGAAATAAAGAATGAATAACTAAAGTAACAAATTATTGATGCTGATGTAAGATGTAGTCCTATTGTTCGTTAACAGTAAAAAAATGTATGTGGTGTAGTGAACAATCATAATAACTCATAATGTATAATTAATTACAATAAATAAAGGTTAGTTAGGTTTGAAGGATTTTTTAAGTTGAGTGAAGTTACTAATTGATCATATCACTGATTTTTTAGCCCCATACAAAGTATTTAAAATTTTGTTCAATAAGTGTGGGATTGTGCGGAATGAATGAATAAATTCAGTTCAGTGTATAAGAGAAAAAACTGAAACAACCAAATAGACTAAATGTGTTATATTTATTTCATGTCCTTTCAAGTCCTTTTAAAACCACCTCATTTGTCTTTATAGCATAACCTTCGCCATGTTCTATCCACCACTTAAAAAAAAAAAAAAAAAGTATACTTTTAAAGGATAGTAGTGTGATAATATAAAGAGTTTTTTTAAATCATTTATATGCAGAATTAAAAAAAAAAATCCATCCTAATTGTAAAATGATTAAAAGATTTTTGGATTTGTTGCAGGTTTTGGTATTTGCAATGTTAAATCGAAATGGATGTTTGTGTGTGTGTGTGCGGTCCTACATTAGTATTTCAAAATGCACAAGCTTTTGTGTATGAGTGTATTTTAGAACCATGCAAAAGTACATTTACATGTGTGTGTGTGTCTGTGTGTACATGGGCTATATATACATGATGTATGTTGTATACATTTACACGTGTGTGTGCGTGTGTGCGCATCTGTGCCAGTGATTTCCAGCACTTTGTGTGTATGTTGTGTTTTGTGTGTGTGTGTGTGTGTGTGTGGGAGTCTTATGTGCCAAACCGGTCCAGCTGGCATCAGTCGTAGCTGAAGCCGAGGGCCGCTGTATCAGGTCACACACAAAAACACACACACACACACACGCTCTCAGACACACACACACACACATAGTCGACCACCACATTCCCATTCTGTATGCCTGTAATTATCAACCTCTTCTGCATCGACTACCATGTTGGCGCATATTCAGCGCTGGTCTATACACGCCTGATTCAAACCCTTCACCACGTACACGCTTCATTTTCCTCCACACACGCTCGCTATAAAACCCCTCCATTTCATCTCGTACGGCTGCACCGACCGCAGAATGTAATTACACACTAACCGTGGTTTGATATTTAGACTGGCTGAAGATTTAAGGTTTTATCCAACAAGAAGGTCTGTGTGGTAAAAATAGGCTCGAAGTGGTCCCGCAGCTCGGAGGAGAGGAAAGCCTGTTCAGAAGCTGGAGAGGAAATTAGCTTTGTTGTCTGCGCGCCGCGGCGGTCGGCGCATTTTCGAAATTCATCAGACACCTTTTTCGCAGCCAGACATGCTCGGTGTGTGTATTAAAATGATGGCGGGTTACCTGCCAAAGAGGCCTCACCTTCTTGTCATGTACTGATCAATCCCTGGCATGCAGTTTGAAAGCTCTGATGTCTGATTTCAATCAAACACATGTTTAAGCACGTTTGACCAAAGATGTTCTATAAAGACGGTTGAGTAGGTGAGGGTGTCTTTTTTTTCTCATGCCCATAAAATGTGTAGATGATGTAGGTCAAGGTTTTACTTTACAAATATACAAAATATCAAGCAGAGTCTGACTAAACTGACAAAAACTGTCTTTTGTTCTTGTACTGGGAAAACACAGGAAAAAAGACACATTTTCAAAATAAAATGACATGTACTTGCTGAGAGATGAGGTTTATTACTAGTGAAATGTTTGTTAGAGCTTTGATAAGTGGTGGCGCGAGCTTATTTTCTGCTTTCAAAAGTAAAAGATAATGTGAGTTTTCACCACAAATGTTGCAGGTGCATAAACAAAAGCAGAAAGCAAAATTGCGTAACCCCTGCAGTTGCAGGATGCATGCCGAAACCACAGCTGAAAGACGTATCATTTGTGGCCACAAGGGTGTTGTAAAACACCTTCTTAAGCATTGAAATATGTTGCTGGGGTGTGTCGTGTTGTGGGATATGATGATATATACTGTGAGACAATACATATTTGTCATCCTTCATGGATTATGTTTGCTACCTCTGGGTGGTTTGGGTGGTTGTTAAAGGGTTTCTAGAGTGTCACGAGGACTGGCTACAGCGTGCACACATACTTTGATCAGTTGCTGGGGCATCGGTAGCTGCTTATTAGGCTGTGCCAGGCAGTTGCTATGGCGATATTAGATGGTGGCTTGGTGGTTTCTAGAATCACTCAGTCATTTAGCATAAAAGTGCCGCGTCCAAAATCTTCATGTGACATTTATGTGTTGTATATGTTATGTTATATAAAGGAGGGAGAGAGTGCCCATGGCTTTCTGCTAACTTTCCCACAATGCCATGCACCCCATTTGGGAAAATTTGTCTGTGAAGACTCAGAATTATGATGATTGACTTGTGGGTAAAATCAAGAACTAGTTCTTTTCAACCGGGAGAAAAGGAATAAAGAGCTTAACAATACTGTAAATGTCAAACTCTGAGAGCGCCTAATGTAGACTACAGTATGATGTCATGACAGAGGTATCATGAGGTGGAGTTTCTCCTCTTGATCACCACCAAACAGGGGGGTTTGATCAAGTTCATATTCAGGTTGAGAGAGGAGAGGAACGTTCTGCTTTAAAACATTACAGGGTGAAAAGTTTCAGAACATCATCAGTGGTCTGAGACAGATTTGAGTTTCTCTTCTTCTGGATGTCTCAAAATGAAAACCTGAAAACTGTTTTCTTTGTACGCGCATGCAAAGAAACTACATCTACACCTAAAAGAGAGAGGAAAGTGAAAGTGTTGTTTCTGTTTTCAAAGCTGGTTACTTTTCCAAAAAACGTTTCCTCTCTCTGTATATGGATCTATGCATTGCAGGCGTAGCAGATGTCTCTTGTGTTGTGCTGTGAGATCAGCGAGCAGAAAACAAGACTGATCACGAAAACTGGCCTCGCCTGTTTGCTACTGAAAAATCTTGTGCGGTGTTTCCTAAAGAAAGTGTAAATGAATGATCATTTAAATTGATTAAAGAAAGATTTAAATATATTTTTGATTTTATGGTGAAGTATGTTCCTTTGGCTGATCAGATCCAAGAAAATCCACACTGTTTAATGGGACATCCAGTTGTTATTTTACTGGGAGTGATAAAACTACCATAAAGTATGATTATTGAACTACCATTTTTAACAGCATATTTCATTTCATTTCTTATCACAAAATAAATTCAATGTCATTTAATGTAGCAATGGACCAGATTTTAGGGCATGTTTCATAGAAATGACATCAACTGTGGTGTAAAGTTAATGTCAAGTAGTCAGTGAAAAACTAATAACGTATATGGTTGTTCATCCTGGTTATTTTACTGATCCCAGTTTTTCATCAACAGTAGTCACTGTAGTGGTTGAGAGAAAGAACTCATTCTGCTGATTGTTATGTGTCGCATTTCTTAGACACGGTTGGTCATTACTTTGGTAATGAAAATGAATGTATGAATAAATGGTTGATTACACTTTGTGTTGTTTGTCATTCCCTCTGTGTGAATGAATGAATAAGTATTAGTAGTAACAGTTGTCTGTAGGTAAAGTTAGATAACCCGTTGGTTGTAATTCCTCTGGCTTCACAGAGGAAGTAGCAAATTAATGAATTATTTTCCATTCCACTGACTGGATTTGCAGTAAAGATATGAATCTCTCCTTTTTGACCTGATCCCTTTGCTAACTGTCTCCTTTCTTCTCCTCCTCTTGCAGGTAAAACAGACAGGAGTTCGTACTCGTACGGCAGAGAGTCCAACCCACACTGCCACCAGGTCAGTTCACTGTAATGGCCCTTTTCCACTAGTACCTACTCAGCTCGGCTCGCCTCGGCTCGACTCGACTCGACTCAGTTTAGGTGGTTTTCCATTACAATAGAGTACCACCTCAGCATGGCGTGGGTCGGGGAATTAACGCGGCCGTGTAACGCTGGCCGAAACTCCAGCGACGTCATTTGTTATGCGACACAAACACGAAACGACTACGGAGCAATGGAGGCCACCAGACAAAGAAATGTCTGCACCTCGTCGTTGCTCCGCGGGGTTGATTTCTGTGCAGCCATCTCTGATCGTGTTCGTTGTTGTTATTGCGTTTTAAAAATGGCGCGGTTGACTCTTATGAACGAACGAGTCGCTCTCCCGACGCATCTAGTGACGTCAGGCCCTGGCCAATCAGTGGCCTGCCGTCTGCCGACGTCACATTTTCGGCTCGACTCAGCTCGCTTGGAACTCCGGCCGAGTAGGTATTTACTGAAAGTACCTGGTACCAGGTACTAACACATAATGGAAACGCGTACAAACCGAGGCGAGTCGAGTCTGAGTTGAGCCGAGTAGGTACTAGTGGAAAAGTGGCATTACTTTCTTCTTTTATAAAAGCAAAGCAGATTTTTTTGTGTCTAAAAAAACTAAACAAATTGTGTGCAGGAAACATACTAAGGGAGCCTGTTGGGATTTGATCTGAGGTCAGTGGTAGAGGATGTTCAGTCCCAGGGACAAGGGATTTGAGAATGCTGACGTCCTGCAGAAGAACAATATCTGAGCTGTGTTTTAATTTCATGAACCAATATGAAGATCATCATCATCAAAAGAACATCAAAGGCAGACCTACAGCACACTGAGGTCCCTGCGGTTACTGTTAAAAATGTACATGGCAGAATTTAACATGAAGCTAATTGCTTTCATTATAGTTTTTGGATTATCATGTAGTGTTGCAGCGTGTTAGCATGGCCACCTGTAGTTTGCTGATTGACAGTTTTGCTGTTGAGATTCACACAAGTGGTTTTGAAGTCACAGTGAAAGGGACGTCAGAGCATCTTTAATGCGAGTGTGATGGGGCTACCTACCCAAATATGGATTGCATTGATGAGATGAATGCGAAGGCTGAAAAGCGTGTTAAACTGAAAGAGGCTAAAAATTCAGTGTAGCTGCAGAGTTAGTGACAATTGTTTGTGTGTACGCCACAAGAAATCAAATGCATATATATATAGTCATTTTATCCTTTATTAATATAAAAGAGTTGATTAATGCATCTTTAAAGAAGTCTTTGACTTGGACGCTGATTTGTGTGTAACTTTTCTGCTGTCTTTAAATTTTGTAGGTAGTAGCACCAACAGGTTTTGTTATTTAGCCCTGTCAGTTGAAATATAAATATAAAGCTCAAATATAATTAAAAAAACGACTGTATAGAGCGCTCTCAGTTTATGTGTCAATCATCCCCACGATTGCCAAAAACAACAGCTGTTACATATTTTTTTTATTTTTATATTTTCCAGAGAGATGCCTAACTTCACCACATATTCCCAACTTCATCAAACAAATAATAGTTTATTTTAACTTAAAGTATTATTGTTTTAAAATGAATATTAATCGTAAGCGGTGGCGCCAGGTGTTGAGAGGACTTTGGTAATAGCTGGGTTTTTAATCTGTACTGTGATCTTCCCGCTCAGTTCTCACGGACCATATGCATCCATGAGAAGATGCACGTTGATAATTAAGAAAATGTACAGATGTTGGTGTCTGATTCTGCCAGTGGAATATTAAACAGAGAGAAGAGCTTGATGTGCTCGCTGTAATTTGATGACCACCTTCGGGTTTTTGAAATGAAAAAAATCACATACGTTCCATTGGCGCGCAGGCTGTTGGACATGTTGACTGAGTCTGAAGTTATGGATTTATTTTTCTTTTAGTCTCGAACATCCATTAATTAAGGCTTATCAAAGAGGTGCATTTCCCTGCTTATGAAAATCAAAGTTGTGCAAAAAGATATTACAGATTATGATAATTATGTGTAGGTTACATTTCCTTTTTCAGAACAAGGTGTTTGGGTTTCAGATCAGAGGAAGTAGTTCATGTTATCTACCCGCTTAGTAATTCAGACGTTTCTGTACAATATGCTTTTCATAGTTGCAGCACAACTTTTAAACACTACTATATAACACGCTGAATAGTATGTGTGAATATAGCAAAGTTGACTTTATTGATTTTTTTATTTATATTTAAAATATATCTTCCGAAACAAAATATCTTTAGAGAAATTACCTTGAAATCAATCAAATTATTCAACTACACAGCGTATTTGTTATCAGCCTCCTTCACAGTTATGTGGTTTTATTATCTAGTTACACTTTAGTTGACCAGCACCAGACACCACAGTCCCTTTTAGAGCAGCCTTATCGACTTTCCAGTAACATACACTCCTGAAACCTTTAGTGAAACCTTTAGTCTGTATTTTACTCACTTCCAGCAGCTTCTGGAATAGTACAGAGGTTCACAACCTCATTTAGGCTCTGGACCCCAATTTTAGGTCCCAGCTGTTAAAATAATGACTTCCATTTGCTGTTTGGTGTTTTAATGAAGAAGTGTGAAATAATATTTTTGTCTACAATACGCGCCATGCCACTTGAGTGCTGACACTGATGTTCAGTTGAACTCCCCATGTCTAATGAGATGGCTGTCTGCAAATTGTGACCTACTCTAAAGTCATCAAAGGGGTCTCATTTGTCACATCCAGTCTGTACTACGGGTTCATGCAAATGAGAGCATTACATCTTTATAAGTGTTTTTGCGAAGGTAACCAAAAGTGTTAAAAGTGTTAACCAAGCGGCGCTTGCTGCCGACAACAACGAGCTCCCCAGAACTCCATCCTTACACTCAACTCTCACTTTGTACAGCCCATTTTCTCCCTCCGTTTCCTTACTAAAACAGCAAAATGATTCAATTTTATGTGTTATTGAGGTTGTAGCTGTTGAATTGGATCACATTCGATTTTACAGATGTACTTCATGAAGCAGTTGGTCAGTGTATATCTACAATAAAATATTCAATCCAATTGTCAATTTAGACAATATCACTGTTCAGTTCTGTTGAGTTGTGTATTGCCCATGATATGCCTTTAGTCATATTATTATATCTTTAGTCAAGGCCACATTACACCCATCAATATAAAAAATCCCAGTAATATAAATAATTCCAGGAGTTTAAAGCCCATAGCTTCCTCGTGTCTTTAGTCATGAAATATGGCAAGTTGTGACTGGTCAATCAGTGTTTTTATTAGTTGGTCATGGAGTTCTTGTGTAGTCTGATCAGGTGTAGACAGGAGTTTGAAGAGAGAGCATGACGGTGTGTGTGGAACTAGCTCTGAGTTTGTTGACAAAATGAGGATAATGTTTCAAACAGGATCAAATAGATTTTAGGTTGAAATATGATCTGATAATGATAATATTGTTTTTGTTGACAAGACACTTTGTGTTTTGGAGATGAACTCCAATGATGAGGGACACAGAGGTTCTGTCTAATAACTGGAGATGTGGTTGCAAATAGGGGTGATCAAACCAAACAAAATGATTGACGGTGGTCCAAATCTGGTTGCCCGGGGCAACTGGGCGGCTGTTTCTGTCGAGCCTTGTGAATGAAAAGAAGACATAAAGTAGAGTGTAGGAAAGGAAAGCAAAAGTCCCTGTGTGGCATTTGAAGGACTTGTAGTAGTTTTCAGACTTTGGGAGTAAAAAGACCTTCCTGCCTTTTCGTTTTGATCTCTTCCTTTCTGTTATGAGGACAGGATTTGGCCCTGACAACCTTGTGAGCAAAGACAAACACGCACACACACACACACACACACACACACACAGGGAGAGAAAGTGCCAGCCGTATCTACCTCATGCCAAGTGTGTCAGCTCTGCTGGAATAGTTTTCACACAGACATCTTCCACTGGTGGATTGAAATAAAGCTGCTGGTTGAGTTTGAATCAGTTTAAATTATCCTCTGAGCCTCACTGAGTTTACTTTACATTTGTCAATCATCCACCACACCAGCTGATTCAGTTATTCAGTTTAAGGAAATAAGTCATTTGTGTTCATTTATTTATTTATTTTCTGATTTATTATTTGTTAATCTGTCAATTTGATCATTTGTTCAGCACGTCTTTCATGCATTCTTAAACTGATTTGTTTCTAATACTTCCGACCATTTATCCATACATTGGTGGTTCTAGGTTCATTTGCTGGTTCATTCATTCATTTGTTAGACACTGATTCAGTCATATATTTGTTAGGCAGATGCTAATTTATCCATTCAGTGTGTTCGGTTATCTATCCATTGGCTTACCTGGTCATTTATTAACTCATTCAGTCATATATTCATTATTTAGATGGTTAATTTATTGATTTACTTTATGATTGCTTTTACTAGTGTTGTGCCAGACCCCTACGGTAAAGAGGGACAGTCCAGTCCAACCCTCACCTATGGTCATGAAGAATAAATGAAGAATAAATTTGCCGCCACAATAAATTTCTTCCGTAGGGCGGCTGGGCTCAACCTTAGAGAGTGAGGAGATTAGATGTGCTCACATCAGAGCAAATTGAGGTGACTTGAGATCCCGGGGTGGATCCAGAATGCGCTGGAGGGATTACATATCTCATCTGCTTTGGAAACTCCTGAGTATCCCCAAGATGAGGATGTCTGGACTACCTTACTACTATGTTTCTTAGCCTGCTGCCACCATGACCTGACCCAGACAAGGAGAACATTCATTCATCCATTCATTTATTCAGTCATCTTCATCTTCTTCATCCGCTTGGTCCGGGACTGGACGGGTCGCGGAGGCAGCAGTCTGAGCAGAGATGCCCAGACTTCCCTCACACCCCAGACACTTCCTCCAGCTCTTTCCGGGGGGACCCCGAGGCGTTCCCAGGCCAGCCGTGAGAGACATAGTCTCTCCAGCGTGTCCTGGGTCTTCCCCGAGGCCTCCTCCCGGTGGGACATGCCTGGAACACCTCCCTAGGGAGGCGTCCAGGGGGCATCCGAAACAGATGCCCAAGCCACCTCAGCTGACTCCTCTCGATCGAAGGAGCAGCGGCTCTACTCCGAGCTCCTCCCGAGTGACCGAAGCTTCTCACCCTATCTCTAAGGGAGCGCCCAGCCACCCCCTGCGGAAAACTCATTTCGGCCGCTTGTATCCGCGATCTTGTCCTTTCGGTCATTACCCAAAGTTCATGACCATAGGGTGAGGGTGGGAGCGACGTAGATTGACCGGTAAATCGAGAGCTTCGCCTTTCGACTCAGCTCCTTCTTCACCACGACGGTCCGGTACACCGACCGATCCGCATAACTGCAGGACGCTGCACCAATCCGCCTGTCAATCTCACGCTCCATCTTTCCCTCACTCGTGAACAAGACCCCGAGATACTTGAACTCCTCCACTTGAGGCAGGACCTCTCCACCCACCTAGAGAGGGCATGCCACCCTTTTCCGGTCGAACCTCGGATTTGGAGGTGCTGATTCTCATCCCAGCCGCTTCACACTCGGCTGCAAACCGCTCCAGTACATGCTGAAGGTCCTGGCCTGATGAAGCCATCAGGACAACATCATCCGCAAAAAGCAGAGATGAAATCCTGTGGTTCCCAAACCGGACTCCCTCCGGCCCCTGGCTTTACGCCTAGAAATCCTGTCCATAAAGATTATGAACAGGACCGGTGACAAAGGGCAGCCCTGCCGGAGTCCAACATGCACTGGGAACAGGTCTGACTTACTGCCGGCAATGCGAACCAAGCTCCTGCTCCGGTCGTACAGAGACCGAACAGCCCTTAGCAAAGGCTCCCCGGACCCCATACTCGCGGTGCACTCATGGAGCACCCCCACAGAATACCACGAGGGACACGGTCGAATGCCTTCTCCAGATCCACAAAGCACATGTGGACTGGTTGGGCAAACTCCCATAAACCCTCAAGCACCCTGTGGAGGGTATAGAGCTGGTCCAGTGTTCCACGACCAGGACGACGAAAACCGCATTGTTCCTCCTGAATCCGAGGGTCGGAGGACTATCGGCCGAATTCTCCTCTCCAGTACCCTGGCGTGTAGACCTTCCCGGGGAGGCTGAGAAGTGTGATCCCCCTGTAGTTGGAACACACTCTCCGGTCCCCCTTTTTAAAAAGAGGGACCACCACCCCAGTTTGCCACACCAGAGGCACTGTCCCCAACCTCCATGCAATGTTGCAAAGGCGTGTCAGCCAAGCCAAGACAGCCCCACAACATCCAGAGATTTGAGGTACTCAGGGCGGATCTCATCCACCCCACCCCCGGCGCCTTGCCACTGCAAGGAGCTTACGAACTGAACTACCTCAGTGACTTCGGCTTGGGTGATGGACGAGTCCACCTCAGAGACCCCAGCCTCCGCTTCCTCATTGGAAGGCAAGTCGGTGGGATTGAGGAGATCCTCGAAGTATTTCTTCCACCGTCCGACAATGTCCCCAGTCCCCAGTTGAGGTCAACAGCTCCCCACCTGCACTGTAAACAGTGTTGGCAGAGTACTGCTTCCCCTTCTTCTGAGGCGCCGGACGGTTTGCCAGAATCTCTTCGAGGCCGACCGACATAGTCCTCCTCCATGGCCTCACCGAACTCCTCCCAGACCCGAGTTTTTGCCTCCAGGACCGTCTGGGCTGCGGCTTTCAGCTTGGCCTGCCGGTGCCTGCCAGTCCTGTCAACTGCGTCCAGGAGTCCCACAGGCCAACATGGTCCGATAGGACTCCTTCTTCAGCCTGACGGCATCCCTTACTTCCGGTGTCCACCACTGGGGTTCGGGGTTGCCAGCCACGACAGGCACCAGAGAGACCTTGCGTCCACAACTTCGAACCGCCGCGTCGACAATGGAGGCAGAGAACATGGTCCACTCGGACTCAATGTCCCCAGCCTCCCTCGGAATCTGTGAGAAGCTCTTCCGGAGGTGGGAGTTGAAGACCTCCCTGACAGAGGGCTCGGCCAGACGTTCCCAACAGACCCTCACAATACGTTTGGGTCTGCCAGGTCTGTCCAACTTCCTCCTCTGCCAGCGGATCCAACTCACCACCAGGTGGTGATCGGTTGACAACTCAGCCCCTCTCTTTACCCGAGTGTCCAAGACATACGGCCGGAGATCAGATGAAACGACAACAAAGTCGATCATCGACCTCCGGCCTAGGGTGTCCTGGTGCCCGCCACGTGCACTGATGGACACCCTTATGCTTTCGAACATGGTGTTCGTTATGGACAAAATGTGACTAGCACAGAAGTCCAATAACAGAACACCGCTCGGGTTCAGATCGGGGAGGCCGTTCTCTCCCGATCACGCCCCTCCAGGTATCACTGTTGTTGCCCACGTGAGCGTTGAAGTCCCCCAGTAGAACAATGGAGTCCCCAGTCGAGCAGCACTATCAAGTACCCCTCCCAGGGACTCCAAGAAGGCCGGTACTCTGTACTGCTGTTCGCCCAGTAGGCACGTAAACAACAGCAAGAGACCCATATCCCCAACCCAAGAAGGCGCAGGGAAGCGACCCTCTCGCTTCACCGGAGTGAACTCCAACACATGGCGGCTGAGCTGGGGAGCTATAAGCAAGCCCAGCACACCAGCTCGCCGCTGCTCACCCTGGGCAACTCCAGAGTAGTGGAGGGTCCAGCCCCTCTCAAGGAGCTGGGTTCCAGAGCCCAAGCTATGCGTGGAGGTGAGCCCGACTATCTCTAGCCGGTACCTCTCAACCTCCCGCACGAGCTCAGGCTCCCTTCCCCCCCAGCGAGGTGACATTCCATGTCCCTATTGCCAGAGTTTTGGTCCAGGGATTGGGTCGTCGAGGCCCCCCGCCACGACTGCTACCCAAACCACATTGCACCGGCCCCTCATGGACCTTCCTGCATGGGTGGTGAGCCTACTGGAAGGCGGGCCCACGTCGCCATTTCGGGCTGAGCCCGGCCGGGTCCCGTGGGCAAAGACCCGGCCACCAGGCGCTCGCCTGCGAGCCCCAACCCCAGGCCTCGGCTCCAGGGTGGGGCCCCGGTAACGCCAATCCGGGCGACGTGTGAACGGTCCTTGATGTTCTTCTGTTCATGATGGGCTTGTGAACCGCTCTTAGTCTGGCCCGTCACCTAGGACCTGTTTGCCATGGGAGACCCTACCAGGGGCGTAATGCCCCCGACAACATAGCTCCTAGGATCATTCAGGGCACACAAACCCCTCCACCACAGTAAGGTAAGGTGGCGGTTCAAGGAGGGGTTTTATTCAGTCATTTCATTGAATATCAATATTTATTAAATAGATGGTTTATTAATTTATTAATACATTCATTCATTCATCCACCCATTAGCTGTGTCATTCATTTATTATATCCAGGTGTTTTGTTTATGTACTCATGCATAGATATCCATCCATCCATTGGTCCATCTGCTGACCTGTTCATTCCCTCACCCACTTGTTCATTCATTCACTCATTCATTCAGTGGTCATTCATTCATTATATTTATTTACTCGTCTTCTTTAGGTGGCTATTTCATTTAGTCATTTTCTTTGTTTAGCCATCTGTCCATCGGATCACTCACTCATTCACTCGTGTATTCATTCGCTCATTAGGTTCTTTATTCATCCACCACATCCACGTACATTTGTCGGATGACTCACCGACAAATCCATCCAACCATCTGATTACTCATTTATTCAGTATTCAGCCATTTACTTTATTCGTTTGTTTATCTAGCAGTCAACTGTTGACTTGATCACTTTCTGATCCATCCATCCATCCTTCCATCTATCCATTTGTCACCGACTAGCTGATCTTTTATTTATAACTACCTCTCATATCCAGCTGTGGCCTTTGTGTGAGGCTACAGCAAACTGTAGAGGACAAAAATATGAAATAAATCAAACATTACTGCCTCACTGGCCATTTTCCTACTGGGCTGCTGTCAAATTATCCTGTTACACAGTCTGAATGGCTCCTGATGGAAATTGTTTGGAAATGGCAGATAAATTTACATGCTGGGCTGAAGTCCAAAATCCTCTGGCTTCATCCTCGGCTGTTAGTGAAAGAAAAAAAAAATCACTTAGAGGGGAGGATGAGCTCACACACTAACAGCAGGAAGATTTCCAATGACCCCAGTTTATTCCACAACTCTCTGACCAAACCAAATAGATTTGTACCATTGGAGTACTGAGGTAATTTAGGTTTTGGTTCCACATTTTGGCCACCAGTTTTTGTTTTAGAGTGTTTAAGTTTTGAACCACAAATCTGCAAATTTCCTCCAAGTGAGTTCCAAAACATTTAGCTGGATAATCAGACCGAACTGCCATTTCATTTCCACTTCATTATTCAGTCTGACATTGTGTTGATGTTATCCAATTTCTGTTTGGGTGGGGGACATCCAGTTTGTCCACCAGTCGACACTACATTAGAGGTTGCTAGGAGCAGTTAGGATTTGTCAAGTTGATTGAAGGAATCTGTCAGTGCACGCAAAGTGATTTATAAATACCTTGATCTCTTTCTTTTTGTTCTATTAGAATCACTGATATAAAATCTGAGACTTAGGCGGGGATTCAGAAGTCTACAACAGAGGTAGACGTTACGGGGAGTGTCGTTAGATCAATCAGGAGACACTTGGTGGACAATAAATTTATTAGTGAACAATGAAAGTGAAAGTGTGAAGTCTTTGGAGATTAGACCCCATTGAGCTGACACCACAGTTTGGTGGTAGGGAAGCAGTGGGATATAAAGAAAGTCCTCCTGGGGTCTAGACTCTGGTGGAGGTGGTGAGGTGCAGGTGGAGATGGGAGATGGGAACCCTGAAGATGTGGACGGATGTGATGTGGGGTGATGAAGGAATCCTTGGACCGGGGGTAGGTCGTCTTGAGATTTCATGCTGGTGGGGAAGGTTTGTGTGCGGAAACGCTGTGCGTTTGTCTTCTGTATTAAAAACGGATGAATGCGTAGTCCAGTAGTATCCAATAGTGCGAGGACTGAGCAGAGTGCCTCAGTGTTTAGTTTCTGCACAAGAGAGACCTTTTATGTTAGTTGGAGCACAGATCTTTATTTGGTATGTACAGGGTCTGACTTTTGATTCTCTCCTAGCTGTAAATGGGTGATGGGGGCTGGGAAATATGGCCTCCTGCCAAGGTACAAGCCCAACCCCCCAAGAGCTAGTTTTGTCGTCTGCTGGCTGAAGATGGCATGAATACACTCAGAACACCAGAGATGGAAAAGGAGCCTGTCGTCAGATCACATGTGACATCGGGAATGAAGCTCCTTTTTATCAAATATTTAAATGATTATTTTCTTCTGTCTGCTGTAATTTGAGTCTCATTTTGAAACTACATCCATATAAACATACATATTCAATTGTAGGTGCTCCAGATAATAAAGCTACTGGAAATTATTCCTTATTTTTCATGTCTACTTTACGCTTTACAGCAAGCGTTTACACCTAAAACAGTAGTTTTATTTTTTCTGATCACTTAAAGGACTTTTTCCATTTTGGCTCAAAAGTTCAGTTTTAAAGATTCATTTTTAACCTTGGAAACAAATGATTCTCACCCTTCTCTTCCTGATGTTTCATTAAGAGTTATGGATCATCTGCACTGAGCGACACTACACAGAGTTCCACACTGTAATTGGCTTGACAGTTACTTTAAAGCTCAGTTATCACACGTCATGAGCATTTTTACACTTGTCAGGGAGCTACAGTGGCTGGCTAATTTGCGAGGGTGTGACAGTTTCATTAGAAAGCAATTGGCATTGGTAGTTGGATCAAATGTCTGAAACAACCTGTGTTTACATTTTCCTGACAGGGACCCCTTGCGGTCATGTGAATATTGACTGAAGTTTCTGAGGAGGAAATAGTTTGACATTGTTATAGCATCACAAAACCGCTTATGGCGCTTTTCCATTACACAGTTCTAGCACTACTCGACTACTCGTCTCGATTCAGTTTCGATCGTTTCCATTACAATAGAGAACCACCTCAGCGTGCGGTGGGTAGAATTAAATCAGCATAGCATAACCTTGCAATGACCGAAACTCCAGATTCAGATTCAGATTCAGATTTTCCTTTATTAGTCCCACAGCAGCGGGAAATTCACAGCGTAACAACAGCAGCGAAGACACATAGTGGGAAATAGTCAATACAGCGACGTCATTTGTTATGCAACACAAACACAATGAAACAACTATGGAGGCCACCAGACAAAGAAATGTCTGCACCTCGTCGTTGCTCCACGAGGTTGATTTCTGTACAGCCATCTCTGATGGTATCATGTTTGCTGTTTTTGCGTTTTAAAAATGGCGCGGTTGACTCTTATGAACGAGTCGCTCTCCCGACTCATCTAGTGGCGTCAGGCTCTGGCCAATCAGTGGCCTGCCGTCTGCGATCGACGTCACATTTTCGGCTCAACTCAGCTCTCTTGGAACCCCGGCCGAGTAGGTACTTACTGAAACGTGTACCTGGTACCAGGTACTAACACATAATGGAAAAGCCTGAAAAACTGAGTCGAGCTGAGTAGGTGCTAGTGGAAAAGCGCCATTAGAGAAGATGGTGAGGTGAAGGAAGATGAGGTGTTTAAATATATACTTTGACACTGAAGATTGTTGTTTACATCCTGTCTCCTAGCAACAGTCAACTTTAGTTTCTTTTAACCATGACTGCCATCTTTTCCAAGCCTAAAAGTTGTTTTAGTTGCAGAAACTAATAAAAGAGTAATTTATCAGTCTTGGAAATATCCTTATTAGGTTATTTTCCCAGTGTTTGGTGAGATTTGTTTAATCAGTACACAAACAGAGTCGTAAAAACACATTTTTTCCTTGGAAAAGTTGCTTCACATGGAAGTCCTGTTAAAGTGATGTTGGCAGTGGACATGCTGTACAGTAACGCAGTATTGATCAGATCGATAGGTGAGTGTTCAGATCAGTAAAAGCCCTGTCTAAAACCTGTTGGGGCTACATTGCATCATGCAGTGAACTGTTGTTTAAGATACCGGTTAGATAATGAAACACAGTCCAGAGGGTCCAGTTTGAGTAACAGATCTGTGAATTTAAAGGCCTAGAGGTATAAAAGTAGACAGAATATAGTTTATAATACTCAGAGACAGAGCTTTACAATGCTGGAAAGTTATCACGTAGCAACTATTTTATCATTTTTACATGAAGTAAAAAACAGAAACACAATGTTCACATTGTGTTACAATGATTACTGTATTACACTTAATTGCACTATTCAGTACTTGCACCTTGGAAATTTTTTGTCATATTATTTTTATTTTAGGTCTATTTTATTTTATTGCTAAGGTTATTATTTATTTTAGTTCTCTATATATTTTTCTTTTGCACACATGGTCTCTCTTTCTTTAATATTTTGAGCATTGTTTAATTGAGACTCAAGAATTTCATTGCCAGCGATAACTCCATGTAATTGCTGTGCATTTGATAATAAATTAAATCCTGAATCTTGATTAGCCAACACAGAGCCTTGCCATTTAATTAGCAAAATTCAAGCCACATTCATGCAAGGATCCATGATTGACCAATAGCCTAATGCTTTAATCCGTATACACCCTGCAGCCATTCCTCATGTTTAAGCAACAAACCAGAGTCTTTATCGCTGCCTTTTCCAAAAATGATTCACGTGATCTCTGTGGTAAAGGTCTGATTTAAAGGCATTCATGTTTGTGTGTTAAGTACAAAGCTGGAGTCAGGTTGCAGTTAGTGAAGCTTAGCGTAATACTTGAATCAGGGTGAAACAGCTAGCCTGCCTCTGTTCAGACTTCTAAAGTACGCCTCACGACACCTCTAAAGCTACACCTAATGTATCTCCTTTGTTTAATATTCAGAATCGCCATAATTCCTGATGATTTTGCCGACCTCCTGACCTTCTTGCTGCGCCACCTGCGAGATAAACTTTTTCACTAACTAACAAGATCTAATGGACAGATATGTTTTGTAATGCGCTGAAATCATTGCTGCTCCCCGGAGGATGGACCATTTAGACAGCGATTGCACCGTGACCTTTCCTTTAGCGCCGCCCTCGGGACAAACTCTCAGACACATTCAGCCCCGCTCCTGGTAATCATCAGTATGTTGTTTGCTCTTCCCTTGTTTTATGGGGATTTCTGTGGCTTCACTGCTGCTGAGAGTATCACCTGAACTCCCATAACCACAGCAGAAACACCCTCATGGGTCGTATAATATACAGCCAGTACACACCCATACACACACACTCACTGGCTTCTCTGTGGCTGCCATCTGAAGCTATCTAAAGGGACATTTTGTCTACATAAGCAGAAAAACCCACATCATCTGGATGAAGGGATGGGAGTAGATGATCGTCCTGTATCACTCTCTCTTTCTCTCTCTCGCTCTCTCTCAAATGTTCTCTCGGTCTTACACATTACTACTATCTTTGATTGTCTCTCATCCCCTCTCTCACTCTTTATATCTCCTTATCTCGCTGTTTTTCCTTTTTATCCCGCTCTCTGTTTTTTCTCTTTTCTCTCGCTCAGTTGTTCAAGCCACCAGAGCCAATGTATCCACTGCACACACACACACACACACACACACACACACACACACACACACTCAGCCACACCAAAGTATGCCTGTCATCCAGTTATCACCTCACAGATCAGTAGGCCAGTCGTGGGCCGGCAGCTACAGCTGAGGCAGCAGCAGTCTGGATGTGAGGTTCTGGTGGAATGCAAGATGAAAAAAAAAAGCATTTAACCCTTCACACTCGGACACACACACACAAACACACACACAAACACACACACACACACACACACACACACACACACACACACACACACACACACACACACACACTCACACACACACACACACACACTCACACATCAGTCAGTAAAAAGTGCTGAAGGCTCTGTTTTGAAGCTCTGCGAGGTTTCAGAGGAGCTTAGAGGCTGCATTTACGTGTTAAAGAAGGTTCACACATTCACACACACAAACACACACACACACATTAAACACATTTATATATACATTTTCTCAAACATACACACACATGCACACACAAGCATGGGTGTGATTTAACAAAAACAAAAGAAAAGAGTTATTATTATTATTAATTTATTTATTTTACATACAGTCTATATCATATCAGTAGCTGCTGAAACAGTAGCAGGTGTGTCATCCTCAGCTCACTGTTCACTCCTCATCAGTCCTCAGTCAGATGAAATGGCCCTTCAAACACTCTGAGTACTCTCCAAACACACTGACCTCTGACCTCCACTCCTCTCTGAGGGGTCAAGAGACTGCAAAGTGAGTCTTCTGGTTATTATTGAACACATCTCAGCTCTGCACTCTCTCTCCCTCTCTGTCTCTCTCTGTTTTTCCATTTGTCATTGACTGTCTTTTGGTCCGTCTGTCTTTCCCCACATATTCATATATGTACAGAATACAGTATATGTTATATACATTGATATAAAATATCTATGTAAACACACACCTTGAGGTATTTTTACACTTTGAGGTGTAAAAGCACAATGAATTCTTTTTTCTTCTGATGTCAGCGTATCGTCTTGAGTTTTAATATGTCTGAGTGGTTATTGGGAGTGTTTGATCATCCTCGTAGAGACGACCCAAGGTTATTTCTTCATTCTTCATTCAGGAAAATCTGTTGCATGAAGACATTTTGGATTGTTGTTGCAGTGGTTTGTTGTTCGACATATAACATAACATGACGTCTGTCTGTGAATGTGACTAAATTGTACCTTCCAAAGTTACCGTTCACATTTCCCACTTTTTGTATCTGCAGACAAGATGAGTGGGTCACTTTTCACAGATTCATTCTTAAGTGATATGTACAGGTAATCCAATTTTCTTAAATTACCTAGATTTAAGAAATATCCCAAATTTAGTATATTAAATTAAAATTGATTTTTTTTTCTGTATCTGTTTTACGTTTGAACAAGCAGTCTGGACCTGTCTTAACTAAGACAGACTTCATGCAAAATTAAATCGTCATGACATGCCAATTTTGGATTTTATCATTTAAGGATTTCCAGGATCATCTTTCTTATAGCACCTGACAGTTTAACATCAGCCACTGTAGGCTATTTAGGTAGGACTATTCTCTCATCTAATATCTCATGACACACACACAGTGCAGTGTGTGTGTCATGAGATAGAAGTTTTTGACTGTTGATTTTTGAAACAGGACTTGAAGGTCTCTAATGTGTATTTGGCAATATTTTTGTGAATGAAAGCTGGTCACAAACACAGTGTAACATCCTTACATTTCAGTTTTAGGGGGTGTGGATTATGCTGACATCTCACAAACGTCCCTCTGATTAGGTGACATTCATCAGGTTGAAATTAAGCGATTTCCACCAAGTTTGTGCACTTAAAGAGTTTTCTCTCTATGTCTTCTACTCATATCACACATATCTGTCTATGGCTCTCTCTGTCAACATGCAATATTTTTACAGATCTGTGGAATGTGTCAGTATGGAGGCCTGGTATTGAAATGTGTAATGTGTGTGTGTGTGTGTGTGTGTGTGTGTGTGTGTATGTGCGAACAACAGTCCTCATCCCCTCTGAAGGGCCGATGGTTCCTGTGCGTGGGCTTCACAGTGGAATCTGGTTACCAAGAATGTGTGTGTGTGTGTGTGTGTGTATACGTGTTCATCGTCAGTTCATTCTGTGTGTCCTCTGAGCCTCTCCCCATTGGCTGTTTTCTGCCCAATGGCATGGCAGCAGGAAGTACAAGCCCCCAACAGCTGCTCTCAAGTCCAAGAAGAAAAAATCAAAGACTGTTTACTTGGAGGAAAATAAGCTGCTCGGACCATAGTTTGTCCTGATTGGCCAAATCTTTATTGTTATTTCTTCAATATAGTAGTCTCTTCTTGTACTGTCTTGTCTAATGTAAACCAATTCAGACAGTAACCTCACAGTACATATTCAGTATTTGTTGATTGTTTAAAAGCTTTTTTTTTAAGTAAAAGTGAAGTTTTCAGACACTAAAACTTTATTGATCTAAGTCACATACTGGTGTCTACAATAAATACTGAACAGAATAAACAGAATACTGTTTGAGTTTGTACATTTTCAAAAACAACGTCTATCCATCTATTTATCTGTCTGTCTGTATGTATCTATCTATCATAAATAACTCTCCTCTCCTCTTACTTCTTACCTTTGTGTGTGAGATGTACCATTCACAGCTGCTTCTCTCTCTCTCTCAAACACACACACACACATTGATCCAGCTGCTGGCTCCTCTCAGGAGACCCTGGGGTTTCGATTAGTCTCATTTACGGGCCGCACAGATCAACAATTTATTTTACTTTACTATCAATCACAAACACTATCACATACTGCTGGGCTTCAGCATACTGTGGTTTCGGTGCACATGTCTATACATCAGCTATGACAGTTGACGTCTAAGTGAGTGGGATCCATTAAATGAATATTTTGACTGTCAGGACCACCCAGTATTACTGTGACATGATGGAGCTGCTGGCTGTAGCTGTAGAGAAATATCCACTGTTTTTAAGCACACATCTCCATCCATTTTCTATACCTGCTTATCCTGACACACAGGGTCACAGGGGGTGCTGGAGCCTATCTCTCAGCTGTCCATTGGGCGAGAGGCGGGGTACACCCTGGACTGGATGCCAGTCAGTCACAGGGCTGACATAGAAAGACAGAAAAACCACTCACATTCACATTATTAAAAGTTGTCATATTGACATTTAAAGTGTGTTGGTTAATTCACAATGTCAACATATGCATTGAGTAAGATGAGCAAGATTAGCATCCAGTTACAGCCACACCTACATCTGAGTGCACTGTCTGTGGTGGCAACATGAAACAGAGTAGGGGTTCAGGTACTTCTGGGCAAGGGTACTATGTGCCATACCAGAGTGTGTTTAGCGGAAACTCGACTTTAAAAGCTGATCTGACATGGATGGGGAACCAGTGAAGCCCAGATTGTTTGGTTTTTGCTAGCTGTAGAATTCTGACTTTTAGTACTAGCACTGGGCAGAAAAGACAACAAAACATCACAGTTATTAGGTGTGGATTAAACAAAGGGTCTCTGCATCAGCCATGGACAGAAAAGAACCTCATTTTAGCTTTGTTGTGCAAGTAGAAAAAAACAATCTTGGGAATTTTTTGAATGTGCTGTTCAAAAGAGAGTGTATGGTCAAACATAGCTGAAGATTCTTGGCTGTTAAACTTTGAGAAATCATGCAGCTGTTGAGAGTCACTGTTTGACAATCCAACTGGTGTCTTTGTCAAGGAGGGCCAATGACAAGCATGTTATTATTATGACAGCTGTGATTATAATTCAAATGATACGTGAAATATATAAACAGAAACGCAGGGGACCTAGAACAGAGCCCTGAGGTAGTCCATATTTAATGTCAGAAAATATTGATGTGATATTATTATGAGCAACACACTGTGTTCTCTCAGACTGGTAAGATTTTAACTAAGAGGAGTCACACCAGGGACAGTAATGTCTGCTAATGTTAAAATGCTGCTGTTAGTTACAGACGTCTTTGTAACAGACAGAAGATAAAATCATATTTGTCCAGCTTTCTTCAACATTTCAGTTCCTTTTGGCCTTCTTACAGATGGGTCTTTATTTGATCTTACCATGTGGTTTTACATCAAACAATGCAAGAGTAAACCTCTGCTCTTTTATAGTTTTGTGCCATCAAAGGGAGTGATGCATCTCACTACAGGGCACCTTATACTCCTCCCATTAGCTGGCAGTCATGTTTTTCTTTTTCTTCTTCTGTTGTAAATTGTGACCTCCTGTCTGGGTGCGACCAGGTTACTACAAAGAGATTTATGTAGATTTATGTCAAGGTTTGAAGACTGGACTTGCTCATAATTTACTCAGAATAGATTTCCACATCATGATATTGCCAGCTTGACCTAAGGATGTGAAAATTTATTCCATCAGTGCTGGTTATTGTTTTAGAGTGGAAACACAAACCGCTGAGAGGAAAACTTGTGCGCTTTTTTTGGGTGGACTTACTTGGTTGTAAAAAGGACAAATTATTTGATCGATTCACACAACATTCGGCTCTGTGTTTGTTTAACGCATTGATGGCATCATGGAGGCAAACCAGGCAGCTACTCTCTCTCACTGTCGGTGAAGTTAACCCTCTCTGATGTGTCGAACATCAAACGCTATGCTGTCTCACACACACACGCTCACACACACAAACTGCGAGTGAAGTACAACAGCTGGTAACAGACACAGAACAGAACTTAGCTGTCACGCCTACACTACAGAGCTGACGCGTGCACACACACACACACACAGATATATACACACAGTACTACCAAAACTTTAATACACACACACTGGTTCATACACCAACAAGCGGTGCATCTGTGTGTTTCTGTACTGATTCTCACTTGCACACACGCTCGTCTTGATCCATTAAATGTGGGAAAGCCAGCTGATATTTTTCATGTGTGTTTCCTTCGTCAGAGCTCAGTTCTGCAGGACTTATCTTGGATTCTTATCAGCGGCAGATGAAGCAACAATTTCCTGGAGCCCACAGGCCTTGAACCTCCTTTAACTGAGAAAGAAATGCGACCAAGGCCTTGGACATTTCTGAAAATTAATTTGTGGCCTCAAAAGTAAAAAGAACTGTTTGTTATTAAAGTACAGCACCAAATACTTAAAGCTGGCTCATCTCTCTGGAGCACACCAAGGTTACTATGGACACAACTCAGTTATACGTTTATTGAATTCCCTTTAGCTTTTTCAGTTTCAGGGTCCTCGTATTGTGTGTGCTCTATCACTGCCACACTGTCATGGCTTACTGGGACACTTGAATTGAGTCATTGTTAATGTTATTAGTCCTGTACTATTCCTACTGTGATAAGTCTAAATGTCTGGGAAATCTAAACACCTGGGAGACAGTTTTTTTTACAGTGTTCCAATATGTCTGATGTCTGACTTGATGCTAAATGGCTTAATAAGAGAATTAGTCCCACGTACTGTCCCACGTACTGACTACCATACTGACCATACTTTATGCGCTTTTATGAATGCTTGCAGGTCTTTTCCATCCCTGCCTTAAAAGCCCTGAAAACTTGTTTCACTGAGTGAGGGGATAGATGTAAAATCACAACTTTTTCTGAAAAAGTTTCTGGACATTTTTTTGTTATATCATGTCAGAGATTTCTGTACTTGTACTTCCGTACACCAATGACAACATGACCATATTTGATCTAAATATCGTGAATGTTGCGATTTTCCAGCATTCACAACTTATTGTTATTATTGGTCCTCAGCCGCTTTTTGTGGTACTTAAGTAGTTAACTAATAGAATAATCAGTCATTCACACATCAAATATTGATTCAGTTAGGACAGTGTTGCTGTTATCCTTAATATCTTTTGAAATATGCAACATTGTCCTGTAAAGAAAATTTAAATGGATGTTAGGCTGAGGCTTTTTATAGTTATAGTGAGAGGCATCACATGTAGAGTGGGGTGATATACAAGAATATTACACGAGTCATTACATTAGTTATCAAAAGGAGATCACATAGAACGTGTGTGATTTAGTTTAAGAGATCTTTCAGAAACAAAGATGTTTTGGGAAAATTGGGGGAATTTTTCTGTTCCCACTGTCCCAGAGTCAGAAACTAATAAATGCCTTAGGATAGACATTTTTATTTATTTATTATTTATTTCCAAGCTTTGTGTGAGTGGAGAGCCAGAGTCTCAGACTGTAAAAACCCTGCTCTGGCAAACAAAGACAAAAAATTGCAGGAAACAGAAAAAGGGGACTTTTTTTTTAGCTTGCTCTATTTCCCAAATACATATTTAAGAGCAATGCATTCAGCAGAGTCCCCTCTCTCACATGATGTGAAGATCTAGGTGATGTGACACTTAGGTTAATAAGTGGGAGTTTGAGTGGTGCCTTTAGTCATGTCGTGGGGATTACAGGAACATAAATGTGGTAATGCAGCGTTAGACCTTAATAATTTTTCTTAAAGTGTTTGAGATAAGATAAAGACACTTTGGGGTTTTTTTTCTTGGAGCAGCTACTAGTAGAAATTAGAGAAACTGTACTTCTGAGTTTTTGGGGTGCAGAAGAAGCCAGTAATGAACTCTACATGGAGTCACGTTTCTGGTCACCTGGCCAATAATAGTCTGATATTCACCCTCTTTTTTGGTTTCTACCAACTCCGGAGGGAAATATCTGATTTTAGCTCCTAAATGCTCCGTTGTGTTCACCAGGTAGTCTCTCACTGTGTCTGTGTGCCGTTTGGTGCTGAGCAGGTTGTGTACAGTGAGCTTTTTCACTGAAAACAGCTGCGAGAGAAAACATTGCCTTCAGAGTCGGGAGCGAACCAAAACAGTAAAGTTGCAGGCCGGACAGATGTGTTTGCTCAGAGATAACAATGTCCATTGTTCAAGTTTTATTCCTACTCTCCTGTCTGTGTTTGTTCCTGGTTATAATGACTTAAATGCCTCCACAACTACAAAGTGAAGGCATCTGGGACTGAGGCACGATGAGAGTGATCAGTTCAAGATGGCACCACAGGGAAGCCTATTTTTCATTCTCTTTTCATCTCTCTTTTCATCTCTAAATATAAATCTGTCTCTCCATCTATCATTCACTCACTTCCTGTCCCCTCCCCTTTCTTCCTCAATTATCAGCCCCTTCCTTTCCAACTTTTTCTTTACCTCCGTCAGCCTCTGCCTCCTTGTGTACTTTCCCTTTCCCAGTGTCTCTTCTTCATCCTCCTTTTAGTCTCACTTATTTGCTTCTCCTTCTGTACTTCTTTTCCTTTCTTCGCTTCCCAACTTTCCTTAACTTCCCACATCTCTTACTCCCTCTTTCACCTCCCACCCCCCTCATTGTCTGTTTTTCTTCATTCCATTTTCCTTCCATATTACTTGTGTTCTCTTCCATCTCTGCCGTTTTTATACATCCTTCTTCCCCTTCCACCTCCACCAAATGCTGTATCCTACCTTCTTCCTTTCCTCATTACCTATCTCCCCACTTCCTTCCTTTCCTCCGCCCATTCATCCTTGTCTTCCTCATACATTCTCTCTATCTCTCTTTCAGTTTTGACCTCTTTGCCTCTTTCCTTCTCTTCCTTACCACAATTACCTCCCTTTATAATCAGTTAATTTTGTCATCCATGTCTTTTCCCTCTTATACCCTCTCTTATTCTTTAATTGCCCCCCCCTTCTTTCCTTTGTTCCCTTATTTCCTCCCTACTTCCATTCAAACTTATGTTTCTACTTTTCTTTTTTCCTCTCTCTTACCACCCACTGGTTTTTTACCTATTTCCTCCTCTCCCTGTTCTTCCCTTCACCCCCTCACCCCCTCATTTTAATTGCATGCAGGAAGCTGACAGATATTGTGAGGTGTAAGGTGCTGTCTGATTCCTCTCTTAGTGTTCTTAAATGATCGCTATTTATTTGTCAAGCCAAGCGTTGAACGCTAATTAAGGAGAAATGCTTTGAACTGCTTTCTGTGTGTGTGTTTGTGTGTTATTAGGTGTGTGTATATTGGTGTGTGGAGCAGTTAGAAGACGGAGGAAGTTGTCATTGGCAAGTCAATCCCTCGCTATTTGAATGCTACTGCCGATGTGTGTGTGTGTGTGTATTTGCTGTGAGCTATCCCTGAGGTTTGACGTCATTCTAAAGACACACACTCACACACACACACACACACACACACACACAAACACACTCACACACACAGCAGCTGGTGTTTCAGAGACTCTGATGTGCTGATGTGATTGGCAGTTTTCTTTGTGTATTTGTTTTGTCATGCTGGTTCTGCGACATGATTGGCTGTCTTTAGCGTTGATCGTGTGAGGCAATTAGCTCAGTCGGCATTCTGAATGTAATTGGTTGTTATAACTTGCCATAAATTGCTGTCTTTGTTGACGATGTAATGCTGTTTGTCTGTATCGCTCCAGAGGTAACTGAACCTGTAACCCTGGGAGTGTTGATGCTTTGGTCAAGGGGACTGAACCTGTAATTGTAGCAGTGATACATCTTTAATAATTCAGGGATTGTTGTTAAATTTATCATATTGTTATAATATACATGTATACGGCAGCGTCCCCTTCATCCTATCACACCCAGCAGATGGCATAAAAAAACACACATGATAAAAATAATTCATTGCAGATGCTTTATGTTGTGTTTTAAAATCACTGTCTTGTTTTTCTTTGTTTTGGGGATGCTGCTGAAATTTAGCTGTCAATGAAACGCACATTTATTTTACTGAACTCTTTGCTTTATTACAAGCAACCTGGAACAGTCTTTTAAAGGCAGAATAATGTCATCACTGCACTGTAGCAATATCAGTCCTATTTGTAGTTTTATATATATGTAAATGTAAATATGCCAAATAATAAATACAGAACATGTTCATGGTCAGATTTCCAACTGGGCAAAGTCAGATTGTGGCTCCATTTTCACTCTGTGGCAATAAGTTGTGGTGTTTGGTTAAATTGAAATTACAGGGGCCTCCTTGGGGGCCCAGAGTTTGTTTTAACATTTCTACTATATGAAGAGCAGCTCAACAAACCCCCGGATTTCTGCTGACCTCCATCACTTTCATTCCTGCATTGTGTGCCATCATGTGTCAGTACCCCATGACGTCACTGTTCGGTGTGGGTACAGCTACAACAGAGCACACTCCACACTAGACAACAAGTGCTTCGTTTTTTGTTTTTTTTTTTCATTTCCCACATTGAAAAAAACAATATGAACATTTTCCAGATGTTGGCAGAGCTTGTTCTGTCACCTCTGCAATTCAGGTTTGGTTTAGACACAAAAAAATACGTGAAAAGGTGATTGACAGATTGTTGTATTGGTGAAAAAACAGCTAAACAACAGTGACTCTTGGTAGAAAACCTGAAACAAACAACAGGTCAAAGTTCTGTGTCAGAGTTGAGCCAGCCAGATCAGTGTCCTCCCTACCAGCTGTCTGTACCATCACGTTACATCTGTCTGACAGAAAGCAGTCTATTGCACCCCCATTAGCTTCTGCCAAATCTTTCTGTGGTCAATGCACTAAAAAAAACATCCAAACAAAACATTGATGCAGTAAGGAAGGGGAGCTCCAAACAAAATCATTTTAAAAACAAAGCTGTTGGTTTTAATATAACATGACCAAAGACCAAAGAGCAACACAAAACCAACAAAATCAACAAATGGTTATCACATACAAGATTGTATCTGATGCTGTCATTTATCACGTGTTAACAGTCTCATTCACATTTTGGCTTGGAGACCTCGAGTGTGTTCATACATATGTTGATGGTACCATCAATAAATCACTGTTGAGCTGCAGTGAACTGACCAACCAGATTCTATTAATCAGACCAAATTACTGTTTAAATTTTTAATCTCATTAGAACTGATGTAATACTGTAACTAGATTACAAATGATACAGAATTACACTTTACCACCTGGCATTAAAGATGAAAGTTGGTTTAATTGACTAACTGAATGACATTAGTGAATCACAAAGTGATATAAACTGTATCATTAGTATGTAATGAATATATACAGTGCTAAGAAGATCAGTCAATTCATTAATTAGTCGATCAATATAAAATGAATCAACAAGAACTTAAAGCATAATTGAGTCATTAATTAAGAAACAACATCAAACCTTCACTGGCTCCAGCTTCTCCTGCCTTTATAGGTTTTACATCATCAGAAATGGACTCTTTCATCTTCACCTCATGCTCTGAGAACTGGATTTTCTTTTCATTTTTTTTCAGTGTTCTAGGCATTTAATATACTCAGTGATTGGCTGATATGTTAGACGTAGCCCTGGATATGTGTAACGTGCTAATGTGTGATATGTGATTACACTGTTCTGGTTCCGTGAGTCCAGTTTTATTCCTCGTCTCTGCTGGTTTTTCTGTCTCTGGGAGCAGCCTCAGGGCCTCCCTCCCTCAGGAGTGTGTGTGTGTCGATGTGTATGTGTTTGTATGTGTGCGTGTGTATGACTGTGTGTGTGTGTAAGACAGCTGGAGCGAAGCTGGCGTACAGGTGCGCCGCTGCCTCGCCAGCACTTCCTGGTAATTAATGACTTCTTCCTGCCTCTCTCTCTCTCTCTCTCTCTCTCTCATAGTTGGGATGGTGGAAATTGATGACATCTGAGCATTTGCTTTTTTAGTCACATGATGACAGGGGGTGGAGTGGGAGAAGACGAAACTGAGGAGGGAGAAAATGAGAGGGGGGGCATTGAAAGAGAGGAAAAACATAAACAGCGTGTTTTTTTTTTAATCAGAAATGTCCCTTTTGTGGATTTTAAAAATTAAACAGTATTTGAATAGTTCAACATTTTAAACTATTTGCTTGAGTGTACAGTCTGAAGCTGCAGGCAGAGTGTCATTAGTCCAGCTTAGCATAAAGACTGGAAGCAGGAGGGAAGACCCAGCTTGGCTCTCTCCAAAGCTTACAGATGAACACGATATATCTCCTTTGTTTCCTCCATACACAGAGAGTTGTTGTTGTGTGAAAGTTACAATCTGTTGTTTTAGGGAGAATTTCGTCGTGCCCCACAATCCATCCATTGCTATTTTACTATTTTATTCGGGTCTTCTCATGGATGTCTCTGTTCAGCTCGCTCTCATACTCCTTAAGTTCCTCTCTTTGTCTGTCTCTGCCTTTTTCTACTCCATCATCAATGTTTGTCTTTTGTTCTCTCCCTCAGTCTCTCTCTTCCTCAGACTCTCCCTCTCCTGTTCTGCATTTTTCTCTTTTTGCTCCTTTTTACCTCTCTCTCTCGCTCTCTTTCTCTCTCTCTCTCTCTCTCTGGTAATCTATCTTAGTTAATATCGTCTCTGTGAGCAGCTGGGTACCGAAGCCCAGTCAGCTCCGTGAGAAACAGACCTCTGGTTGTGTGTGTGTGTTTCTCTATGACACACACACACACACACACACAGAAAGATAGAGACAGAGAGAAAACAAGATAATGTAGAAAGTAAAACAGAAGCAAGAGACAGAGCGAAGGATGAGTGTGTCTGATGATCATCACAGCAGCGTAAGGATCGAAATGTGTGAATATCTGTGTGGATCTGTGCAGAGCAGGGAGTTGTGGGTAACTGGAGGTTGCAGGAGAGCTGACACACGCACCTCCCGAATCTCGACAACATATTGTGCAGTTTTGCCCGTCAAACAAGCTGATTGGTCAACACAGATTTCCTGTTGGGAGGGGGGTTGGAAAGGAGATTTCACAAGATGTCCATCGACTGTCCAGTCCAGTGTAATCTGATTACTTTTTATTCTTGTTTCAAATTAAAGTCAAGTTTTTTTGGTGGTGGAAAACAGGAACAGCAGTTTTGAGCCTTCCTCGTGGCATGATGTTAGCATTTAGCTGAAAGCACCAGTGTCCATACGCACAGCCTCACAGAGCTGATAGCACGGCTGTAGACTCTTGTTTTAAGACACACAGAGAGGGTGACATGTATTACTGCTCTTTTTGACCACGGCTGCCTCTTATTTGGTAGCACGTCGTGCCGCCGCATGTTGGACAGCGTGTAATTAACTTGGTAGGCTCTTGAACTCCTCGCGTACCTCTCAGACCAGGACTCTGATCCCAGAAAAATAATTCCTGCATGTGAAGTTTGCCTAGATTTCTCTTTGGTATATTTTGGACCTGCGAAAAACCTCCCATGACAGCAGATAAATGCAGGGTGTCGAAAAGAGCGGAGACCTCATGCGGTGGCGTTAACAAATGTGCCCATAACTGCACACATACACACACACACACACCAGTTTGCTGTGTTAAACGTGAATAAACCTGAAAACAAAAACAAAAAATTAAAAAGAAACATTTAATTAGTGACTTGTGAAATATGAAAACAAGATTTAATCACATAAATAATTTGAATTTAATTTTGAATATCTGTAGCCAGGGACAGTTAAAGTTAGTCCTGTGGGGCCTGTAGTTGTCTGTGTGTGTCTGTAGAGGAGCTAAATAGCTGGACTACCCCTTTAACACCGACTGTCACTTTAATCTTGGTGTCCACAATAACTAAATTGTATTGGGCAGATAGTGTGTAATGAAGTGAAACTGATGGAGACAGTGAGACAAACAGGTAAAGAGAGACGGACGTGTATTTTGTCTTTTCCCCCAGTTTGTCTAGTTGCCGGGACGACCGACCTGGCCTGGCCTGGCTCGATGCTCGACTATGAGAAGAAAAGAAAAAAAACAAAACAAAGAAAAGAACAGAAAAGAAAGAAAAGCGCCACAATCAATGAGACCCTTTTTGTTTTAGTGGGAACCCCCTTTTACCCCCGACACACACACACACACACACACACACACACACACACTTAAAATACATGCGGACAGATGAACAGGATGACTGAATTGGTGTGTGATTGTGTGTGTGTGTCTTTGTGTCTGACTCCCTCTCCCTCTCTCTGTGTGTGTGAGACTGACTTTATTTAAGACAAGGGCTCTTTTGTTTTAAGCCGGAGAATGGCTCGGAGACCGAGGCTGGCCCTGTAATTGGCCTACTTAGGCCCTGTTTAGCATGAGAAAAGCCTTCCTTGGCCCGGCAGTGCCAAGCTAACTCTTGTTTTCAGCCACAGAGAGGACGGACGCGCTGATCAGAATTCAGATTAGCCTGAAAAACATCCACCACCACCCCCACCCCCCCAAGCCCCTCCAAACACACTCCTCCACACTCTGCTTTAAATACACTGCACACTAATTACTTAACGAGAAAGCTGGGGAAAAAAAATCTACACTTTAACGGAGTAGTGGTGGAGTCTATTTACGGGGAGGGGGGGAGGTTGTTGGCAGGTTCTTTCTCACCTCTTCCCTCCTCACTAACTTTTTGTGCCGCCACAAAAAAAAAAAATGACCCTCTCCTCCATCCTTCTCCGTCTTTTCTTCTCGCGCTCTCTTCTCTCCAAATCGGCCCAGATGCCACTTGTTGCTGCCGAATCATTGAACTTAATTAGCGGGACAATGTGTGAGCGGTTTGCAAAGTTTGAGCCGTAAACAGAGTCACAGTTAGAGGAGGGGAAAAAAGCGGCAGATAGGAGAAGTTAGACTCTGGGCCGTGGAGCTGTGAGGTGACCGTCTCCACGCCGAGCAGCATGAGGTCTCTCTCATGGAGGTAAATACCATCACAGCCACGGGTTCATTGATCATTATCGGCTCGGTTTGAGGTATCTGAGGTAGGCTTTGTTCCTCCAAGTTGGACGGTTTCAAAACCAACTCTGATGGGTAGATATGTGCGTTCATTCATTTGTTTTTCAGACGTTGGCTTACAGGAATATCTAATGAGAGATTTTAAAGCAATTTTTAGATGAAAAGATGCTAAAACTTCTATTTATCTCTCTGTCTGTCTGCCTCACATTCAGTTACATTGTCTTTAGAGTACTTTTACTTTTTGAGTACACCAGAAAATGGAATTATTAATATTGGTAGTAAGTGTGCCTTTCCAAACTGACTATATATAAGCGTACATGGAAAAGGAAAATTCAGTTTGATTAAAATGTTTCATTTTAATGTTGGATTTCCACATCTTTACTTTATTTACCCATTCAGGGCAGTAATATATGGACATATGTTGTACCACACAGACATATAATATGAATATAAAATACCTATTAACACATCACAGTGCTTTTTTAGTCCTCCATCCATCAGTATTCTGCTAATACCACATCCCATCATATGTGATGGATGGTAGGGATGGGAAAGATTCCCACATATAACACCTGCTCTCATATTAGTGGATGACCCGACAGTTGGACATGTGAGTGTACTGACACTGTGACTTTATATTGATTAAATCAGGGTTTAATTAACTTGAATGGCAGATCTGTTTGCTTTTTTGGGCTTATTTTGTGCCAAGTCATATATATTGTGGCTTTCCAAAAAATTGTGAGTAGATCAACCTTGATATTGACAGAAACACTATTTACAAGCCTGGTAGTTACAGTAACTCCCATATATCTGTAACCTGGTATTATTCTCAATAATTCAGTTTCATTAAATATTGTAAACTGTCCTCAACATATCAGCCTCATTCATGTTTCATGTGCATGAAATTATAATATCTGCAACATCTCAATTTTGCAAAACATTCAAGCTTTCTCTCTCCAACAATTCAACCTTATATATTCTTCTTCTAAGTCTTCTAAGTAATTGTCTCGTCAAACTACCCGTTAAAATCTTCGTCATAACAACATATTTCAGCTCATCAGTGACTGTCGGCTTAACATTCAGATCAGCATAATTCAATTATTATCATCAGTGATCAATATGGTATGTGATTCTAAACATTTAGACTATTGTTGGTATTGGACACGCTCCACTTTCTGACTTCTTCAGCACTACTGAAAACATCTTTGTTCAAGTCCAGCATCCTGACCACATTCAAATATTTCAGATGATTCCAGAAATTTCTATCCCAAAATTCCAGCAACAATTAACCAGAACCTAATAAATTCAACACCCATCAACATGCTGAACTTCAACATATTATTACTGTTATCATCTAGGTTGCTCCTATTTTCATTATCTTCGACATTTCGACAGTTTTATACACAGTGACACTTTTTAAACAGGTGATTTTGTAAATTGCACCACAGATACTCACTAGAGCACCAAATGTGTACTAATTCGTGGCTGAAAATAGTCCCTAATAAATGCACTATTTCCTCCTGTTTGAGTAAAGTTTGCTATCAACTACAGAGTGAAGCTTTTCAGGATTTTTTTTTCTTTTTCTTTTTTACCACACAGATGTGTAAATGGTGTATGTGTGTGTGTGTGTATACATGCACCCTTTTTTGTCTATATTGGTGGTTTTTAGATCATAATTGAATTTTTCCAGTCCCAAATATCTACAGCTGGCTTGTCTTTATGCTGCAGTCTTCATGACTTCAGAAATGTTCCTCTTTTTCCTCGTGAAGATTAGTGCATCCTTCTTTGTCTTTGAGTCATGTGTTTAACAACCTCTCTCTCCTTCTCTCTGTTTCTGTCTCTGTCTGTCTCTGTGTTGCTCGATCAGTCGATACTGGGTGGCGAGTTGGGTTTGGGGAGTCCCGGCGCGACGTCGCCCACCAAGCCGGCTGGTCAGTACTACCAGCACTACGCCTCCAACCCACGGAGGAGAGCGCTGCCTATGGACACCATGGGTGAGATGCTGCAAACACTCTCACACTATACATACACTGCAATTTACACAGAGAGACACAGAGACGTTCACATGAACCTGCTTTCTCTATCACAGAAAGGCAAATAATGAGAGGAAGTGTTAAGTCCAGCTTTCTGAACATCTGGCCTGTGATCCCATCTTTAGTTTTCTAATGACGTCATTAATTTGAGTTTGGTATTTTTGTTTTTTTTCATTGAGGAAGGAGGAAAAAAAAGATTAATTTAAAACCTACAATAAATGAAAGATTAAACATTAGACGCGCAGTAACAAGTTTATTAGTTATGCCCAGCTAAAATGATGTCTCAGATGCTTCCTTCATGGAGGTTAAAACATTCAGGTTTTATTGAAACTGTTTTAGAGACTTCATGGTCATGTCATGAACAAAATAGTAGAAACATTTCTCAGTATAACATAATACTATTTATTAGCACTTGACAATACAGCCTCCAAGATTATAAGTTGTGATAAACTGCCCCAGGTTCAGATAGGTGGACCTAATAAACTGATGACTAAATGATAATGATAATGATAAAAAATAAATAAATAAAATAAAAAAAATTAATGTAAATGCTTTAGTTTTGGAAATCTCTGTCAACCCCATTAAACGACCTCGTGTGGCCTCCAGGTGTGTTTGGGGTCAAAATAGAAAGCTACAGTAACCGATGCTATGTTGGCAGGTTGAGGTTTTCAGGTTCTTTCACTCACTTAATACACAACAAATTTCCCTTCAAAAAAAAGGAAAAGAAAAGAGGATTTTTTTTCTGTCTTCTTTATTTTGGAAGAGTTTTCCAGTGTCAATCATCATTTTCTTCATAATCGTAACAGTGCTGATACTCATTATGATCTTCTTCTGTGGTTTTCCAAGATACACACCGTTGATTTGTACAATTTTTACATAATTTGTCATGACAGATTTCTTTCAGGGTGCTGTTTCACTGATAGTCTGATACCAAATAGAAGCGAATGAAAATCAATCTGACAAAATTACATCCTAATGTCGAGATCATGAGCCAAAAGAGCGACGCAATGTTATTCTAAGATTTGTCTGTTTTAGGTTTAAAGGCCTGAATTCTTTCGTTTTCTACAAGTAGTGAGTGTTGAGTTACAAGTGTAATCTCAGTCTTTTAAAAACAGCTGAAATAAAGCAGAGTGTCTATAACTTGGATAATTATCTGCCTTCATTTACATTCCTGTATCTAAACTGGAACTTTGACCTCAGTGAAACATCCAATACCTGGACTGTGTGTTTTCAGAAACATGGCTGTTTTTCCTTTCAGAAGGCCAAACATTGTAAGTGTGTGTCCATGTGTATGTGTGACCATCCTGTTTGTCTGTGTGTATGTATTTGGAAAGGGGACTTAAAAAAAAATGTAGGGAAGTCTTTTAGAAATCACAACAATAGTGGCCGTGGTGTAGCCTTGGTAGCGTTAGCCTTGAGAGGACACAAACACACACACACACACGTTGACGCTGATGACTCTGGGCCAATTTCCAAAAAAAAAAAAAAACGCTCTTTCATTTTTCCATCAAAGTCTCACCTTCCCAGCTGATAGACCGGTCCCTCGCTCTCCTTGAGAGAAACCCTGAAAAATAATATAAACATGTCAAAAGCTGCCCTCTTTCATTTTATCAAACCAAAGAGAAAAAAAATCAGCCCTGTCCTTTTTGTGCTCCGTCTTTTGATTTTCTGCATCTTATTGTGTGGCGCTTGCTCGCAGTGAAAGCTCTCTTTGTAAATTTATCGACGGTGGTGGGAAAAGTAGCCTCGCTCTTTCCTCTTAGGATGATCGATTAAATTCAGACAAATAAAACCAGAACCTCCTTTCAAAAGAAATGAAAGCCACTTGGCCTGTTAAGCCCTCATGTATTGTTTTGTTGCTTTTTTTTCTCTTTCAGAGGTTCACACAAAAAAAGTGCGGAAGGTCCCTCCCGGCTTGCCATCCTCAGTAAGTGATAACATACCTTTTTTATTATTATTTCAGACGTGTTATTGCTGCTTCAAGTGTGCATCGCTGAAGAAAAGGCTGCTGATGCTCCGGCATGTTGATGAATCGCTGAGCTGGTTGTGTGGCAGAAAAAAAAAAACACGAAGTTGTGGAAAAGCTGCACACGTTGCCAGGTTTTGTGAAATTGTGGAGATGAAGATGACGCTGCTGCCGGAGCCGAGCTGGACACAAACAGCTGTCGGCCTTTTTGTTGTCCGCTCCTGTTCTGGGGGAATCGGCTGGAAGAAATGCATGCCAGAATAAATAATCCAAAAAAACGTCTATTGTTGTAAATCTAAAGCAATTTAGTAGTTTTTATTTCTTAATGACTGACAGCACAAGGCTGATAAAATGTATCGAACATGGGGAAGAATTAATATAAAGACAGATTAACACTATGACATTCTAACAGTCTGGGTGAAATTTGATTCATGGATGGATTTATCAGTGACTTGTATAGTTGAGTTGACATTTTGGATGATGCTCAGCAGCCGATCCGCTCGGCTGCTGGTTGTAGGTTGTTTTTGTTAGCAGCTTCCAAAGGACAGAAGTCGTCATTGAAAAATTGCAAATGTTGCCAGGTGTTATACATTTGTCGAGATGAAGATGCTGCCTCTGTTGGAGCCGAGCTGGACGCACACCAGAACAGATAATTCAACATTAAAAAACAAAGACTACTAAAAAAAAAAAGGTCATCTTTACATTACATTACATTTTATGAGTGTTTATTAATGTATAGTATTTGTTAAGAAATGTAACTTCTCCTATGAAGATATATTTTATATTATGTAAACCTGTGTTTCACCATCCTGCACTTACAGGTGTTCACAGGAGGAGTTAAAGATATTAAGAAATACATTAATTAACTTATTATTTGCTTACTGCATTATGGGGTGTTACTACAGAACAATACAAAAATATACTGCTTATAAATGCTAAATTGGGGGAATTCTATGATTTCCCCACATATTGATTCATTAGTCCATTCATTCATTAGGTTTTGGAATTTTTGCCATTTTAGACTGAAACTCCAGTTGATGTACTCGGCTGGTAGTTGAAGTCTTGTCTCACTTTAGTCAGTTGAAAGAGAAAGAAACAGGAGCTACAACTACTGCTGAAGGGATCAGTGATTTTTTTCAGATTTGCTGCTTCTCTGTGTTTTGTATCATCATTAAGTGAACACCTTTAGGGCTGGTCAGACAAAACAAGGCTTCTGAAAGTGTCACATCGCGCTTGGAGAGCGTGTGATATTTTTGACTTTTGTTTTTTTTTTTTCAGAAATCCAACAAAAACATATGATCAGAAAATATCTCCGTCTGATCGGTATGCAGTATTTGTTCCTCCTGAGCTGCTCGAATTGAGCCCAGCTGTTGTTCTGAGCTGAGCTGAGTTTTTCGCTCCTGTTGTTCTTGTGGTGTCACAGTATGTTTTTCGTATTTTTGTGGACATGCATTTTGTTGAGTTTTTGACGACAATATAATTTTGGTTTGGAATTGTTTTACTAAAATTGGTTGACTAATCGATTATTATTTTGTCAGTCACTTAAGTGGCCATATATGTTCATGAAACGCCCGTCCTCCAATGTGATTCTTCGCTGTTTTTCTTTGTTTCATTTGTGTCTGTGAGTGCTAATGAGAAAATAAGCAGTTAGCGTATGTCTGTGTGAATAATAATAATAATTAATAATGAAAATTACCTTCAATTGTAGAAGATCAAGTACTCAATATTAGTTTTATTTTGACTTTGAGGTGTTTTACATGTGTAGAGTTTTTTTTTTTTTCTGTTGCTGACCTCATTAATCGGCAGTTAACGATGGCTGAATGTACAGCATGTCAGATGCCTCTTTGGCACTGCAGGAGTCCGCCTTTCTGTGGCCTCGGCCCGCTTTGTCCCCGCTTCCTCCTCTCTTCCCTCCACCTCTCTGTGTCTGCATCGGCCTGGGGAGGGAGGGGGGAGAAGTGGGAGAAGGGGGGTGGAGAGGGAGGAGGAAAGAAAGGAAACCAAGGGAGAAGAGGAGAGGAAAGGTGTTGGGGAAAAAAAAAAAGAAAAAAGCAGGGATGAAGCGCAGTTTGTTTAGCAGGCTGATGCTGTTTTTCATCTTTTATGTGTGTGAAGTGGAGGGATAAGATGTTTGCTGTGGAGGGGACACACGTGATGTCAGACGCTGTTGCTTTATTTTAATCAATTTACCATTACAGTTCCAGAGCTGGAAAGAATATGTAATCAAGTACTGAACATTTATAATATTCTGGTACTTTTTGCTTTAATTAATTATCTGATTAGATTATTAGCTGCAGTTGCTGCATACTCTGACACCTTTTAAACAATGTCAGTTTTCAACTTTGACCTAATTGGTTCGACACTTCTCTCTTAGCACACTTTATAAGTTGATAGTTTTTGACCCATAAAGTGCCTTAAAGTTGGTCAAAAACACGCACCTGAACCCTTCTAAGGTATACGGTCATTTTCTGTGAAGAAGGATAATTGCAGGTGTTGTGCTGAACAGTAATATCTGACTTACAGACCATATTTGCCAGGATTGTTTGTTTATGTGTTCCTCAGTCACATAAGCCTACTTCGCCTCTGCTCTGTACTGCTCTGTGCGCTCTACCTCGATGTACTGTTCCACCGATAATGTGTAGGGTGTGTCTTAAACAGAGCGTGAGCTGAATTTTAAGGGCGGCGCGACTGCGCGCCAAATTGGTGGAGAGATGCGAGCGGGATTAGGCGCAGATTAACCGAGGGTGTCGCAAAGATGCTGCCCGCGAAGGTGACAGCATTTCAACTCGAGTGAATGTGAGTGAGTGAGTGAATGTGAACATGAATTTACTTCACGAACATACAGAGGCCAGATAAAAACAGAGGAAGAGTGGAGGGAAATGACGGAAAGAACTGGAGTTTCAGGTGAGATCAGTCATAGGCTGAGCTGATCGAAAACACTGAGAGGGACACACCCATGCAGTTTATGAGTAACATATATATGCTGACACTTTATGGACTGAGTATCTAGCTAAGGCCGCCATCCTAAGCAGGTGTTTTAGCAGCCTAATCATAAGAGCAGTTAGGACACAGGATGTGAACCTCAGTCTCTGCCGAGTCCTGAACTTTGTAAGTCTGGCAAACCGCTGACAACCTCCCTGTTGACTTGTGCACTGTACAGTAACCTCACATCGCTGTCTGACTGACGACTCAGTCCGGTTGTGAAGGTCTCGTGTCGACGGTCACGTGTTTCCAGGTTTTGGATCTCTGCTCTTGCGTCGCCTTCATGTCTGCAGCACTCTGAGCCGTCTCCCCTCTCTCTGCTCTCACCCTCTCTGTGATGTGAATAATCCTGCCTGCTTCCTCCCGTTCACATCAAGAGAAAAAGCAACAAGGAGAGGACCTGCTGCCTGTGAAATGGAGAGATGGTTCTGCTGAAGGAAATAAATTCAGAGCCACTCTCTGCCCGCCTGTTGGCATGAGTATTAAGTACGAGTGCAGTTGTGAGAGAGAGTGGAAAGAGTTTTTTTTTGTTTTTGAAAATGTGTTCAGTTTTGGTGTTTTGAAGTTTCTGAATAGCAGCAGCCCAGGTTCTGTAGTGTCATGAGTCAGTTTCAGCATCAAGGCCTTGTTCGGTGCTGTGGCTTTTATTCTGAAAAAAAAAAGAAAAAATAATCAGATCGCTGACAGGTGTTCATTTTCATAATCACTTCTGGTTTGGTTTTAGTTTTTAATGTTTTTACCTCTTAACTTTACTTAGGAGCAACACGCCGACACACTTAAGCTACACACTTTAAGAGCTAGACATTATGTTGAAGGACTGACAATGAAAACAGCAACATACTCTGTCCTTCGTGTTTTCTCTTACGTCCAGCGACTGTTGCCTTCACATCCTCGGTTACAGGGCAGGAGCAGGTAATGGAATGAGTTCATATTCACCAACATGTAAAGAAAAAAAAGGTGTGGCTAACAGCTAGTTATCTGATTGTATGACATTATTTACTGAGCATGATTGGAACCACGTGCCAGAAATACATACATTTATCTCTTTTTGAAATTACAAAAATAAAAATGAATGAATAAGTGTCAGTGAAAATGTAATAATTTTATTTAGACTATATTCATTTGACATTACGAAGTCTCGGTCTGTCCAGTAGACATGTTTTTCTGTCCCCGGAGTGACACTTTCACCTGTTTGTATAAAAACCATCCTAGAACCAACATGACCAACATGAACATTTCTGAGAAGTTTCACTTATCCTGAAAATAACCATATATGACATACTGAGCTAAGACACAAAATAAGCGCTCTGCTGTCTGGTCAGAGATTCCTGCTCCTCTGAAACGTTTTTTTTTTTTTTCCCGGATGGTCCGGCCTCCAAACCTGCTGCCAGCAGCGACGGCCACGAGGCTGAAAGTCTTTTCATTCCTGCTCTCAGTATGACAGAGCTGTTTTTCCTCTTTTATTTAGTCTCTTTAGTGCCAAAATATAATTTTGAATCTTTGATGTAACAATTTAGTTTATTATCAAAGTTTTATTGAGCTTGTGGTGTATATTCTTCTGAATAGTTTGGGGATTTTTTCAGATATCGATATAATCCATTACTACATATGTGTTGTTTCATCAGGAAGCACCTGTGTAAAATGTGGACATCTGATGTTTAACTTATTGGGGAAATTTAGACTGATCACATTTCACTGGTTTTTAAATGTAAAATACCTTCACTTCCCACTTCTATGTTTTACTGTGACTCACTATTTTACACTTCCAGCTAAACATATACATTAGTATTATTTTAGGTGCTCTATATAAAGTCTAATGTTAATCCAAAATAACTGAGGCTGACTAAAACATTTACAAAACATTTGGATTATAATAATAAGTAAAGTCTTTACATTAAAATGTAAAGAACCTACATAGCATGTGTGTTACATGAAAATTTCATTTTAGAAATTTCTAGATTTACGCACAAAACAACTAGCAAATAGCACAACGACAGAACTACCAAAGTAGGATTTTCTCGTTATTTGTATGATGATGATGATGAAGTAGGTGGACTTCATAGATTTACAGATGACCTATGTGGAATGTAACTGCAGACATGACATATACAGAAACACACAGAGACCAAAAACAAAAGTTCTCGTTATGAGAAATTTAACTATGTATACACACACCCGCATACCCCCCCACCCCCCCCAGACACACACACATTTGCACAGCCAAACATGTGAGGACCATCACTGACATGCTTCAAGGCCTAAACTTAAAGGATGCTTTGGGATTTTTTTCAAGTTGATCTTAATACCACTCCCACATGCCGTGTGTACACTGACAGAGTTATTGGCAGCTGCACTATTCTTCCCGTCCATGGCCAAGCAGAGATACCTTTTGTGCTGTGAGTGCACTGTAAGAGATGGTGGACAAACCCCACAGTCCACCGTCTGAGAATAAATACATTCCAAAGTTCATCCGTGTAAATTAGCCAAATTAAATGGGTATCTCACGTATTTATGGTACATCCTTTTTAGTTGCATTGCGGGGAAAAAACAACAGTAAACCTACACATGACCACCAGGACAAAGATACCCACTTTATTTGCCTGAATGAGTCCAGTGAATCAGAGCTTTGGATAAATTTAAGAATACATTTTGTACTGTAGATTTCATCCTCTTTTTGTTACAGTGTAAGCTTGCTGCTACGGAATTGCTTGATAAATATTTTACCTTATTTTAAGCTACACTAATACCAAGTCCTCACCACCCAAACATCACTTTATAGAAGTAAGGACCAAACAAGATCCTAATTTTCCAAATATCAGAATTGGAATTATTGGCCAAGAAGGTGTACACATTCAAGGGATTTGACTCAGTTTTACAGCTCTTTCTCTGCACGCACAAAACAAGAACAGCAGCAACATTAACATAAACCTCTATATACAAGTATGAATATATATACATATATAAGAATATATTTATGTATGTTATGTATGTGTGTGTGTGTGTGTTTGTGTGTGTATATATGTAGAGTATGTGTATGTATGTATGTAGAGAGAGAGAGAGAAATAATAACAGTAACATGGAGACAGTGAGACAACAGTGCAATGGTGAGAGTGCATAGGAGGATGAAATAAATATGATTATTGCAACAGGTAGCTTTATACACAAAAGGTAGAAGGGTATGACAGAGTAGTATATACAGTATATACATCAAGTGTAGGTTTTTGTAGATTTTTCATATGTATTAAAAATGAGAATATATTTTTTTATTTAAAGGTCCATTAACAGGTGGGTGTCAGTTTTGATATTTTTTTCTTTCTTTTTTTTTTTTTCTCTGTGTTGTGTTGTGTTAAAGCTGCAACATTCAATTTATGGCTTTGTGTCACATTAGCTCGCTAGGTCAGCACATCCCTGTTACCGCACCACGACTGTTTCCTTTGTCTGTCTAACACACACAAAGTGACCCAAATCAAACACGCCGCCGTGTGTGATCAAAAGGAGCATGTGGGCCTGGCTAAATGCTAAAATGCTAAAATGCTCATGGTGGGTCCTCCTGCGGTGACTTCTACATCTACTCATGCCTTTGGTGAGGCGTGCGAGGCCTGTTGACCTCTGTCACGTCGCTCTTTTAGCTCAAAACCTTTTGAAAACTTTGGGGAGCTCAGTGGGACGGGGGGGTGGGGGTTGAGTGGTTGACATCTCGCGCCGGGAATGATTTTGTAGAGAAGTTCAGCCAAGAGCAGGCAGAGGAGGACTTCGCTGTGCACAAAGCTCACGTGGTGCCGTACAGACAGGTGAGCGTGACCAAAGAAAAACGAAGTGATGGACGTTCGCCAGACAAGAACGTCAACAATCGCTGTGTTGCTTAGCAACGTAGCATCGTGTGCAGCTCTCTATTTGCTGTAATGTGCATGTTTGTGGGCTGTCGCTGCTGTTGTGTTTATATTGTATATACATCCCTGTGTTGGTCGCCTTGGTGATGCTTTATTATGCTGTTAAAGTGGCAGGTTTTTTGTCACAGCTTATCTTCTCTTCTGGTTAATGCTAGTAAGGTTATACAGATTATTGTTGGTTTATACATAAGAGCTCTGATGTGTATTGGGTGACTTGTTAATGCAATTTATTTTGTACCTTAAATATGTTGTTTAATTTGATATTTGAGTTTTATCATTGTTTAATTTGACACTGCTGATGTTTCATCTTATGTGTGCTGAAAAATATAGTGAGCTCTGACTTTATTGGTAGCTGGTGGCTCAGTTTAGTGGTCCTCTCATCTGAGTTTTTTATGTTTTCAGACCACTGAAAAAAACTGATATTGACATATGATGTTAGAGTTTTGTTCTTGTTTAAGATCTCTAACATGAGGAACGTGAACATGCGCATTCTTTTGTGCTTTCTCGCATTTCCGTTGCACTTCCACTTTTTCTGATGGACTCAGAAGGACTGCAGGTGTCATTTTAGTGCGTTTTATCTCGCTCTCCTTGTTGCCGTGTAGCTGCCCTCCCATATGCTCCATCCTGTGAACGCACTTCATTCAAGGCAAAAAGTGTTGTGTCTTTTCTTTCATCCGTTTCACATCCACTGCGGGCGATGGGTCTTTTTCTTTTAATTAATTCATTCCCCCACCCCCCACCCTCCTCTCCTCCTCCCCCTCGTCTCCCTGCTCTGCAAGTTTGTTATTGTTGTTTGTCAAATTTAGTTTGCTGAGTTGATGATTTACTTTGAGAAACAATTAAACGTCACTTGAGAGGAGAGCGTGGGATGTCTTTGTAATCAAAAGGAAATTAGGCATCAGTTGCTAACATTAGCAGGTTGCAGAGTGCCGTCTCGCTGTTGTTTTTCTTTGTTGGCGTTGGGAGTATAACAGCTTTTTTTTTTTTTCTTTAGATATCATTGTTTTAGTTAATTTGTTGTTCAGGATGATAGAGTCTCCGGCTCGTCCTCAGAGCTTTGCTAATGCTGACTGAATAAACATCAAAACACACACACACGTATATCAAGATTATCCCCAAAAATGGTTGTAAGGAAATCAGGAAAATGAAACTATTAAAAGAGATGGAGATAAAATGATATATGTGTCAGCATGAGCATGCTTAATGTTCATTTTCAGTCCTTCACTGCTTTCTTGTTCTTTCTTTTTCCTTTCCATTTCTGCTCTCTCTCTCTCTCTCTCTCTCACTGTGCTTCTCTGTACCACTGAGCTGGTTTGTGATTAACTGTACCTGAGGAGGGTTTACATGTGAAGATGATTCCCCTGACACAGTTTAAACATGACAGGAGAGAAAGTTTCATTGTAAATGTTCATATTTATATTTACTGCTTATACAATACTATTAGTAAAAAAAAAAGAAATGCATTTTACCAAATTAGATTAAATGGAGGTGTTCTTTAAGGCTTTTAATTGTTGTATATATATTTCAAAAAACAATTGTCCTCAATCAACATCAGGCATCTTGTGTTTAATAGTTTGTATTTTATTGCATTTAAAACTGATATAAAGTAGAGTGGAACTTGATCTGATTGAATACTGAATCTATCTGAAGCGGATAATTCTCTATCCAAAACAACAGAATAAATCATTTTTTTATTAAATGATAAATTTGAATTTAAAAAGTTATAATTATCAATAATATATTTTCTTAAATTGAAATGTACTTGTATTGTATTACTCCATGGCAGACTGGAACATTTAAAATGAGATAAATGATGCCTTTATTGGGAATAAATCAATATATCAAAGCTATATATCATATATATATATATATATATATATATATATATGTGTGTGTGTGTGTGTGTGTGTGTGTGTGTGTGTGTGTGTGTATAGACACACACATATATATGTGTAATGTATGAAACTCTTAAATCCTGCATTTCATCCATCAGTATATTTTTTTTTAAATAATATCAATCACCAAAAAATATTTGTATGGATCTAGTTTATAGAATTTCTTAATTTGTTCAAAGGCAGTATTGGGGAAACATCTGACACACGTGTATATAAAAGCCAGTGCAATCAGGCAGTCAGGCAAAGAAGCTCTTACCTTCACTAATTTTCTTTAAAATGTACCAATAATTATTACATTTCTTTATTATTTGATATCATTACCAAATTGAGATTATCAAGCTGCTTTAGTGACTTACAAAGATACTGTGAAAGGAAAGACAAAATGTACAACATCCAGATTCATTTCCTTTAATTTAATAATTTTTTTTATTCCTGTCAAGTGTTTATCATCCCTAAAACAAAGAGAAAGCATGGTAAACTATCTATGAGTACTTTTTAAGAAAAGACCAAAACTTGAGTGATGAGAGACTTAATTTTCAAAATGCCAAACAAGCACAAAATCACATTTTTACCTGAAGCTCATCATTTAGTTTTTTTTTTTTTTTTTTAAATCTAGAGGATCCAGAGTGTGAAGAGTCTCATCTTCAGCTCCCTACCAGCACCAGCCTTTAAAAACAGACCTGGACTTCTTCTGATTTGAGTCATTTTAAGAATGAATCCTGTGATGTCAATTTTCTAAGCTCCCGTTTCTAAAACCAGACCCCAAAAAGGTGGAATATTTTCAAACCCTCAACTGATTAAATCCTCTCAGCGATCTGACCGAGGCGATCTCCTCCCATCTCCAGCTATCTCTCTCTCTCTCTCTCTCTCTCTCTGTCTCTCTCTCGCTCGCTCTCTCTCTCCTCGGCTCAGATGTGGTTTTGTTTAAAGTCGACAGCGTTAATTAAATTAAGCCAGGTCTTGCAGAAGGCACAGTAGGAGAGCCGGCGGTCCCTGGTGGGCCGCGGGTGGAGGAGGGATGGGGGGGTGTGGATGGTGGTGTCATTGGGGGGGAGGTGGGGGTACCGGGAAGCGGTTCGGTGAGCCATACTACCCCCTTCAGGCGGCCCCAGGTACCACAGAGGAGCCCCAGACTCTGCCAGACAACGACTGTGAGGTTCTGTTGTCTCTTAACTGTTTCCTGCACAGCGAAGGCCGACACAAGCTAAACCGAAGAGTTCAAATGATTTAATGACATATCCTGCTGCTTGTGCACAGCCTGTCTGACTTATTCACTGAAAATCAACATTTTGTGTCCTTCATCCTCACAATTGATAGTATGATATATATTATAGTGTATTATTAAATGTAGTATTTAAGCTATAGATGTAAGCAAACTTTTCACAACCTGTAGTCTGTGATATCACATTGGCAATTAAATGACAGCCTGTGCTGTTAATGAACAAATTGTTCATTACAAATTGTTGGTTGTTTTGATTAGGTTTTAACATTTTTTTACCATGAAAATTCTGTTTTATTATTGTACAACAATATGAACAAAATAATTTAAAAGAATGTGAAAAAAACAGAAGTAAATAAATAAAAATAATTCATTTTGTTAAATTTTGTCACTAAACCGCAGTAAAATCCCTGTGTCCAGCTCAGTTTTGTCTCACTGTCACTGACTGCAGTTTTTCTATGAACGACCATCTGAAAAACATGCAAACACACATCGACCTCCTCACCTCCTCTTGTGTGAAGTGGTGCTGAAAATGAATTGTGTGTGTGTGTGTGCGTGTGTTAGTATGCTTGCTCAAATTAGCGGTGTTGTACCAATTGGGCCTTGGCAGAAGATGAAATGTGAACGAGGCTACAGAGAGAGAGAGAGAGAGAGAGAGAGACAGACGCAGTTTGATATGCCTGGAAAAAAATAGAAAAATGTCCACAGCCCTGTTTTGTCTCATCTTTTTTTTTTTTTTTTTTTAACAGTAACATTAGTACGGATTGACAGTTGCAGATGAACAACATATGATGGTAATGTGTATTTTGTATTTTCTCCTGGTGGCAGTTTGTTCTAAATCAGCTGACAGGTGATAAGTGAAACTAACCTACTGGTAACCACTGAGTGCTAACACGTGGAGGAGGATTCACACAGAGCTGCTTTTTTCTCTGGAAATATGAGAGCCTTAATGTACTCTAAGGTGTTCTGATGTTTTTATACTAAAGAAACCCCGAGAGCGGCTTCAGCCAGGGATGACCTCATGGTTTAACTGCCCCCCCACACACACACACACATATAGGCAGGTGTGTGTTCAGGTACATTGTGGAGATGCTTTAACTCATCCAACTTAAAAATGCTACAGAAGTGTCTTAAAACATCTGTGTTTTCCCAACATGAGTCCAGTCAGGTGGATTTTAAACTGCTTGTAGCGCAAAAAAATGTGTACGTGAATATGTATGTGAATGTGTGTGTGCATGTGTGTGTGTAGGCTATTTGTTTGGCTCTCAGCCCCAAAATGTCCCACACTGGTGCATTGGGCCGCCATTTTGTGTCAGATGGGAACCCTGGCTAATTGAATTACAAGGCATCCATTTGTGTGTGTGTTTGTCGCTGTGTGTGAGTGTGTACTTGCATGCGTGTGCATGTAGTACAAAAGTAAACCTTTCACTCACATAACAAACACAGTAAACACATACAAATGTAGTTTATATAAATATATGTATATATACAGCTACACATTATTTATCAAATCTTACTTACTCATAAGTTCATCTCTAAACTCACTTAAATGATAAATATTTAAAAGCCACCAAACCTCAGCAGAGAAAGTTAAATATATTATGTTACTGTTATAGAGCTTTGACTATCTTACTTTACAGCATTTTGCTCTGGTTATGTTTTTAGAGCCACGGTCTAGGCAGAAGTGATTGAGGAACAGTATCGAGGTCCCGCCCACACACCGCGCCATGAATGCTTATTTTTTTGGTTTGAGACAGAGTCACGGTTTTAGAAAGTTAAGGCTCCATCTCCTTTTGATATTCCTTCTCTATGTTCAGTTCCTGAAAAGATGTCTGCAGGTGCTTCCAGGATGACTTCACAGTGATTGACAGCTGTCAATCATGACACCACACCCCCTTTTTTATTGCATCAAATATCTAGTAAAACAAAACTACTCAGAAATTCAAACACTTGATGAGAACTACATAAAATGACAGAAACCATCTTTGTCTTCTTAAGACTTCTGTCTTATATACAGCTCATCATGGTGCAAGACTTAATGCAAGAACTATACTTAAACCCCACCTCCACCAACACCAGCACCCACGGGTCCCCATAATGAACTGGCCTGGTCACGGGCACTTGAACTACCACCTGACCTGAGAAAAGGATTTTCTTCCACAACTGCCTCAAAGGTTTCTGGTCAATGAAATGACCTCAGCCTGACGAGGCTCGCTGCCCTTCTGTCCTTGCGGGGACAGTTGGCTTGGCTTCCACAAAGACCTCTCACTCCTTCTTTCACACACACACACACACACACACACACACACACACACACACACACATGCACACTCAGGAATACCTGCATATGTGGACGCTCCCTTGTGCATTCCTGTGCCTGAATATTTGGCTGTAGTAACAGGCAGCAGAGAGCGGCACTCTGATTTGCTCCAGGGCTTCGATGAATATCACATGTTATCACACTCACACACTCGTGCACACACACACACGCACACACACACACACACACACACACACACACACTAATCAATCCCTGTTCTTGCAGTGAAAATTGCTTTAAATTGTTGATAATGTGATAAATATTTGTCAGTTGTCCTTCTCAGCTGCACCAAAATACCAGACACAATCTTGCTTCTGTCATTTTTGCTTAACTAAAGCTTTCTAAAATATAATGTTTCTAAAGAATTACAAAATAAATTCAGACCACGGTGAAATGGTTCTGTGATGTCAGAGAGGAAGGTCAGAATCTTTTTTTTCATTTGTGTTTTATTTGTGTGTTTCTTTAATGTTTCTTCTAATGTTTCTTACCTCTGTCAATAATCAATGATGTAATGGACTTTTTTTTTCTTTTGCAGTCGATTATTAAGTTTTAGATCTTCCCTGAATACAGCACCAAGTAGTGTTTGTAGAGGAGTGCTAACTGCTGTGTGATTTTAACATGACAAGCTGCCGTTAACACTCATTTGTGATCACAGGAAAACAAAAGGTGACAGATATTTATCAGCACTTATCACACAGTTGCTGAATACTGATACTATTGCTTTAACAGCTGATTTAAAAGTAGTTTAAATCTGAATCGCAGGTCGGGCAGCCTCAGCGTGATTTGACTGACAGTCTTATGTTATATCATCTGGGAAAAGTTAGTGCATACTTAATAAATAATAACGTGTCTGTTTATGACAGAAAATAACTTAATATGGCATCTTAAGCCGAAATTAGAAATAACATGGAAATCCCTTTATAACTTAAATGAGGAAGCAAGTATCATGGCATTAGAGTAGAAAGGAATATTAAAGAGAAGAAAGTAAAAAAAATCAACTAAGATAAAAGATGGCGAGCGAACAAAAAGTTAAGGTACCAAAACCGAACTAGAGAGAGAAGATACAAAACGAAAGAGAGAAAAACAGAGAAAAAGCGCAGTAATTTCTATAAAACTACAGGTTGTTTTTGGCTTCAAGAGAGCCTGCATCTTAGTGATCTGACTATCAGCCTTGTAACACTCGCACATGAAACACACACACCCTGTCGTGAGGCTGTAATGCATGCTGGTGGTGTGGATTAGCTTCATCTTTAATCATTGTTTTCATTCTGAGCACGCTCTGTGTAAGGCATACCTGAACGCAAAGCGCTGAGCGTTCAGCAGCAGGTTGAATGAAGCGCTCAGCGGGAGGACAGCAGGTATAATTCCACGTCAGGCCCAAGACACCGAGCTCCGGCTTCACTGTGCAACTGGTGATCAGGAAACAGTTCGCTTACGAGGCCTGACTGAACTGATCTGGATGTTTGAGCATTTAGCCAACAACGGTTCGCAAGTGTTCTTGCTCCTCCCATTTTATCCCTTCACTAAGTAAACTAGACCCAGTGGTAGCGGTATCCCATTATGCATTGCACATCAACCAGTGGCTACTCATTAATGTTTCCTCACAATGTTTCGTTCTACAACTTTACAACTGGAGCTGTTTCAGAAAAGACAGATTATTTTTTTAGATACTTTAAAGTGAAAATGTACATTTAGATTTCAAATAAGTGTTCAATATATCAGATGTCTATTAATTTGCTTCACCATTTTCAGAAATGTACATGTTAACAGGGCAAGACTGACCAGTCAGCATCCATACCACCCCAACAAGCAAGCTTTGTTTTATTGCTGGTGGCACTGACGTCTTTTAAAACACCTAAGAGTCTCCAGCCATGCTTGCTGTTGGTGCACTGAGCTAAATGTGAATGTCAGCAAGCCAACTTTACTCACAGTGATGATGCTCACTGTCACACAACAGATGTACAGTGTACAAGTGTACAAGTGTAATCACCTGAACCCTGCTGAGCTGCTCATATCAGCAAGAATGCTGTTGCACCGATGGCAGATTGAACTGCATCCTCTCATTCTCCGGAGTTTGGACTCAACTTGCCAAGTCTGAACTTGGCAAACTTTGTACTGAGAAAGGTCTCGTGTCTTGAAATATTTCTGTTTGAAATTTCTGAATAAAACTTGTGGAGGCAAATTTCCAAACACCTCGTGAGTACAAACAGAAAGTAGTTAATTTGAGCTCAGCGTGAGTGAGAAGTCACCATTATAGAACCTCATCAAAACAGATGAGTTTTATGTAACGCATCCCATGAGCATTATACGGACTCGAGGCAGGTGTGTGACTGCAGTTTGATTCCAAGACTGTGTACTGTCAATATGGCTCTACATTAAATTAATGTTTAATTACCTTGACTGACAGAACTTGGCTGAGATGAGGTGTCCATGTTTGTTTGGCTGTAAAGGCACTTGTGCAATAGTTAACTGAGTCTATGCATTGTAATTATGACTTGGACGTTGTTGTTGATGTTTAATGTCTGAACTCGATAATTACAGTGACTCTCATATGACATGCCAGGCTTTAAAAGTAACTTCTCAAATGCAGATTGTCCCCAGCCTTTATCCTTAAGGTGGTATGACAAAGTTCTCCTTCATTCAACAAGTTCCATGTTCAGCTCCTCCTTTATGCTCCAACCTCAGGAAGCTGAAGGAGAAAGTTTTTTTTTTTGTTAACCCCCACTGTAGCGCTTCCCTCCAATTTGTTGAATTTCTCAAAATGTTCCGTTTGTTAGGCTGAAAAGAAAATCACAGAAAAATCACCATAAGGGCTGCTTTGCATTTTTAATTAAGAAACTAACATATGAATATATTTGCATATTATTGAGTTGCAGATTAAATCATGCATACATAATTAGCGTGCAGCAGCGCTCGTTCGTTCGCCCTCTGCTCTCTCTCTCTCTCTCTCTCTCTCTGCACTGTGCTTACTGTTTTTTCGGCAAGCTGTGGTTCTGATGGATGCCAGACACACACACACACATGCACACATGCACACACACTCACTTCTTCAGACACTCACATCACAGACACACTTACACACCCTCTCCAAACACTTTCGGTACTCTGTGTGTGTGTGTGTGTGTCTCTCTCTCTCTCAGTTTGTTTTTTTGGGGGAAAATTAGCTTCTGATTTTCTCCGTCAGAATTGAGGCCATGTCAGTTTTTTTCATCCTGATTACACCGGAGAGAGAACGAAGAACTCTGTTTCTTTCTTCTCTCGCTCCCATTCCTTTAGTCTGTCAGCCTTATTGTCCATCTATCTCTCCATCTATCAGGTTGATTCAGTCCAAAGTGTGCACACCCACACCTCACATCTTCTCTCTTTAACAGACGTAGAAGTGGAAAAAACGAGACGTGATTTTTAAACAAGCAGCCTGCCAACAATCTGGAGGTATTTACTGACCATCAACAACTAGCTCTGGCCCGCCGACTGCACGCAAAACTCAGGAAGTCCCATTCTCTCACCCGCCCATCCTAAACAAAGCCGAGCTGATACCGAAATGAGCATAACAAATGTACACAAGACGGTTTTGTAGCTGCTACTTCCTCCACCTCCAGCCAACCGCCGAGGTAACACAGTGTTCGAATAGTAACTGGAACATCTATTTGAACTCACACTGCTAATTACTAAACAAACGCGATCGCATTTCTATAGTGTAGTGCTGCATGTGAGTGTTAATTCAGCTTTACTGGGCAGTTCAGAGAGGCAGACAGGAGACAAGGGACTTGACATGCTGAAGTTTTATGATGATTAAAAACACATACATGTCATTTAAAATGGAGTTTTTCACCTGTGTGTCTCCAGGTTTCCAACACAGCGCAGACATCTGTGTATGAATGGGTAGAGGACAGTGTGAGTGCTGCAGGGATGTGAGAACCATGTCGGAGGGACGCTCAGAGACATATCGTAGTAATGTCAAAGAAGTTGATTAATAAAACACAAAGAGGTTTGTGTGTTTCTGCCTATTTGTATACGCCTTGAAAATATTTGGCGCCATCAGCGTTCCCATCATGCTTTGGGTGATGTAATGCTGTCATGTCAGTGAGCCAGATGTGGGCCACACCTGAGCCCCGCTTATTTTCACCTAATATTGTTATTTTGGTGAATCTGAACATCGCATTAGCACTCTGTGTTCGCACCGTAACCACGACGAAAGACACTCCCCTGCCTACTTTTGATACCGAAGGAGATGTCAAAACACACAAAACAAAGAAATGATTCCTTACTTTAATACAAAGTTACAGTTAACCGTGATGGACCAAGAGGAGGGGAACAGTTTTGTTAATCAAGTTGAAAGGTTTAAGTCATCTGCTTTAATTTTTTTAACAGCCCGTACTAAGATTCAGTGAAGTGGCTAAAATTTGTGCAACAGCTGGATGGAAATGTATCCTCACTTGTTTCATACTCACTCACTCACAATCTGCCCCGAAAAATGTGTGTACCTTGATGGTTCTCTGCGTGTGTATGGATGCGTGCGTATTCCTGTTTGCGTGTGTGCATTTGTGTGTGTGTTGCTGCCTGCTCTCGACTCTTCAATCCTGTCGATAACTTTATTGTTTGTAAATTCAGACCTGCAACATAAAAAGACTCAAATCAAAGGCTCACGATAGGAAGTGGCTGTATGAAAGGACAAAGTGCAATTGAGAGTGTGTGTGTGTGTGTGTGTATGTGTGTGTGTGTGTGTGCAAAGTGTGTATGTGCATGTGTGTGAAAGTGAGTGTGTGTGTGTGAGAGAGGGTTCTCAGGCCTTTAGGCCAGCACAGCTCCATGTGTGAGACAGAGAAAAAATAAAGGGAGTTATAGCAAAAATAGGAAGAAAGGAAACAGGAAAGGGTAGAACAGGGGAAGAAATGAAAAAAAGAAAAAGGAAATTAGAACAAAAGAAATGAGGATGAAAGGAAATATGAAATGCTGGTAAAGACAGCGCGGGGAGAGAAAGAAGCTGAGAAAACAGGAGGAAATAAGTGAACTCAGATGACTAAAGAGACAAATAGAGAGATGTAAAGAGAGGGCGAGAGACACTGAGGAGGAGAGGAAAGAGCCGAGAGAGAGAGCGAGACTGACAACTGGGCGTCGTAATGTGAAGGAAAATCCTGTCAGCGTGAAATCAGGATGAAATGTGAGATTATAATTCAACCAGGGATTAACTGTCATCTCAGCACCAGAGAGGAGGAGGAGGTAGGAGGGGGGGAGTTGAGGGAGGAGGGGGAGGAGGAGAGGGGTGAACAAGAGGAGGAAGAAAAGAGTGACAAAGTATGAGGGAGAAAAACGGGAGGAAAAGGAGGGAAACAGGACGGGAGGGAGGGGATTTTATTTTAAGGAAGCATGAAACAGGAAGATGAAGGGAGTGAGGAGGAAGTGAGGAGGGAAGAGATGGACAAGTGACGGGATGAAGAAAGCAGGAGGGAAGGAAAATAAAGAAGAGGAGGTAAAGAGGAGGAGTGGGATGAGATTAAAGAGAGGGTGAGAGAGAGAAGGAGGAGGTTGAGAAGAGGAGGATGGGAGTTGAGAACTTAGAGAGGAAGGATAAAGCGCAGGTGAGGAAGAGAGGAAGAGGAAAAAGAGGAGGATTTTGTCAAGAAAAGAGGGAGGGTGGCTGTTTTTAAAATGATATCTTGTTTTTAAAGTTTTTTAAAACGGCCCCTCTCCCCTTGTCTCCTCTCCTACCTCCTTTTTTATTTCCTCCATACTCCTCCCTTCTTTTCTTGTCTCTCCTTTTTCTTTCTTTTTTCGCCTCTACTCCCCTCTTCCCTTTTCCTTCCCTTTCCTCCGCTCCTTCTCCCCTGCATCATTTTCTCTCTTCTCTTGCTTTTCTACATTCTTCTCCTCTTCACTCCTCCCTCCTTTTCACCTCCTCTTTCTCCACTCCTCCTCTTCTGCCTCTCCTCCACTTGACAGTTGTTTGTTCCTCCCCTCCTCTGTCTTATTTTTCCCTCCATTCCTCCTCTCCCTTTTTCTCTCCCCCTTTCTTTCTCCTCTCCTCTTCCTTTTCCACTTTGTTCCCTCCTTTTTTCCTCTTCTCTTCCCCCTTCATTTCTCCCGTCCTCTCTCCCAGTCTTTTCCTCTCCACCCTCCGTCATTATTTGATCTTCTCCTTCCTCTTCCTTATCCCATCACCTTTTTCCTTTCTTCATCTCCTCTCCCGGTGCTCTCCTTTGAGCACCCTTTCCTTTTTTTCCTCTCCTCCACTCTCCTTCCTCCGCTCCTTCCTCCGCTCCTTCATTCTTCTTCGTCTCCTCTGCAGGTTTGTTGACCAAGCAAGCATCAGACAAAATTAAAAATGCTGCCTCTGCTTCTTTTCCTCAACCGGGTCACTCTTTTTGGGTTCTATATCCCCCCCTCCATCCCTCCATTTCTCCCTTCATTTCCCATGCAGTCTGGTTGGGTACAATGCTGGGAGCCAGCCAGCGCTGCAGACAGATGGTCCACTTATTAGATGTGCATCAGCCCTCCCTCCCCTTCCTGCAGCTCGCTTTTTAATCAAATTAAAGCCGAAAGAAGAGGAGAGAGAGGGAGAGTGAAAGAGAGAGAGGTTTGGGAGGTCTGCTTGCTTGTTTTGGAGTCTATTATTTCTTTGAATAGGATGAATGATGACGTTAATATGAAATTTGTAAGACTGAGCCACTGTCTGACTGTTTTAGTGACTGACTGCATCCTCTCTCTCTCTCTCTCTCTCTCTCTCTCTCCTCCTCACTCAATGTGCCTGTGTCTCTCTCTCTCTTTTATCCATCCATGTGATTTTTTTTTTTTTTTTTTTTTTTAGGAAACTCCACCAATTTTAAGCAAGAAGATCACTTTACTTGTCAGAGTTAATATGACTCAGCCTGTGAAAACAGTTGTATAACGTCTCCTATGGCTCCGGAGCTTTGTCAGTTCTGAGAAAATACCTGATCCAGGGATGTCACTGGGGTTTTGTTGGCTTTGGGACTAATAGACAATAACATAAAGCCTGCATTACAACCTGGAGTTCCAAACAAGTGGACGGGGAGGGTCCAATGAAGACTTGCATGATGGGACATGTAGGATCCAGCGTTTTTGGAGCTTTACTCAAACAGACAAAAAGTCAGGATATGTCTGCTCTGCCTGTTTTAATCTGTATCCTGTCGGTCTGTTAGCTGTAACATTACCACAGCTTGGGTGACGATGTTACTGTGCACGTTTGATTCCAGGCTGCAGAGAGGCCCTCAGATCAGCCAGACTTATTTGGTAGAGAATTATCTCTTTAATCTGTGTGCCGCTCTTGTTGTAGACAGATCCAGAAATGTTCAGGCTCAGTGGAACAACCTGGCTTTAAGTAAGTGGAAATACCACAGCCCTCCATGGCAGACCTGATCGGTGTTGCGTTGGATCTGTCGAGTCGCTATTTCTGGGGCCGCGCACAAGCCTGCGTATCAGTCAGACTTACAGCGGAGACTCTGTGGTATTCTCAAGTTTACCTTTAATTTCCAAGGCGCCATCTGACCACTGCGGATGAAACTTTGTGATCAAGTGGCGAATAAACAGTGGAGCAGCTCCTCACACAAAGTCTCACTTTTAACACAATTATATTTAGACGAAAGGCCACGTTAATCACGCAGCCAGTTGTCCGGGATTTAAGCAACACTGCCAGAAAAAAAAAAAATTCAGGCACTCATTCAGATCAATACATTTGAGGTGTTTATGGTGCCTTCTACTGGCCAAACTGATTTCAACATTTGCACCAAACCTCATCATGACTGAGTCGACACCTGCGCTGCCTTTGTGTCTCTGATCACTGTTACACGTGTCCAGGTCGGCTGTGCTTTGTCACCGGTGAGAGAAAAAGTGTTTACAGCCCGCCTGATCTAAGAGATGACACTGATAACACACACATCCACGAGGCACCACGCCGCCGAGAGCTTGGTGAGCGAGTTAAAAATTGATGACCAGTCACAGCACCACCATCAGGTGGGCGCTGGAAGCAGGTCACCATAGCAACCCACACTGTTGTTGGTTTTTCTGGGAAAATTTTTAAAAGATTTTTATCTTTAGAGTCAAGAAAAGAGCAGCTGTATAGACTTTACACAGAGGAGGACAAGATAAAAATTCATTTAAAATTTTCAGTGCTGAGAACACAGCAAAGAAACACAAAATAACAAAAATTTAATTTATTTCAATATAGAAATTTGATTTGGCCTTTAAATTCATAAAAGGAAAAATTATTTATTTTTGCTTGACTTCCACCAATTAAATTTCACTTTTAACAAAAACACAGGAATTTAACTTTGTTTGAAGAGGAGAGGTGGAGGAGGGATAGAAGAAGCTATAACGTATTTCATCATACATGCCGTGCTGCTGTCAGCTGCTCCAACAGTAAAACTTCAAGTTTGTGAAGAAAACTGAGAGAAACATCTACAGGCCTCTGAGCTGCGACAGCTGAGGATCAAAATTTTGAGGCAGGAAGTCTTTTGGATCTATTTCATCTCATATCATGAAAGAATGGAAGAGGAGAGGACGCAAGGGAGGATGAAGGAGGCGAGAGGAGGAAACAAGGGGAGGGAGGAGGAATAAAGAGAGATGGGAGAAGAAAACAAGGAGAGGAGAGAAGGAGAGAAAATGGGAGGAAATTAGGGAATAAAGAGGAAGTAGGGAAAAGAGAGGGAAGGAAACAAGGGGTGAAGAAGAGGGGAGGGGAGAAAACAAGAAAACAAGGTGGGGGGGGTGAGAGGAAACAGCAGAGGGGAGGAGAAGAGAGCAGGGGAGGAAAGAGGAGGAGGAAAAAGAAAGGAGGAGAGAGTGCTGAACGGGTCTGAAAGTGGTGGAAAAAGTGAATATTCGGCTCAGTTCAAAGGAGGGAGGGAGGGATGGATGACTTTCAGATTTACTGTGGAAAGTTGAAAGAGTGTCAGGTGTGCGCTCACATGTGCGTGCGCTCCTCTCAGCCTCCCTCCGTGTGCAAGCGCTCACGTGTGTGCGCGTGTGTGTGTGAGAGAGAGAGAGAGAGAGAGAGAGAGATAGGGGAGGGGCACCTCTCTCTCTCTCTCTCTCTCTCTCTGCCTACTTTGCCTATATTCCGCGTGCCTCCTCGGCTCGGCCATATGGGAAAATGCAACTGAAGGAATTGTTGTCGGCGATGGGAAAAAAAACGCGCAGGCAGGAAGACGCGAGCGGAGCGGCGAGAGTTTGAGACCATAAGAGATCCGAGAGAAAAAGTTCAAACAGGAGAGGAGGAAGAAGGAGAAGAAGAGAAGAAGGACAGAGAAGGGGCGGGGGGAGCGCGATAAACCCAAAACAGAGAGAGAGAGAGAGAGAGAGAGAGAGAGGGGGGAAAAAGAGGGAGACATTTAGTTTTTCTTCTTTCTGCGGAGGAGAGGAACGATGTATTGTGCGTACACCATCCCCGGGATGACAGGCAGCTCACTGATGTACTACTACAACGGCAAAGCGGTAAGACGCTCCTCCATCACTCCTGCCTGTTTCCTCCGCCAGGGTTTGGGAGTCAGACGGAGGGAGGGAGGGGGGAGTAAAGATGAGAGAGAGAGAGAGAGAGAGAGAGAGGGAGGTGTGAAGGTGAGGAGTGTCGCCTTTTACGCACCAACTTCGCAGCGCGTGGGTTCTCCGCCGCGCGTCAGAGTGCGAGCGGACTGTGAGTCTGTCGGGGTTTATTTTGGGAAAAAAGACAAACAGCGGTGTGTTGTTGTTTATCAGGGGAAATAAAAGTGTGTGTGTGTGTGTGTGTGTGGCAGCGGGGAAAGTGACAGTAGCTGCTGTAGAGTGCTGCAAGGCGGCGCTGGGATAAAAAGGTCGGACTGACTCCTCTGAAATGAGATGAATGTGTTTACAGTGTACAGTGTGTGTGTGTGTGTGTGTGTGAGAGAGAGAGAGAGAGAGAGAGGCCTATTAGAAAAAAATATATTAAACCAAAAAAAAAAAAGGCCCCAAACCTGATTTCTTGTGTTTGTCTCTGAATTTTGCGCGTCGGACGCATCCAGGTTCATTTAGAAATAATCCTCTCTCAGCTTTCTCATTTTGTCTTTGTCTGTCGCTTATTTTTATTTTTTATTTTTTAATGGACCAAATAAGAGCCTTTTCACTGAAATCAATTAAGCTTTATTATTTCTCCGAGGCCAAATGAATTCCATGTGATCTGGGGCTTTATTTGGTTTTGTCTTTCATTCAGGGGCTTGTGGCTTTTCATATTTTTCATTTCCCCCCCAAACCGCCTAAATTGTTGATGTTTTTGTCGTAATTGGGCCTCAATTTGTGCTTTCGGATTATTTATTATAGAAGTTATTTTACTCAGAACCTCAAACATGCGCTGTAGGAAAAGCTGTAAAATAAGTCTGTCCATAAATCTGCAGATCTATCTTATATTAATATCAGTGATTTTTTTGCAGTTAATTATGTTTTTTTTTTATCTATTTGCATGCCAATAAAATAATATAAATTCAGCTAAATCAAATCAGAAGTAAGGAGGTTGGAGGTCAGCACATCTGTCTGTATATAAGTAATGATATAATACTTAGAATTATATTTTTTGACAATGAGCTCCCCGGTGTCTCAAAAATCATAAAACACTGTCTGGATCTGGGAGAAAAATCCACCTGAGAAAGTCATCCAGCAAGTACGGAGTTGTTTGACCTCCTGTGAACCTGTCTGTCCGTCTGTCTGTCTCCCAGTAACCCCCACCTGTAAAACACCAGTAACAGGGTGAAGTGATTTAGAGGGAGAGAGGGGGGGTGAAGTGAAGGCTCGAAATGAGAAACACAGCGTTAAGCGAAGCAAAGGTGAATGAGTTTCACAGCTTTTCTCGCAGAACAGTAGGAACGTCTGCAAGTCGCAGGTGTAAATGAAGACAGAGAGCTGGGATTTCCTACAGATCCACCTGTCACTGAACTGTCTGTCCTCTGTCTGCACGTGTCTCACGTTTGACTCCTAATTGCTGCTTTACACGAATTTAAGAGAAAAGACAGAGGAGGAGACAGTGATGATTGAGGGAAAGCGATGACAGGACAACAGGAATAATCATCAAAAATAAAGAAATCTGTATCCAGATTTTTCAAGCTTTTTTTTTTTAATATTAGTAATAATGCAGCTTCACAATTTTTAAATGAATGATAATCTGAACTGGCAGCATACATTCCTACTGAAGGTGATGAAAGCAGACATTAGCTGCGAATATTTTCCACCAAAATTAGAAAATTTATGCAACAAAACACTGCAAGCTCACATTTAATATTATATATTCTTTGCTTTTTTTTGTAGAGGAAATATATGATTAGAATTTGTTTTTAATGGGGCTTTTTTTGGAGGTTTTACATTTATATGGTCTTTATTTCTAAATGTTTTATGAACTTGATTGGATTAAATTCCTCTGGTTTCATTGATATTTTTCCAATTCTTCTTGCATTTAATCTGTTTTTTACATCCTCTATTTTTATGTATATTTTTAGGACTGATATTTAAAAATGACTGGACGTTTCCTGATGTTTTAATTTGACTGATTTTGTAGTTAACCTGTAGTAATCGGTGTTGAGATGCTTTTCTGTCTGATGTGACCTGCAGCTCTAAACAGAGCCACTGTTGTTTGAGCGCCGACAGTCCTCTTCTGTCTGCTCTCTGCCTGTCAGGTCTCCGTCCGGCCGCCCAACGCTTTGGCCACACGCTGCCCGCCGTGGACTCTGCAGCCTTATGCTTTTTGAACCCGCTCTCTCCCCGTAGTTTAGGGCCTTCTTTGTACCTCGGCAGCTTTGCTTTGAGTCGTAGCTCTTTAGCTGGGCGATGCCACGGGGCACGGCGTGGCACCGCTTTGTTTGGCTGCTGGATGGCACATTGTGCCGATGGTCTTGATCCCATGCCAAGCTCCTTTCCATCTTTGCTTTACCCCCCTGTCTCACTCTGTCTGTCTGTGTCACAGCTTGTTTACACCCGCCGTCCGCTGGCAGAGAGGGAAAAACGCAAAAATAAGAGAAAGGCCCGTAATAAAGTTATGCTGTTTGTCCTCGTGTGTCCTGTTTTCGCAGCTGTTTGGTGGCTTTAGCCGTCTGGGTGTGAGGTGTTGTGGTCATCCGGTGGTTGTGTGAAAGCAGATTCAGGCCGGCCGGTGTGTTACGTAGGCAGGGAAGTGGAGCGAGTGGAAACTGGGGCAGAGCGGTCGAGGTCTGAGCGAGGAGACAGAAAGGCTCGGACAGATCTGCTGCAGCAGCAGCCGACTGCTGCTGCAGCAGATCTGGAGAGACCTGACAGTGAAGAGGCTAAATTGGGGCTTTAGTTTGGGGAGAGTTTGGGGGAGGGCAGAAGGGGAGAGAGGAGGAGGGCGAGGGTAGAGGCCTGAGCTTCGGTTAGCGGCTGTCGGCTCGCTAACTTAAGCTCCAGCGGCTTAATGAGGCAGCAGAAAGCTCGGCTAAAACAAAAGGCCTCATTTAAAGCCGGCCCGGCCAGCCGGCTATTGTTATGCTAACACAGCATTTGAATATTCAGTAAGTTTTAATTAGGAGAGTCCTGAAGCAGCCTGCCAAAATCCTGCAGTCCTCTCTCAATGTGCAGCTACAGGAAACACACACTTTAAACACTTTAAACGGACGATTCTGTTGGTCTGCAATTTATTTTGCATTTGCTGCTTTTCTGCGCCACACTGAATGTGAGAAGATTTTAATTGTTGTTTTTTAATTCATTGCTTTTTTTTTTAAAGTTAATGTGCTCAATTATAATTGGATAGAAAATAACATTTCTTATTCTATCTTTTCACATTAATGTAAAATGAAAATACTCATATGTTTATTCATATGGATTTTCACTTTCAGTTATTGCAAATAACAGTACATTTAAATACATGTCTAATTCCACTAGAAAGAGCGTTTTCTTTAGATTTCACATTTTAGTCCTTTTACTGTTGAACAGCAGAAGCTGCAGTTGGAAAAGCACAACCAGTCAAGAAGAGGTCAAAGGTCAAGGCCAAACTGGGCTGACAGAATTTCTCTCTTGAATAAAAATATTGATCTAATTTTCTCGCTAACATTTAATTTTTAATGTTTTTAAAACTGCAGTGTTTTTTTTGTTTGTTTTTTTTTTTTTAGATGAAATCATGTTTCATCGTGATAATTAAATCTCACCACGACACGGGAACAATTTGGATGATGATGAGGTTTGGATAAAAATTAGTTTCACTGCTTTTAGACAACAAATTCAGAATCAAATGAAAGAAATGATCAGATAATTGCAGTGTTAAATAATGTCAGCTTCATGAATCTGCCTTGAGTCTTGGAATCAGTTTCTGGTGAAAATATTAAAACGACTAAAGAACAGACAGTGAAGCTTTTTCACGCCGGTTGCAGCAAATATTAAACAAATGTTGTGTTTTTTGTGTATTGACATGAGACAGAGAGAAATATATAAAGAGAAGGTTCATTTGTTTGTCACCGTGATTTTTGTCTTTACTTAGCCTTTTTTAACATGGAAGCACAACATGAGAGGACGGTTTTCACATGTTGATGTGTACTTTGTTGTGTATATGAGTAAGTAGACGGTAATGGTGAATTTTAGTATGTGTGTTATCACAAAGCCAGTGTGTGTGTGGACATCCTGTGTGCTCAGTAGGCTGGAATTAGAGCACAGCGTGTTATGCAATTATAACTTTATAAATAGATGCATTGTGTGTGCGTGTGTGTGTGTGCAGGCCTCTATCTCCATCTGCTTGAGTTATTCTGTTTGAACAACTCCAAAGAAAGCCGATTTTATGGCGTGTTTGTGGATTTTTGGGTGTAAATATGTGTGTTCACGTGTCCTTTCTTTGTGCATAAGCATGAACTTTGTTCCACTGTTGCTATGCGTGTCTGTGTGTGTGTGTGTGTGTGTGTGTTTGTGTTTCAGCGTTCTCATTTTCTTCATATTTGTGTGTTTTTGTTTTTGTTTTTTAATAAATTCTAAAAAGATGTTTGTGTCTTTGATGAGTGTGTGTTTGTACTTGTACTAGCCTTCTGTTTTTCAGTTCTGAGGCTGAACTTCTCTCAGTACACCAGGTTAAAATGAAATCCTTAAATAAAAGGCTTGTGTTTGTGTGTGTTTTTGTTTTTAAATGTGTGTTTTTAAATGTGTAGTGTGTGTGTGTGTGTGTGTGTAGTGTGTGTGTGTAAATTATAATAGGCTGTTTCCATTCTTCATACAGGGATAAAAAAGGATGAACAAAATGACATTAACATTTGTTTGTGTGTGTGTGTGTGTGTGTGTGTGTGTGTGTGTGTATCACCCCTCTGTTCTGTGCTGGAAGATAAAAATCAGTGTGTGTTTGTTGTGTATGTTCCAAGTACTTTCATACACTCTCCTGAGCCTTTCTTCGTATGCGACACTAAACACATTTATGCTTAAAAATGAGAGTGTGTGTCTGTGTGTAAAGTGCTCTTTCTCTCCACTGACGTAAAAGTGTGTGTGTGTGTGTGTGTGTGTGTGTATCTGCATGTGTTGTCCGGTCGGTTGAAGCCTGACACACCGTTCAGGCTTAAACTTAATCCTTCTGTATCAGATTATCTGACACTGATGCTGCCCATACACACACTGATACACAAACAACTGAAGCACACACACACCACACACACAGACACTGCAGTAGTCTTGACACACTCCTAGTGTTTTATTTTGTTTTGTTTTGTTTTTTCACAAAGGAAGTCAGTAATAAATGACATGGTGATGCATTTACTGACCACCTTTATGTGATGATATTCTGTCTCATGGAGGTGTGTGATGCCTTTTACTGATTGTCTGGTGTTGTGTCATGTGCTTCACAATTTCTTTGACATTTATTCATTACAAAATTTAATCAATCATTTACTATCAGTGAGAAACATTTATTGGATTTGGTGCAATATTTAAAAAAAATATCTGCCCAGCTGCTAATAAAGAGACATTTTCTAATTTTATTTTGCATATTTGTTTTTTTCAGCTTTATGTTAAACTGAAATCCATACGTTCTTCGTACACATTTGTAGTGTGGATTAAAGTGTGTTTTGTAGAAGCACAATGTTTAGTCATTTCAGTATTTAGCCATGGAATGGAGAGACTTCTCTCTCTCTTTTTTTTTCACGATTTCTTGTATGTTTCTGCTCTTCATTACTAATGTAGGGGAAAGGGTAATTAGCAGGTCATTAGTGATGTCACAGTTGTCACATGTTTGAAATATAAATTTCAGAGTGGCTGATGAAGAGCTGATGTATTGATGATAATGAGACATTTTCTTGTTTAATCTTGCATTAAAGTATAAGAATGCTTTTATCCATATATACGTGCTTCGCATGCACTGGCATTGTGTTTTTTTTTTTTTTAAACATAGTTTGGTTGGTTCTGGTTCATTTGCTGCAAATGTCTGCATGTTATTAAGTGCTGGTGTTAAAGTGAGGTTCATCTTTACTGTTTCCTTCCCATTTTTAATGTGTGGTTTTAGGTGAGGGGTTAATGCAGCCTCACTCTGTGTCATGTTAAAATGTCGGTCGTGAGATTTAAATGATGATGATGATGTTATTGGTTATCAGAGGTGTATAGAAAAGTAACATCAAGTTTATTTGATTTTATTATTATTTTTGTTTCATAGCACTTTACATTTACATGCAGTGAGAGGAGGTGGGCTGAAGTGACAGTAAGGCAGCATGCAGCCTGTATGATTAAAGGCCTGAACATTTTTAATTTCTGTTTCAGTCTTTTTCCCTCACATGGTATTAATAAACTTTTATCATATCTTATTTTATAATCCTGTTTCAGGTGTACTGTACTTTTACTATTAAGGACATGTCTGCACAGCCTCCAAATATACTGAAATTAATTCTAAAAATATTGGACTAATTATATTGTCTTGGGTTTTCTCAGATTTTGTTTTCTTTTTTGTCACAATCAGCTGACTTCTTCGGCAGCAGAATCAGAAGTCATGAAGAGACCTTCCATGCACTTAAAATACCTCGCTTTATAAGGAGAGCATTTGGCCCACACTGAAACACAGCTCTTATTCAACTTAAAATATCTCAGTATTTATTGAAACATTTTCTACGAGTGGCTTGCATGTCAACCGAGAACAAACCCCAGGTGTAAATCTATTATCACAAGTAGTGAAATCTTCAAATATAAATCCATGTAATATATCCATGTAATCCAGAAATTTATTCTGTACATTCACAAACCTTTAAAATACCTACAAAGACAGTTCTTACCACAGAATTCCATTTAAAAAATCTATGATGAACTTCAGGAAAAGATAAGCTGGGAAAAGAAATCCTACAAAATATGCAATATGATTTAAATTCTACGAAACAATAATGCACGTTTTTTGGTGTGTGGTAACCTGTCTTCATTTTTAATTCTTCCATATTTCCTGTATTTTATCAACACCTGACTTGAAATTATTCTATTTTGACATTTAACTCTGATTTATCTGCTGATACATACCTTTATATTTACAGTGTTTTTACAATATTCATATTTGGTGTAAGAAAGCTTTTATTAAGCCTTAATCGAAGTTCTGTACACCTAGAATACTGATTGTAATGTGTCTGAATGCAAATTTGTCAGCTAATTCAACAGCTAAAATAAAGACAAGATCTGCTGTGTTTCTCTGATAATATGCAGACTGTGTGACGATTTCTCTCTCTCTCTCTCTCTCTCTCTCTCTCTCTCAATCTCTCTGTCTTTATAAACCCTTGACTTTAATGTGCAAGGTCGCAGCTGCCAAAGTGATGTGCACGCATAGAAACACACAAACATAGTCAAACAGCGAGTCATCCGTGTGTGTGTGTTTCCCATAAGGGAAGGTGGACTGTAGCAGAAGCAGAATGGCTCAGCATTCTTTGGATAGCTGGGAATTTCCACCCTGACCTGTCCACGGAAAGAGAAGCCCTCTGTCTCTGATTCGCAGGTTTGATTATCTGACTGAGCATCTGCCAGCCCGATCAAAGCTCTGAACATCAAGGTCAGCTGGCAGACGGGGACAGGCGGCGGCAGCGGCAGTAAATGCACACACCGTAATAAGCCCTCTGGCAGCCATGTTGGAGGTTCTCGATACCGTGGTGTCAGTGACTGTGACCTGCTGATTGGCTGTCTTTGGTGAACAGGTTCATTTCTAGCCATTTCTCATTGGGAACACATCATTTGATCACTGCTCTAACCGACAGATACATGTTCAGACGTCGCACATCTGATTACAATGCTAGACAATGGATCTAACTGAAGTTAATGCTAGTTTTCATTTACATATGTGCACTAATCACCAGACATGCCACACATTTGCTATGTGAGGCTTGCAAGGGCTAATGCCAGCTTGAATGACAATATACATTAACTAGTGTGCTACCCATCCATTTCTTTTATTTAATGGAGGGAGCTGTTGCTGTGTGTGTGTATGTGTGTGTTGGGTTGTAGTTGTTGTTTAGAGGTTTAGCTTTGGAGAATTTATTATATGAATCCAGCAAATTGGATCAATTCAGCGTTGGATTGATTTTGGATCAGTTCAGCAGCTGTGGTGCGCCGCTCTGATCTATTCCACAGTAACAGACGTTTGTGCTGAACCGAGGCTCGTGGGTATTGTAGTATGGCAAACTGCAAAAAAAAAAAAGTAACACAAGTTCAGCCAGTAAATTACGCATCTTGAGCACACTGATGTTTGCCAGTTTACACCAGCGGCTGTGCTAAATTTACTACTTTTGAACTGCGCTTCAGTCATGCGAGATGCCATTTTGGCTTTGGATTGAATGAATGGAAAAGAAGGGGAACATCAATACTTACTAATACTAACTGTGACATTAGGAAGGCTATAAAACAACTTACTAAATACTTGTGGCTACTGTGTAGATGCTGCTGTTTTGCAATTAGGCTGCTAATAATCGCTACTAAGAAGAAATTTATGTGACTTAATATGTAACTTTTTTACAATCTTTTGATTGTATTGAAAGAAGTAACAATGTATTTGTACCACAAGATTTATTCTGTTCTTTGGACTGTTGTAAAACACTGTACTACAGGACAGTACATTATCACAGCTGGGAACAGTGGTGATTTTCTGTGGCTGATTTGCTGTTTTCTGTGTGTGTGTGTGTGCGTGTGTGTGTGTGCTGTGTGCTAAAGCCTGTTCTCATATGTACTAAGCACAAGCTTCACAGCACAAGGCAAGCTTAAGTATGTTAACATTTTTGGCGAGAGAATAAAGAAAAGCTAAAAGTGCGTGTGTGTGTGTGTATGTATAAAACCAGGGCTGACACACTTGTTCACAGCAGAACCCCTCTGAGTGCGCGCAGACACATTTACACGCACATAAAACCTACCCAGTCTTCATTATCAAAGTGGAAAATGGGGCTGTTGTCATTTTGTTAAGTGTGTGTGTGTGTGTGTGCGTGTGTGTGTGTGTGCGTGTGTGTGCTTTAGTGGGTCAGTCATGCTGTGGTGAGCTGTTAGGGATGCTGCATGGACCGGCTGATAAACACTGGACAGCTGTCACACTTTAAACAACAAGACAACAAAAGTGTAACACAATGCAGCACAGCGCGGCTGAGTGGCAGTCATCGTGTGCCTCGGCTCAGACAGCTAACACATACTCTGTCAGCGGTTTGGTTTCAGTGGCAGCGACAGTTTGTGTGAAGATCACACAACTCAGTGTTCAGAGAGGTGGTTGGTGTTTTTGTGCCTTTGGTGCTGTTGGCCCTATTATGGTGCCTTCAGGTGCTGTTGTGTTTATACAGTATCCATTTTACTGTAGCATTCACAATTTAATGAGGTGAAGTTATGTGATAGAGGAGATAGAAGGTATTAAAAAAATAATTTGAGGGGACGTCTATGTTTATGTCTTTACTGTTTTTTCACTAACATTATTCCTAAAACATATTATTTTATTTATTTGGTTGATGAAGGTCTGAATTGGAGCATTAATAATTTTTTCGATTTATTTTTATGTTTTGTTCTGTTTTTTTTGTCAGAATTAGTCAGTTTCTTTTGCTGTACAATCAGAAATTTTGAAACAAATGAAATTTAAACTAACCCCATCTACAGAAATTCTGTATCTATATAATGTTCTGCACTATAAAAGGACATTTAATTGCACTGTATTGCACTGGATAATCTTATCTGCTGTTTGTCCTAAAAAACCAACTTAATCTTTACGGATCAGGGCATTGAAGAATAAGTAGATATTTGTAACCCCCTCTCAACATTACCTCTGTGGCGTCCTCAGTGAAATGGTGTTTTCGGTCTGGAGAATTGCTCTCCAAACCCCTGCAGTGTTGTGCCGTGCTCCATGTTAGTTTGACTGACCCATGAATGAAACGCAGAGCACATGACACTTTTTTTTTTCTTGTTTAAGTGGGCTAGTATGTGTGTAGACTGGGCTTTCACACACACACACACACACACACACACACACACGCTGGGACATTGTGGCGATCGCCAGTGTGCTGCATGCTGAGAGAAGCGTTGGTTTGATGCCCATTTTTGTCCCATGCGTTGGCACTGCCAGGCTACATGCAAATAGGTCACACACACACACACACACACACAGGGAGAACAGAGCCCAACAATTTGGGGCTCCATATCCTGCTGTCACTGTGTAAATGCTTGACTCTGCTTCTTCTGAATGAAAAGATGAAGCTGCTTTTACCCTTAAATTCTATCTATCTATCTATCTATCTATCTATCTATGTAAAAGAAAAGGACGTACATGTGATCAAACATCTGGTCGACTCTTTGCTGTCTGTTTTCACTCTCCTTCCTTTTAGATTTGTTTTATGTTGCTGTACTCAAATGTATCTGAAGCCAACAGCATCACTGCTCACACACTCTGCATGCACGCACACACACACACACACACACACACACACACCCATCAATAGGCATGGTGATAGATGCGCTCCAGCTTCCATACATGGTGTTTGTTTTCAAAATGGGGCTAAGCTATACCTGGTTTTGGAAAAAAGAAAGAAAGAAAGAATGAAAGAAAGAAAGACAGAGAAATGAAAGAGGAGGAATGAGTCAAAGACAACAAAGAGAAATAAAGGATGATATAAAGAAAGAACAAACAGAAAAGAATTCTGCAGCTCTGGAGTGCTGAAGTAATCAGCTCTTTGATCTCGTCCCTTTATTATTCCAGTGTGGGCCAAATAATGCAGTCCTGATTGTGTTGCTGGCAACCAGTGAGCTTCCATATGTTGGCTATTAGAGGCTCTTACCGGCTGCGTCTCCACTCTGCTGCTGAAAACGGCTTCTTCGGCAGTGGTGTTTTGAGAGGTCATAGGTTCAGGTTGAGGAAGAGGAAATATCTGGAATAATATAATTGATTAATGACAATATTTTTTGCTCTCGAGAGTGACTTAGATAAGGGAACGCAGTGGAAAGATTTTTTTTTAAATGTGTTTCACAGGGAAAACTATATTAATTGTGTACATGTTGTCACCAAAGCAGAATGCAAAGATGTTTTTCTTTATGTTTTTGCCATATTGGAGACTTTCTGAGCCAAGCTGAGCTCTCCATGTGTTGACTTCCTCCACTGCTCTACCACACCTTTGGTAGATTTTTGATGCATTTTGTGTATAGGATGCAGATCAGATTGAAAGTCACTATTTAATTACTTCCTAAAGGACAGATTATAATCCCCTCCTCTCTACATTAATCGATGCAACACTAGATCAGTGTCTTGTATCTTGTAACTCTATATATACAAAATATTCTTCGTTTTTTTCTTTATATGTGCGACCTCTAATCAAGTTTTGAGTTTGAAAAGGATAAACTTCCAACTTTTGATGACCTCCACCTTGTCTGACTGCCTTTTAATTCACTTTTTGTAAGTCGCTTTGGACAAACGCTTCTGCCAAATGCATGTACTGTGGTGTAAATCACTGTGATAAAGGTTTATAGTGGACGTGGTTCTGGCAGGTGCGCGTTGCTGAACACATTACTGAGCATTTCTTCAACTTGCTGTCTTCTCTACGAACAGTCTCCACCACCAGCAGTAACTTGCAGGAGACAACACAAGCAGTCTAATGTGTTTGCTCACAGTTCTTGCACAGTCTCCACGTGACATCTCCCCAAACTGTAGTTACATTTTTGAAAAGATCCAACAATACATAAATCTTCTTTTAGCTAGTTTGCCGTCACTGATGTACTAATTTTAATAATTGACCAGTATGTCTTTAAATACTTTGAATTCAGCATGAATAGTCCTGCTCTCTGAGGTTGATTCTTAATTATTTTAATCCTCCTGACTTTTCTTCCTGTGCCACCATGAGGCCAAAGTGACCACTACTTGACCATCAGTTGGACCAGCTTCACCATTACTATCTTGCCCCTCAAGAGGCTGTCACAGCTTCATCATTAATTGGTTGTTTGTTCTGTCCCACACTTATTGTTGCTGTAATTTTTCTCTTTTTATCCATACGTTATTATTTTCTTGCCAGAGACAGGCAGTTTTCAGGCCCAGTGTAAACAGGACCAGAGAGCAGTGAGTCAGTCCACACAGGAGGCCGATACTCTAATCCTTATTAACATTTTTATGGATCACCAGGCTGAACGGGATCAGAATCAGATGTTCAAAGGAACCGTCTGCTCCATTTGAACTAGTTAAGGTGGGCTTGATTTAAGCTGTCAGACTCTTGGAACGACCTCTGAAGTCGTAACATCTCTGGAGAAATAAGAAGCATCGAGCGCTCCGCATTCTCTGGCTTCTATTTGCTGATTTAAGGTTGCTCCTATCTCCCAAATATTTTGTGTATCAGCTTCAATTTTGCTCTTTGTGACTTTGAACTGGGATCAAACAGAAGTAAAGGGTTTGAAAGTGGTGGATTGTGATAAAGCTTTGCAGAAAAGGATGCGCAAATTTAGATCAGATGATACGAACAAGTTTAGAAAACATTTTCCGCTAACTGACCGTCTCATCTGTCTCTGTTTGCATTTATAACTCCATCTCACATAACTGTATTGTGTTTAATGTTTTTTTTTCTCATGTTTCAGCCACCTTAATCAGATTTTAAAGTTACTTTTATATTTTGTAGGTCATACCTGGAGCGTGAAATACAAAAGAAATCAGAATTTCAAGAATTATGATTTATTCAGCAAAAGCATGTCGTTGTAGTTGTCAGTTATTTTTTTCAGTATTTGGTGAGCATTAGGACACACACATTCAGCACCTCTGAGGCGGGTTTCTGTCCTGGATCCTTTTTAAAAAAATAACTTTGTCTTCATACGCATTCAATTGAGATGGATTTTCTTTTGTCCAATCACTCGTGCTCATGAAATGATCCAGTCAGTTTTAACCTGTACGTCACTTTTCAGGTTTGTTCAAACTTTCTGGTCCGTCAGCACCATCAAACCGAGCTGAAAGACCTCGAAATGTTTTCGGCGTGTACATGTATGAGGATGACACAAAGAGATCCGGTGATGTAACGCAGCGGCCGGATGGTCTAATGGCTGCACAGCCTCTCTCAGCACGCAGAGGTCAAGGGTTAAAATCCCTGTGAGCCAAAACCACGAAGATGAAGGATTATTATTAATGTATGTCAGTGTGTTTAGTGCTTTAGCACTCCCGCTCTCTAAGTGTTGCTGCGATCTGCTTTTACTGCAAAACATTTTTTACAGAATTGGAAGTGTACTGAGCTGGAAGTGTTTTTATTTGAATGATTAAAACTGAAAATGGCTCTGACTCAACATGGAAAGTTGAAGCTCAGTCTTTAATTCATTTTAAAAGGTTGAGAAAAAACAAAAAATGAGCTGACTGAAAAACTCAAATCGGCCTGTATCAAAATTCTTTCATTATAAATTAATGAAACATCGTAAATGTACATTATTTATTGTTTGCTTATTGCTGACTTGTTATTTTTATGTCTTTTTCGGTTAGCTTGATAGTTAGAGGAGAATATCCTAATGTGTGACATGACGGAAGCTCACACTGATTTACTGTGCAGCCGCGTGAGACTTGATTAGTGACAGGAACAGATTAGTTACAATAGTAACAAATACAATGAATATTACATATTTTCATTTGCATTAAATTTTAAAATGATTTATTGTCATGACAGATTTACAGCCCTCTAAAGCAGTTAAGCTTCTCTTAATAAGCACTGTTTGTTTTATTAAGAAACTAAAGATTGTTTAGTTTTATCTGAGAAACTATAATTTGGTGTTATTCAATGAAGATCATATTTTTTTATGGAAGTAACCTGAATCAGCAGGTGAACAGTGTTTGTGGTAGTTGCTCACTTATTGCGGCAGCCATCTTAGTGTTTGGTTTGGGTTGGTTTATGTGCTGGATGCTCTGGTAGCCAGCTTGCATCACCGTGGCAACGGGATAACTGTGACCCAGCATCCCACCGGCAGCCATGCTCGCTGCTCCCCACTCTCCGTCTGCACCCTCTTCAATAATTAACATGCCACGGCAGCCATCTTAGCTTTTGGCTCAGCTTAGGAGCCTGCCGGCGTGTTGCCTCGGCAACGGGGTCCCTGTGACCCAGCACTCTGGTGACGTTGGTCGTGTTGCAACACACTCCAACTTTCTGAGTTGGAATCCATAAATCTGATTCAAATGCCACGGCAGCCATCTTAGAAAAGGTGATGGAGACGGTGAAGATGAACCAGGATGAGACACACACACACACACACACACACACACACTCAGATCAGATCAGAGCCATCCATGTGCACACATATATTTAGGAAAACATTTCATCACAAAACAGTGTTATTTAAGAAGGAAAATATAAACTTCTGTAAGCCTTTTTGCATTCCCACCTGTCAGTATTTTAAAGCAGAGTTTGTCCAAACGTCCTCCGTGTATCCAAGATGACCTTCGTGACTGTATGTGTCATCAGTTTCATTTATTTACACAGTGATTATTTATTTATGAAGCTTTGTTTGGGAGAACAGTGTGGACAGACGCCAAGTTACAAAACAACCACAAGAAAATTAAGTAAAATGAGAGACAGAAATTGATCTCAAACGCAACCAATAAATGGACCCTGTTAGAAGAGTGATAAAGGAAGGAATCAATAAGAAATCAATCAAAAAGGAATAAATGAAAATTATAAAAACAGATGACATTAAATCATCTTTCAGCAGTGTCGTCCTCTTACGCTATCTTTAAAAAGAGAAATAAAACCATAAATATTCATTGAACTTACTGAAACTTACGGGATGTGTGTGTAGCTGCACACACACTTGCTGCCTCCTACACTCTTGTTCTCACCCTGACAGCTTGGCTGCCGCAGAGAGCAGAGGTCTCATTGGCCGCGTGCCCTGCAATGGGCGTTTTGATTGGCTGTCGGGCCGGCTGCCACCACGCCAGCTGAGAGAACACGTTTGTATGTGTGCGTGTGGCGAGTGTGTTTGTCACGGTGGCAGCAACAACAACCAATGAAAATACTGTCCTCTCTCTCGTCTCCTTCTCTTTGTGTTTGTCTCTTCTCCTTCTTTTTCATTTTGGGATTTTTACTTCTCTTTTTTCCCTATACATCTTCTTCAAATGATGATTATTAGCAAGTGATGTTCTTTGGATTTTCAATCATTGGAGATCTGATGTCAAGGGTCAGTTTATTTATCAGCATACATTATTCATTTTACCCGACAAACTATTTGGAAACTTCCACAAATGGGTGCATTTCATCAATCAGCACTGTTCAAGTGAAAAAAAGTCCCCCATAATACGCTGTGTGTCTCTCTAGGATGACATCTTTGTTCGTGCCTTCTAAAACTTGAGCCGTACTTCTGTAATGTACGGTTTCAACAGCTGTGTCATGAAGCAGACGCAACACACTCCCTTTGTACGTCTGTGGGGTAGAGTGTGTCAGTGAATCTATGACGGACGCTCCTCTGCAGAAAAATCCCATGGAAATGTTCCCTCTGCGCGTCTCTCTGAAACTTCGAGATTGTTGTTAATTACTTCATCGGTTTATTATTTATAAAAAAAACACTTAATGAGCTGTCAGACAGCCAACTGGCTCAACACCAACGCTTTACCTCTGCAGTGTGTTTCTCTCTTGTCGGCCCTCTTCCTCTTTTTAGCTTCCCGTTGCCTCCTGCGACAAAGACGATGCATTCTTTTTTCTTTCTTTCTTTCTTTCTTTCTTTTCTTTCTTTCTTTCTTTCTTTCTTTCTTCTTCTTTTTGCTCTCGGAAGAATGCGCATAGATTAAACTGATGAAGCAGCAGGGTGTGAGTTCAAATCCCTGGTTAACACACTCTTCCGTTGCGCCCTTGAGCAAGATGCTGGAGGTTTCTCAGTGGCAGGTGGCCTGACCTTTGACCTCTGACCTCTTAAGGAAAGTGGCAGTGGGGGGAAAAAGTACACATTTCTCCTTTAGGAATCAGCTCAGTCCTGCATAAACTCATCACACACGTACACACACACGTACACACACACACACACACTCTGTATATCCTCATCTGTCTCAGGCCAAACAAGAACAGACATGTGTGTACAGAATTTAGATAGGATCAGGTTTTGAATTCTCTCAGTGGGGATCCACACTCAGCATGTGTGTGTGTGTAAAAGTGTGTGTGTGTGTGTGTGTCATGCGTGTGTGTGTGCATCTCTTTTCACCTCGGACTTCCATATCTGTATCTGCCATTATCTGATATAAACATTTATCTGCCTGTATGTATGTTCCTGTCTGTCTTCCTGAAAACTGTTCTTGTGTTTGTATGAACGCTGAAAGCAACAATACACCGAGTCAGATTCCATTTATTTGAACACACACTCGGCCAGTGAGGCTGATTCTGAGCTCAGCACAAAGAACCAATGAAAACATGTTGTTTCGTGTTTATTGAACAGGGTGAGAAGTAGAAATATAAAAATTAGACATTGTGGTTTTAGCAGCGGGTAGCGGTGGAGTTTTTGTTGACCAACAGCTACAGGGTGGTGTGACTGCATTTGGTTTTCAGATTGAAATTTGAATTCATGTTAAATTTTAAAGAACACAGACAATGAAGGTCCTCAAAAGTAAAGTCACACAAAGCTGTTTGTACATCTGTCTTCTATTTATATCTGTTTGTTCATAACCAGGCCTCTGTGTGTGTGTGTGTGTGTGTGTAAAGTGTGTGTGTGTGCGTGTTGAAGCATGTTTTTTATTTCCGTGTGTTTTCTGTTTTCGTCTTCCCCATTCTGCCTGTCAGGACCCTGTGTTGGTCGAGGCGGTTCTCGCTAACGATCGCTGGCAGCAGTCGGCAGCATGTGGCAGTAATTAAATCAAAGGAAATTGGTGAAAGAGAGAAGAGGAAAAAACGTCTGTGTGGTGACTTTGCCAAAAGAAAAAAAAAGTCCTGGTGTTTGAAAGGAAAATGGGAGGGTAATAAAATGAGTGTGGAAGAGACTCGTAAAGAAAGAGCCGTCACCTGTGGAGAAATGTTTTTGTTCTCCGGCCTGAAAACCTGCATGCAATCACACACGCACACACACACACACACACACACACACACACATAAGACAGTTCTCACGTGTGCCGACAGACGCACACAAACCGCCTCAAGTTATTCACTCGCACAGATGGGGAAAGCATGCAGTCACACACATACACACACAAACACACACGTAGAGGTGAGACTCTGCATAAACACATTTACACACAATAGATTTGGAACAAAGTCAGCTATTTCTGTAAAATCGACAGGAACAGATACATCTAGAGAAATAATAATAATAATTATAATAATAATAATAATCATGAAGCTATGGAAAAATCAATTAAAAAAAAAATTGAAATGTAAAAACTAATTTTGATTGATCCACTTTATCCAACATCTGCTCAACATCCAACAATTTTATTTGTCTTTAATCATTTGTCCTTAATCAGCCACAAATGGGAATTTAAAACTAAATGGCAGGTTCTTATGTATGTGTGTGGATTTGTAATTATTATGTGTGTGTGTAGAGTCTTATGTCACAGCAAAATGCATCTTTAACATAAAAAATAATGAAATCCTAAAACTGTAGGGGCCCAACAGCCCCATGTGCCCTGCATGTAAGTGGTTTTGGGTAATGAGATTATTTGCACAGCCGTAAAGGAATCTGAACCTTAAAGTGTAATTTCGAGTGAAGTGAGTTCTGCTTTATTTCTCAATCAAGTGTTCCTGTCTGACACACAACAAAGAAACAACTGAAGCCAGGAAGTATTCATCCAGCTCAAGAGTACTGGGCCACATTTTCCACAAGCGTCTCTGAGGCTAAGATGATTGTGACATCCATGGATATTCTTAAACTTAAAGCGTGTTTCCCAGAAGCATGATCATTTATGGTAAATGGTTCATGTGTGCATCCTACCCACTTATGTAACTGTAGGTTTTATTATTGCTGCTCATTTTAAAGTCTTTTATCATGATCACTGAAGCTCTCTGTTAAGTGACCTTTAGCATAAATTGACCAGATTAAACGTGCTTTGTGCAGTTGTTCATCCACCTCCTCCGTCATGCTCCCTCTTTTCATTACAAACTATATTAACACCTTCTGTTTGAAATGCCGCTCTCCTGTTGTCAGCTTCCGTATCTTTTCTTTTGACTGCACCTTGTTTGTCGTTTGCTCATACAGTAAGTCAAACACAGAGAAAATGACATAATGATGTCAGTCTTACCTATATATACTGTAGGTAAGACTATAGTATATATATATATAATTATAAACTATAAGTTGAAAGTTAAAACAGGTCTTTGTTATGATTTTTTTCATATTTAAAAAAATAAAACTCAAAAAGATAAATATAATGTAAAAAATGTTACAAAAGATATTGCTGTTACTGGGAAATAATATGAAAATGTGTTTTTCATTAGATTAATGGTGATGGGAATACATGTGTGTGTGTGTGTGCGCATGTGTGTGTGTGTGGGCGTGTGTCTGCGTGCGTAGTGATGGAGGCCTCAATGCTCTGAAAAGCCGCAGTGCGATTAGTTATTTCCTTCCTCTGATGGGTATTTCTCCTCTTGGACACACACACAAAGACACTTACTCACACACACTCAGTCCCAGACCTCTGGCTATTTCCTGTGTCAGGGGGGACATTATAAAGCCACATTATGTTCACTGTGAGCCTCCATATTCCCCCATCACTGAAATCATCCTGTGTGTGTGTGTGTGTGTGTGTGTGTGTGTGTGTGTGTGCGTGCTGCGCCTGTATGTGTGTGTGCACTGTGTGTGTGTGTGTGTGTGTGTGTGTGTGTGCGTAATGTGTGTGTGTGTGTGTGTGTGAGAACAGCCAACTCAATTTCCCAGGAAAAGAGATGTGAAAGGCCGTGATATTATACACACACACACACACACTCAGTGGATTAGTTTGATGTGTTTCAGAGACACAGATCATCAAACAACTTTAACAATACATCAGCGGACAGCTGCAGTATTGATCTTTGACCAGGAAAGTACAGATTTATAGATCACTTTCCGTATCTGGAGGAGAAATCATCAGGAAACTCTGGAACGTTTTTCTCGTCTTTGAGTTGCTCACTTCTTTTTCTCTTTCTTTGATTTAGTTTGATCTTTTTTCCTTCATCTGTGGTTCTTCTCACCAGAAGAATGACAGCATCACCTACTGTCTTGTATTCAAATGCTTAAAATGACGTATGTTTATGTTTACCTGACTAATTATAGCTAAACGACTGCCAGATACCTCTGTGACGTTCCTGTATGCACCAACAACCTCTCACAGATTAATCATTTCTAACAGCACTGACAAGTCACCTGTTTAGTTTTGAAGTTTGAAACTTTTTAAGATTTGGTTACATCAAGTCAATTTCTCAAAATCTTAAAATAATTTCTCTTTATATCCTGTAATGTTAAGTTCTTTTTTTTTTTTTTCTATTTTCTCTGTAAGTTCTGCAGGGTTCTTTATGAAGTTCTGGACTGTCCCACCACTTCTACACTACTTTCAAATAGTGAGCTGGTCGTATCAGAGAGTGTGTTGTTGCTCCAAAGGTTTGTTCTGCTGAGTTCACCGTTGACTCCAAACAGTCTGTCACTGTGAGAATATCCCGCTGTCGGGTCTGAAAACGCTCCAATCAGGTCCAGAAATGGAATCCAGAATGTTCTGTCCTCTTCGCAACATCACTGTCATTTACTGCTTCCAGACCTCTGAACCACCGCCCTCTTCTCGAAACAGATCAGAGCAGAGTGTACGTTAAGATCAGGGAGGTCATCACATAGATACATTCATGACAGATGGCAACAGAAACATGACAGATGAGACGGTCAGAGCCGTACATGCTGTTTTAGGTCCTCGTTCTAAAATAACGACATTCAAACATTAAATTGACTGCCCCCAGTTTAAAATGAGGTTGCCTGGATGGATACGCCCCCCCTCGCTAAAACACAGCGTCATGCTGAATGAGTTAAGTCGAACAACCTAGAAATTTAGCTTGATTATCAGGCTAATGTGTGAAAAAACGTTCTACACCAAATATACAGATATTTGTGTATGTGTCTTTTAGGGCAGCAGCATCTAGAAATCAAGTGAGACCTAAACATCAATGAAATATTTAAAAAGCTGAGAGTGGTCGAAAGGTTTGATAAATTGCTGGACAGTCAAACAGATATGGAACAAAACTAGTTTCAAAATATACTGAAGGGTCTTTTCTTCCTAATTTAACAAATGAGGAGAGAGACAGAGACTGAAGGGAAAAATAACTAAAGTCTGACAGTCCACTGTGTGTGTGTGTGTGTGTCTGTGTGTGTGCGTGCAAGAGAGAGAGAGAGAGAGAGAGAGGGAGCAGTGTCGTGTCGTAAGTCAGTCAGTGTCGTTCTTCTACCTCAGAAGCTGCTCCAGTGTTTGGCTCTAATCCTTTTTTCTGAGGGTCTGTTGAGTTTGATGGAGGGGGCGGGGTTAGCAGTGTGGCTGCACATCAGAGTCAGGCAGCATGACTGCAGGGAGGAGACGCGCTACGAAACAAACACTCCTTTTGCAGGGATGGATGGAGACGTCAGGAGGAAGATAGGAAAAAGTCTAAATGGTGACAGTTACTTCACAGGTGCAGAAATTATATTTTCTACTCTGACTAGCTGATGAATGTAGCTGAATACACACACTGCAAATACATTGACGCTTTATGTCAGTACACACACTCAATCCACTCTACAATACGTATAGACGAGGCCACAGAAAACACACACACGCAGTCTTAGAGTTAATTCAGTGTAATTAGTGGTCAATTAAAGCGCTGTGACTTCACTGGCTGTCTGACTCTTTGATGTTGTGGCTCCTGGCGAGACCAGACGCCATCTTGAATTCATTTACAGGCCACAGTGTAAACACACCACACAACTGGACCGTCTGCTTCTTTTCTTTTTCTGCGTCTTTCTTGTACTTTATTTTTTACCGATTTGTTTGTTTTTCTTTAATTTGCTATTTCACTTTTTTTTTTCTTTTTATGCAGACGTGGCTTGTTGGTCCCACTTTTGTTTCTCTTTCATCGGTGCTTTAAAATTTCTGAGTTTTTCTTTTTCAACTGCTTTTTTTTTTTCGTTTTAGTACCTCTGATTTTTTTCTCTTCTTAAATATACTTGCTATGTTTTTTTCTTTCTTTTTCTTTTCTATAACTCCCCTATAGATGTTTGGAAAAAGTGTCAGATTTTACTTTTTGATATCTTCACGTTCACTTTTTTTTGTTTTTGCTTTTTACTGGTTTTCTACTTTAGTTTCTTCTTCACTTCTGTATTGCTCCTTATAAGTGAACTACACACAAATATCTTTATGCTACGATCTCATTGTACTGTTTGTACTGTATGTAGTATTTTATTGTATTTTATTCAGTTCTCTTCTGTCCTTTAAGGTTCGAACGCTCAAACACACTCCTGACCGTTATCTTTCTGTAAGCTGTCGTGACTAGACCTGAGTAAAAACATAAAAAGCCTTGCTGTTGGTCGTCTTGTTGACTGAGCTGAAGCTTACTCAGCAGTTTGACTCACGGAGGGTCGCAGACTGAGGTCAGCGCCTCGAGCAGAGAAAGGGCAGAAATCAATGAATCACGATTAAAATCCGAAAACAGTCGTGTTGCAGCAGGGAAGTGTTTGTGACCGAAGCTGAGGGGAAGAGGAGCCGCTAACTGGGTTACTGCTGATGGAGAAAAGCAGTAAATAATAGATAAACAGTCTGCTGCCTGAGAGAGGAGAGGAGAGATCACGAGACCAGAGGACACAAGGAATAGGAAAGAGGAGAGGAAATGAAAGGAACAGAAAGGAAAGGAGGAGACTTCATCTGATCAAGGACAAGCATCGTGAATTAGCGCGTCTGTGTGTGTGTGTGTGTGTGTGTGTGTCAGTGTGTTGTAGAGAGAGGAAGTCATGAATTGGCTTTTTCCTCCTTCAAGTATTCTTCTCACACACATACACACACACTCTGGCCAATTCATCTTTTGCCTGTTCTCACTTACACACTCCTCATTCTTCGGTCACACACACACACTTTCTTAATACAAAAAAAAAAATTTTACAGCCGTTCACACTCACTTGTGTGTCACACACCTCTTTCTCTCATGCTCTCTCTCTCTTTGTCCGGCCCCCCAGTGTTTTCTGTCTGAGTAGCTCGACCCCCCTTCAGTCACAGGTGCACCACACTAAGACACACACACACACACACTCCTGTGGAGCTCAGGCTTCCTGTGGAGCTTGATTAGAGCCCCCTATGTGAAGACAAGTGGACTCAGCGTGTGTGTGTGTGTGTGTGAGTGTGCGTGTTGTGTGTGTGTGTGTGTGTGTGTCTGCATTCAGTTACAAGTGAATTGAAGAATGTGTTTCGGTCCATGAAGCTCACTGTGAGTGTGTGAAGGCTCTGCGTGTTTTCAATTACACATGAGTATTTTTGCAGATGTGTGTGTGTGTGCGTTTTCTGAGCTCTCTCTTTCTATCATCACTTTGTATGATCCTGTCCCTCTTTCCGCCTCTGACTTTGTTTTTAGTGGTTTTCTGCTCTTCAGTTATAATAATTATTATTTAAAAAATTTAGATTTCTTCTTCTTTTTTCGTTTGTTTCAGATTTTGAGTTTTTCAATCTTTTCTCTTTAATTTTTCTTTATATTTTCAGATTTGTGAATTTCTTTTTGTGATTCAAAATCTCTCCCTTGTATTTCCCACTCCCTTCCTCTTATTTGCACTTTTCTCATTTTACGTCACATTTTTTTCTTCCTGCTTTATCAATTTTTTTCTACTTTTCACAATTTTCTTTGAGTTTTTCTCTACTTTGTCATTAGGTTTTCTGAAATCCAAAGTCTCCCTTGCTTTTTTCTCACCATTTTCTCTACATTTCTCACTTCCCTGACTATCTTTTTTGTAAGATTTCCCTTTATATTAACGTTTTTATGCATCTTTTTCCCTCCTTCTACTTCTCTCTTTCCTTACTCTCTCTATTTGTGTCTTTCTTTTTCCCTCTCTTTCCTCTCTCTCTCTCTCTCCAAACTTTCTCTCTCTCTCTCTCTCTCTCCGGCATCATATGGAGTCAATTAAGCAGCCATGCTCCAAACTGTGTGAGTGTGTCCGTATGTGTGTGTGTAGGTGTATCATCTGGTTCACATTAGTGCAATTGCAGGTTGGTAGAATAAAGGGCTCGGCTCGGAGGTGGTGGGTGGGATTTCCTTCCGCTTTCTCACACACTTGCTCACACACACACACAGTTTCAGTTTCCCTCCATGTGTTTTGAATCAGGAACATAATTAACCTTCAGAGGATTCCGAGGCCGCGGCTCAGATCTCCACTATAAAAATACATCTAAAAAACAGAAACCCCCAAAATATGTTTGATCCGTCTGCAGCGCGTTTGATTCGCCTTTCCACATCTGCCTCCGGACGGGCTCAGAGCGCAGTGGCATGAGTGGTAAATGGAGATGAAACAAACGCGTCTACAGGTGGAGGGTGGGGGAGGGGTGAGACAGACGCGGTGGAGTGATAGATGGAGATTGGTGATGATGTCTGTGTTTTACTGTTCTACTGTAGCAGAAAATGCTGCAAATCATCACTTCTGAGAAGCTCGGGCCAAAGAGTGTTTGACAGATTCATCCATTTTTATCATCCAGTATTTTATTAATTGTTTGCATTGCATTGTTTGTTTAATTGTACACATATATATATGTGTGTGTGTGTGTGTATATATATATATATATATATATATATATATCACCAATAGTTTTTTTTCCCTTCCTGTGGTGTGAAAGTGTTTGTGTGAAGGTGAATGAAGATGAGATGAAAGTGAAAGCAGCCTCTTAGAAATGAGAGGCAGAGGACAGAGAGGAGGAGGGAGAGACTGAAACAAAGAGAGAAAAAATTGGACAGGCACAGGTGCAGCCGACTGTGTGTGTGTGTGTCTGTCTGTCAAGAGGTTTCGTGACTGCTCCTTTGAGTGTTCACATTCCAGCACATCTGCTTTGGATGAAGTGCAGTAAACTCTGTGTGTGTGTGTGTGTGTGTGAGAGAGAGAGAGAGAGAGAGAAGAAACAACAAGACAGGAACATTTTCAAGTCCTTTATTGAGCAAAATGATGATTTGTTTCTTGTTCCCTCTCCCGTTTGGCTGTCCGACTGTGTATTTATGGAGTTTTACTGAAAAAATAATAAGGAAGGTGAAAACTAAAGCTCATCATCATCAGTGTAGTTGATGCTTCGAGCTCTTGAGAAGAATTGTATGTGTTGCTGTTTGGCCCTGACCTTTCTATAATACCACGCTGCTTCTGTGAGCTCAATCATTGCACCAAAAGAGTTAAGTGTGAAAAAGACAGAGCCTCCTAGCCAGATGTTGGCATATCCTATTAAAGACTGAAGACAGAAGTTCTTTGCTGTTGTTTGCCAAGCGTCATCTCCAGCACCTCCTCAAGCTTCGAAACAAAATTAGCCATATGAGCGTTTTCTGATCCTCCAACTCTGTGGTTTAAAGGTTTTGTCTGGTCCAGGCATCAAACACTTGGATAAGGTTGGAGACAGCTTGTAGTCATGGTTAAAAGTAACCAACATCAGCTGTTGGTAGGAGGTCCGATGTGGACATCAGTCTCCTGTGTCAAAGTCCAAAGCTTTGCCACCCAGACACCCTCTGCCTCTAGAGGTGCTTGCCAGGAAGATGCAGACTTAAGTCATTTTCAGACATTTGGACAATAAAAGCCATCATCATTAGCCATGCTAGTGATGTGGCTCCAAGGTCAGGGGTCAGTAGGACATTTAAGCTCCTCAAACGATGAATCCTGCCGATACCACCAGCAGGTCAGTGTTTCCATATATGCAGTGAGATATCTCAACATGTACTAGATAGACTGCCCAATCATTTAGCACCATCAGCACGAAACATGTCACTGAAATGTCTCAAGAACAGTTTGATGTTTGTTTAACTTTCCACCACAAATTCCGATTGGCCCAATGCTTCAGTTTACACCCAAATACCTGTAAAATAACGACATCCTTAGCTGTACTTTGTGTTTATTGGCAATTAGCAAATGTGTGTTAGTGTTGTCATGGCTGTCATGTTAACGTGCTGGTGTTAGCATTTAGCTCAAAGCACTGAGTACAGCCTCACAGAGCTGCTAGCACTGCTGTAGGGTCTCCACAGATTCACCCAGAAACACTGTCCTTCTGTAACCTGTTGCCTCCGCTAACCCTCAACACACTCTTTGCAAAGTCTTTGCAAATCAAGACACACAATATCCAAATATGTTCGACACAATTTGGCCACATTTGAATGACAAAGTTGATACAAATGTAACACTGTTTGCTTTCAACACTTGAGATATTAACATGTGTAATTTATGTTGAATAACTTTTAGACTTATTTTCACAGCAGAGGGTGTCTGTGGAAGTTTTGTAAGGTCAAATGTACTGAGGAGGAAGAGCAGGCGGAGCTCCTTCTTCTCTTCTTCTCTCCGTCAGAGCAGAGGAGCAGGGGGAGAAGGACAGACAGAGAGGTTGAACAGATGCTCCCCACATTTGGAGACAATAACAGACAGAAGAAGCATCAAACACCAAACAAAGACAAAAAGCCTCCTCTCCTTCTTCTTGTCCTCCTCTCTTTGCTCTCTGTCCATTTTTCTCTCTTTTGTTTCCGTTTACTGTCTTTTCATCTGCATCATCTGCATCCAACATTTCACTTTGTTCCATTTATTGTTTTTTCCATTCTCCCTCCCAGTCTCTCTCAAACAAAACCCTTCAGGGCGCAGCATCGTTTCCTTCACTGTCAACAAGTTAGAGCTGAAACTCTGCAGGGAAAATAAAGTTCTTTCATTTTCCTCTTTTTTTTTTTTTAATGTTGAATTGGCTCTGCAACATTGCTGCTCCACAGTCATAATACAGCCTCTGCTCTCTTTTTTCACTTATTGTTGTTCATTTAAAGCAGCTTGATGTAACTTTTCATTTTGTGGTGATTCTGGCGGTCCCTGTGGACAAAGCTGGTAGTGTTCCACTTAACATTAGGTTAAATGTTCCCTCCGCTACACTTCCCACTGCTGCAAGGAGGCGACTTCACCTGGAGACGGACTTTCAGTTAGCGGTTGAATCAACTTGAATTCAATCAGAGCAAACCCCGACCTCGTAGCAGGCATTAAGAATAACTATTATAAAGTAATAGAAATAGTCAATCTTCTCTCTGTTGGTCTCATTTGCTTTTGTATGTCATAGAGAATCACCACTATTTAACTGTTTCTTGACTAGTTAAAAACTACATAGAGCTGGTTCAGTGAGTTTCTGGTTTCTTTGTTTTTTTCTGTTTAGTGAATGCGTTCTTTTCTTTTTTGACTATTCAAAAAAGGAACTGAAGGCGAAAGCAAGACATGACCGAAATGTTCCTCTGTTGAATTCATTGTATTGGGAGCTACCAGCACATGTGTAAGCTTTTTTTTTAAGTTCAGCTGCTGTTCCTGTTGTGTTTGTACCTGTGGTCCAGGTTCATAATACATTTTATGTGTCTGTGTGTTTTGTTCGCTCCATGAGGAATCAGTTTTCAGTGGAATGTGTCTTTATTTTCTTGTCTTGTTGCTGGGAGCGGTGCAGAGCGAAGCTTTGATGAAATCTGTGATGTTTCATGTTCTGCAGAGATTCTCTCTATCCGTCAAACATCAGGACACAGCGGGAGGTTATACAATCGCTTCTACTGAATTCTATCAGGGTTTCGACTGTGCCGCAGATGAACAATAGGCTCCACTGGTTTCTGTTAGGAGTATCTGTCATTGTTCTGGAAACAAGCAGGTTCAACTGGTTTGTTTTATGATTTGATTCGGGGGATTGGTTTTACTGGTTTCTATCAGGTTTCTGTTGTAATACCAATAGCTGCTTTACAGAACTGTTCTTCTGGTTCCTATTGTCTTTCTATCTTTCCACATCCACATTCTATCTTTCTTGGTTTGGCTTGTCCTATGTGCTGCTGTAATGAACTTGTCTCACTGGTCTTTTTATTATGGCACAGTGAACTACTTGTAGTCGTTTCTGTTCTGTTTATATTTCAGTACATATTATAATTTTGCACTCAATCTCAAGTTTTTTTATTATGACTCAATTGTGCCTCAGTAAACTGGTTTGACTGATTTCACTTCAGGTTCTATACCTGTCTTACAAAACGGTTTTAATTGTTTTGCACTTCTGGTTCCATATTTAGTAAGGGACTGGCTCTGCTGTTCCCAAAGCGTATTTATTGTGGCACAATCACTAGTGTAAATAACTGCTGTGGTTTGAAGTGGTTTCTGTATAAAACAATATTTCCATTGATTCCATTGTGATATAAATCACAGTTTTCCAAACTGCATTTTTCATTCAGTTTACTGTACAGAGACACTCATTTCTATTTTGTCTCTGTCATCACACAGATAATTAGTTTTGTTAAATTGGTTTTAATGTTGGCCCCATTGTGCTGTCCCCACTGGTTCCATTGTGTTTCAGTTTTTTACAACCAGTACCACTGGTTTCCAGTAACTTTTGTGGAGAACTAGATCCCCTGATTTTCACTGTCTATAATTGCACAGATAATTGATCAGACTGGTTTCTATCTTCCCTCAGACCAGTGTGTGCTGCATAATTGCTTTGAGTGGTGCTCTTTGCGTCTCTGTTGTGGTACAAAGCCCTGGTTTCTGATGGTTCACTGTGGTGCTGATCATAGTTGTACAGAACTGGTTCTAAAGGTTCATATAATATTTCAGAGATTGTTCCACTGAGTTTTATTGTGTTTCTATTGTCACACAGAGGACTAGTTCAGTTGGTTTCGGTGCAGCTCCTATTACCAGTTCAACCAGTTTCCGTTGTTTTTGGATTGTGGTGTAGATCACAACTGGTTTCAGTGGTTTATGCTATGCAAAATGGGTTTTTGTGTGTTTTTTTGTACTTCATATCATTAGATTATATACAGTATATTCTTTTATTCACATTACAGCTACCTTGCAGGAGCGACTGCACATGTTCACTGCACCGAGAACAAATTAGTTTCCACATGGATCCTATACTGTACAGAACTGATTCTGTTTGTTTCCACTGGGTTTATGTTGTGGTTATAAAAACTCTTTTGACTAATTTATGCTCTGTTTCACAGTTTTACTCACCTGGTCAGATTTCTGTTATGGCTCTATTGTGGCACAGTGTCCCACACCTTGTTTCACTGGCTTTTGTTCTGTCAGATCAGATATCCCAGTATTTTCAATCCAGTCAAAGATTATATTCACACACTATCTGACACAGACTACTAAACAGGGCTTTTGTTGGACTATTCAACAGACATGTTATGGAAAATAGCTGCAGATGAAGGTTATTGATTGGGATATAGTGCTTTCTGTTGTCGCTCTCATTATTTTTCTCTGGTTTGTGGTTTGCCAGTTGTCAGCGAAATGACAACACTGTCGAGGGTTTCTCTGATTGGCTCGAGGTCAGCTCCCTGACTGTGGGAATACTGATACTGCTGTGTGTGTGTGTGTGTGTGTATGTGTGTATGTTACAGACTGCAGGAAGTGAAGTGAGGTTGTTATTGTGTCTCTCTACATTCCTCAGACTTGAACACACTCTGCACCTGTCCCCGTCTGTCTGTAACACACGCACACACACACTTACATAAGTACACTTGCACGTGAACGTGCACACACACACACACACAAATCATAGCCTTTCGTCACAAGTCTAACAACACATTCAATGGGAAAATATGCCTGTCCGACATGAGACATAAATCTAAATATTTTCAACAGGGACAACACAAGGATGTGTGTGTGTGCGCGCGCATGTGTGTGTGTATTTTATTTTCTTGTTAAGGCTTTGGGTCAATAAATGTGGTTTTATCATCAGAGCACAAACTCAGTTCTCAGAGGGGAAGAGGAGGAGGAGGAGGAAGTTTGGGGATTGTAGTTTAGCTGTAATGACATCTACAGACACTCTGTGTGTGTGTGCATGTGTGTGTGTGTGTGTGTCTGTGTGTGCGTGCGTGCATGTGTGAGACTGTGGAAGGAATTTGGATCCTTAAAACTCCTGCAAGGTGCGTTGTGGGAAGCTACCAAGCTCTCCCAGCTGATTAGCTTCTCTTAACACTTTACATTTGTCTGCAAGTTTGTGTGTGTGTGAGTGAGTGTGTGAATGTGCGCATGGTGAGTGTATGGTGGGTGTTCTCTGACCTCAGCCTTTCATTCCCACAGTTCCCAGTGTTGTTTGCTCCTCAGAAGTCCTGATTGTTGTGGCATTTGTCTCTGTGACTGCTTCCCCCCGTGACCAGTCATCTCAGGAAGTTAACACACGAGGCAATGCCTTTTACAGGAGCAGCTTGTTATTGTGGACAAGAAAAGAAATGCTCTGATAGACGGTGAGATTGAAGTTACTTTTCATTTTGTGGAATATTTTCAAATGCGTACTATGCACTCATTTAGAGTTGTTTTTGGGGTATTTTTCTACCATTTGCAGGCAGCTATTGGTCAAAACTGCACAAAAATCCCACTGAACAAAGTTTGGTCTAATTGGTCAGTTCCACTATCATTACATGGTAATACAGCTGAAGAGAAGATTCATTTGAAGAGTTTGCATTCCCCTTCCTTCTAATGATATTCCAACATTCAGAAAATAAAGACACTAAAGGATTTCTGAAAAAAAAAAAGGAAAAAAAATCATCCAAATGAAAAAGACACAGCAGCATGGTAATCACAGAGCCAGCATTGGTATTGGACAATTCTGCAAAACTCTGTCATGTTCACTGCCAGTGCTAACATAAAAAAAAAAAGAAAAAAAAAGGTTTCCTACAATATCACACACAACGACAATAATACAGGAAAGGTTGTGGAAAAATCATGATTATGACAGATAAACTGAAGTTCCGGTGTGTTTGAGGTTAGTCAGCTAACTTTCTTACACTTCCTGAATTGTCCGATATGAATGGAATCCCAAATATGAAGTGAAGAGACAAAACAAAACCAATGGTGTGGTTCTTTGAGGTTCTTTCGCCTTTAGAGCAACACTGAGAAATCCGGGTTCTACTTACTTTTTTAGAGCTACTAACTGGCTGGCAAAACATTTGTCATCAATAAGAAGATCAATGAACAGGCTACCTATGAATAATTTACAGTTACTAGGCAGGTAGTCTCAGCTCCTGGTGTGTGTGCCACTGCGATCTAAAGAGCATCTATTTGGGTAGCACTCCTGTTTGTGCTGCTGTCTAGTTGCTGCAGCATTGTATCCCATACAGTGTTGGCCTCTGGATGTTGTCATCCTTTGACTCATGGGTCGACTGACTCCTCATACCTGCTGAAGGGGTCGGACTCATGCTTTTCATTACACTGAAGAAAGTGAGTTCTATTCTCGTCCTCATTTAATCCCTGGTTCCTCCCCTGAGAAATCCTGGGTGTCTCACTTCCTGCATGTTGCAAAGTTCACCAGGGGGTTTGCTGAGGAAATAGACCCACGATCATGTGAAAGTGAATACAGCTTATACCTCTTCTTGTTCCACCTCTTTTCACACTTGCTGCAGACATAAAAACTGTCACATTTAGTCTGCGAGAGTCCCTAAGATTCCCTCTTAGATTGTCTGTATGGTCAGACTGTGTCCTGAAGGTCTCTCAGCTCTAAGGGCACAGGGCAGTAACGGAAACCAGCGCAGGGTTTTCTCCTCAGAACTAAGTCAGCCAATCAGGGAGGTTTTAGTGATCTGAGAGAAGTCAGGAGGTTTTTGTTTGACAGAAACTGTTTGAGGCTGTTTTCTGTTTTTAATAATTTCTCTCAGGGAGTGTGGGAAGTGAGATGATGTTTTTTATAATAGTGTTTTTTTTGTTCATCTCTTTCTTTTGTTTCTTCTGTCTGTATTTTATCACATCTGTGATCCATCCATATGCAAATACTCTAAAGTTAACAAAGCAAACCATGTCTTTTTTAGGGGATCGAGGTAGATTAGGTGTAGCTGCGGAGCGGGGCTTTTCATTTGATGATGTGAATCAGTGGGGAGAGGAAGAGAGGGAGAGAGAGAGAGAGAGAGGGAAGAGAGAGAGAGCTTTCAACAGCTGTTCCAGGGTTTGCGTCATGCAGCGCGAGCTAGCGCGTCATGGCTGAGTGTTCGCACGCTATGCACACACATACACACACAGGCAAACACACACACACACACACAGAGGCATGCTGTGGGGACCCCCAGTCGCAGGCATGACCAAAGAGAGGCATTGTGTTCTCATGCAGCCGCTGTGTTGCTGAGGAAGAACGTCACCTGTTTGGAGTGATGACAGGCTGCTGGTTCTGTTTGCAGTCTCACGTTTTACTGCATGTTTGCTGCATGACTGCTGCGGCCCCTCTGAGATGAGACGCGAAACAAAATCAGCGCTTTGCTCCTCATCATTGTTAGTGGTTACTACTGCATAAGTCCATCCATGCAGTTACCACGGCCACCACTGTGTTTTTGTGTTACGGATGGATGGAGTTTAAGTTTAAGTGTTCAGTAATTTTATTTTTTTACAAAATATAGCACAATGTTTTTAAATGTTAGTTTGAAAATTACCCGAAATGTTTGAAATCCAGCTGCTTTTTACAAACTGTATGTTTTTATGTGATATATGTAAGGAAATAAGCTTACTTAATCAGTTGCAGACCTACTTCAGTGGATGTTTCATAGCTGTTTTCCACCCTGCGCCATACTTCTATGACATGAATCAAACCTGACCACGGCTAAATGTTTAACAGTCTTTAAGTCTACAATGTGAAGTGTTTCATTCTCAAAACAGGGTGCAGCATCAGTAGCAAAAGGATCAAAGTGTATACTTTTGTTAAAGTTCATGTAAGTTCATGTATGTATGTATGTATCTATATCTGTATATATGTGTTTTGCACCTGCACATTTTTTAAAATTATGATGTTTTTTGGAAAAAAGGAAAAACCTACAACCCCTTTTACCCTTGATTTTCAAAAGACCAAATATAAGAAGTTTTAAAAGTAATAACAAATACGCTAAATAGGCACATTTTTACTAAATAAAAGTAAATATTTCTGATCAAATCTGGTAAACTTTTTTCTTTAAACAAAAATAAGTAACTATGAAGATGTACAGACTGAATATTAGTTTGTATATTAATTATTTTAGTCAAAGATATATAGTTCCCAGAGCAGCTGCCATCATTTTTCCAGTTTCAAAAAATTAAAAGCAAAGACCAGTGACAGCTCAGGAAGTAGTGTGTTCATCCAGTCAGTTGTGGGAAGAGTTGATGTCGGTGTCTGAGTTAAGGAGAGAAGTGTCAATCATCTGTTACAGCCTAGTGGAAATGATGTCTGTGTGAAGATTCCCGCTGAGCCTCAGAGAGGGAAAATGAGGGAATGGAAGTTTTTGGCAGGTTGCGTTTGGCTGCGAGCTTTTTGATGAGAACAAGTTGTATTTTGATCCGGGCACAGACTCCTGAATGACGTCGCCTGTTTCTGTGTTTGCGTTGCAGGTGTACGCTCCGTCTGCCAGTACAGCCGACTACAACAGGGACTCGCCGGGTTATCCCTCCTCCAAACCTCCCAGCTCTGGATTCCCAAGCTCATTCTTCATGCCAGGTACTCATGCGCTCACACACACACACACAGATAGGTCTGTGCCTCATCACGATCATTGTGGATACTGGATCTCAGACAAAATGAGCTCCCAGGGCTGAAAGAGGTTCTCATACTAAAATCCTTCAAAGATTTTACTCAAACATCATATTAGTTCTCCAAATAGATCTCAGATCTCCAAATATCAGTTGTAAATCTAACAGTGGGAGTAAGTAACAGAGTTTGCGACCTGACAAACTTGTACCATGGCTTCAAATGATCCATGAAGTCAAAATCCCACGTTTTTCCACCCCCTTTAAAACTGAAGTCGTGCATACAGTACACATCACCGCTTAACCTGGTGGGATTTTCCAGTGAAAATGTTGCCAAATTGCTGATATTTTGTTAGCCCTTCTTAACATTGTACTCTTTTCTAGAGCCACACTGGTGTTGTTTGTTATCATCGACCTGAAATCAGTTCTTCTTCACTTATCTAAAATAGTAGTTGCCGGCCATAATACATCCACAGTGGCAGCACAGTGTAACTTGCTGTATAAGCTCCAGTTTCAGGGCGGTGAAGAAGAATTCGTTTACGGTGAAGCAAGTATATATTTTTTTTAGGGTTAATAAATTATGATATCGGAGAGGTACAGGTGCACTTGTCGATATGGTCGTGTTGGAGGTTTCACTGCTATCAGCATCAGAACAAACCTACTTAATACCTGTATTTTTGTCCATAATGTCTATTTTTCCTTCTTTCCCTGAGCATCTTTACACACATTCCCAAAAAATTCCCAGAAGATATTGAAATGAAATGATTCTAGAAACTGTCTGTATTAACCAGGTCTTTCTTAAACCTAAGTGTCCCAATCATAAGACAGATTTCTGAAATCAGGTTGCTGCATACAGTGTGTTAGATTATTGCATGTAGTGAGTCACAGGAAGGAGACCAGCTCACAGCACATCACACACACCTCTCCCTCCCTCCCCGTGTCTCTGTCTCCATCAGACGGTCACCACAGTGGCGACCCGTGGAGCAGCAGTAGTAGCAGTATGAGCCAGCAGGGTTACCACGGCAGCATGCTGGGGGGCGGGAACTCGGCCCACGGCCCCGCCCAGAGCTCCTCCTACTGCGGGATTCACCCTCACGACAGATTGGTGAGCAGAGCTGTCAATCATACTGTAAATAAACTGTCTGTAAGTTGTGACGAAGTTTATCCAGGTTTCACACTTTTTGAACAAACATTAAATAAATAAGAGAATGTGTAATATAAAATCTTCTCTTTTTAAGGAAAGCTAGCCAACTACAGATCTATCTAGAATATATACTTATACACAGATTATCATAGCCACTGTGAGACATAAGAAATCTGCATGTTTTTGTCATAATTTAAGCATTTTTCAAATTAAACTAAAATTATTAATAGCACTGTTATCATAATTGCACTTTAAAACTGTACATTCCCACCTAGAATTTGTAATTCTATTCATTACGTCATGTGACGTATTTTCTGCATCGGAAGACATTTTGTATTTTGTATGTCAAGATTTTTGAGGACACATAAAAATAATAATAATAAGAGAATAAGATAGATCAGACCTTGGGAGGCTAAAACTTACACTGACTCTTTTTTTTTTTTGACTAAATGATAAGACCAGGAAATGTGGAATCATTTGTTGACAAGTAGATAGTGTTTTTTCAGGGCAGTGACATGGGAAACCAGACGTATCACCAACAATTTAAAAACCAAAGAAACTGAATCTACGGTCATTATTTATTTATATCCCAGCCACAACCCTGGAGAAGTGACAACACCAGGGCAACAAATCTCTGTTAAATCTGTCACTAGTCAATAATATATTACACAACACAAACATAAATTTATGAATTATACACAGACGTGAAGCTGTGAATCTGTCAGAGGTCTTTCATGTTTATAACCACTGCCTTTTATTTTGAATGTGTCATGTTATCTTTGCTGTTTTGCAGCACTTGCAGCACACTGTCTTTTTCTTGTTTAACTTTCATTTTGTTTTGTCCGTCTCTCTGCAGAGCTACCCGTCACACTCGTCTGCAGATATCAGCTCCAGCCTTCCACCCATGTCCAGCTTCCACCGAGGGGGAGGGAGCGGGGGCGGGGGCAATCACTACAGCACCGCCTCTTGCACGGCCCCCACCAACGGCACAGACAGCATCATGGGTAAGACACCTTTGTACTGTGAAACAACGCACGTCAAGAAGTGGTGCGCTTGATTTTTAAAGGTGCGCGGCTCTATTGAAGTCACATTATGTTGATAGCATCCATACCTCTGATGCTCAGTGTGTTTCTGTTATACGCATGAAATTCAAACAGGTGGATCTTCACAACTATTGAAGATAAATTTAAATTAAATTTTGTACAAACTTTCATGGTCCCCAGAGGATGAATCCCACTGACCAGCTGGATGGATTGTCATGACATTTAGTGTATTTAGCCCAGTTCAGGATTAACTGTAACAACTGTCCTGATCTCCTGACTCTGTATCTAGCACCATCATCAGGTCAAAGTATTAATTAATCCATGGAAACTGAAGACACATCCCATCCACTTTACTTTACTTAATAATAGAAATTATTAGCATGCTTATACGCTAAAACAACACGGTTAACAAGGTAAAAAGTCAACCTGCTAAACACCAGAATGTTAGCATTGTCCACCAGTGAGGATTCGAGACTTGACTGCTGACTTGGACCTGACTTTGAGACGACGCTTACTTCGCTCTTGACTCCCTGATGACCTGAAAGCAAAAAACATTTAATTCTCAGATGCTGACCCAGTAAAATTAGAAACCTGAAAGACATGCAGCTTGACTTTGGACTGCCCTCAAAGACTTAACACTTGACTTGAGATTTCTCCTGAATACTTAACCAAGCTCTGCTGTGTGTGAGTTTTAATCCTTGTCATGAATGATCTATACAGTAACTTTTACCTGATGTTTGTGAGTAGATAAGTTTGTTTTACTGTTAGAGTAACTGATCATTCAGTGTTTATTCCATGTTGGAGTGATGACTTATGTGATGTGCTTGTGTTTTAACTCTGGAAAAATCCACAGATGATCCACGCACACTTACTCCTTGAAAGACAACATGACCAGCCCTTTATGGTCAGAAGACAACATCAGCTACACCACATTTTTATT
>CM041545.1:3236078-3238578 GCA_023238725.1 Scortum barcoo
AAGAGGAGAGCAGAGGGAGGAGAGCGAGGGTGGAGGGGTTAGGAGAGTGAACACAGGAGGAGAGGAGGTGGAGGAACATGAGCAGGGGAGGGTAAATGCAAGGAGAGAGGGAACAAGAGGAGGAAAAAGGAGGCGAAAAAAGAAGGAATACAAGGAGTGACATGTTGAGGTGCTAGGAAATGAGGAGATGACAGATGAGGAGAGTAGGAAACAAGATGGGAACAAGAGAGAGGAAAAGAAAAACAAGAGGAAAGAGAAGACAGCATGAGAAAGAAGAAAAAATATTACACCAAGTGCTAACTGGGTGCTCTACCACTTGTTGTTGAAACTCCTGTTATCATCTAAATGCTTTCTGATTGGTCCAAAATATATCTGACACGGCCAAAGTTAACTTAAGACTTTAGTTGAGTTAAACATAATCTGTCTTTGTGAGGCTGCCACCACACACAAATAATATAATAATATAATACTATAATTACTCATGATGTACATATTGTAAGCGAAGGACAAAACCATTGTCACAAATTCAAAAACTGTGTGACCTGCAGTTTTAGGAATGTTTTGCTATTTTTTTCTTGTTTTTCAAAAATGTGTTGATTAGATCAGCTTGAAACCCAACGGGGCAGAAGAGAAATCATCCATAAGCTTGTCTCACCTCTGAAACCCGAAAGCTGCTGAGAGGCCTCCTCATACCGGCCTGTCATCACTCCCGGCCTCATATTAATGCAAATGCACACAAGTTGCCGTCCCTCCTCTGTCTACCAGCTAACGACACCTGTCGATTCAGACGCAACCCTTCAGAGCGACGGCGGACACAAAAGCAGGAAAGAACAGAGGAACAAAGCTTGTTTATTCTGCAGAGGGCCCATGCTAATCAACCACTTGTACCTGTTGAAAAGACAAAAGCGCAATATTAGCATTTCTGCTATGAGATATGAGTTGGTTTGTTTTTGTCTTTTCTTCCTTCTCTCCGTGTGTATTATGTCCGAGCATCGAGTGGATACGATGAGAGACTCCTCGCGTGTAAAGACGTTTTGTCTGGCGTTTGATGCTGTACATGAAGTGGTCTCTTTCTTCCACATATGAAAGGAGAGGAGCTTCTGGCTCTAATCCGCATGCACTCGTCAAATCCATTTTCTATACACACTTATCCTGTGCAGGGTCACACGGGGCTGGGACCTATCCCAGCATGCATTAGGCGAAAGGCGGGTTGTACGCAGGACAAGTCGGCAGTCGATCACAGAACATACATGCAGATATTTTTCCAACTCCCAGATTTCCTGCTCGTACATACCTCCCTGTCCTCTGATTCCTGCCATGTATCCTTGCTTTAACGTGCACTTGTTCCCTGTCTCCTCTCCTGATGATGTCTCCTTGTCTCCTCTCTCCTAGCTGCCAGTTCAGCTGTCTGGTCGAGGAACGGCGGACAGGGAGCATCATCGCCAAACTATGAGGCTCCGCTGCACTCTCTGGTATGCAAACACACACACACAGGCAACCACTCTGTGTCTAATAATAGCAGATGGCTTTTCTTTTTGTTTGTTTGACATCTCGTATATTTAAACTTGTGCCGTCATCACACTACAGAGGAGACGGTGATTAAAGCATACAAAAATGAATGGACTAAAACTTCCAGAGAACACAGTGTTACTTTATCGACCATTATTTTCTTCTCCTTTTTCAATTTTATGAGCTGTGCAAATAAATCCCATCCACTGCTGCAGAAACCTCAGAGACAGGTTTTTGGAAACATTAACAAATATGACCAAAACTATCTGCACTGGGTGTTTACTTTAAGCGTCTGAATACTTGGTGTTCAGCTTTCCCTGCATCGTTCAGCTGATTTAGTAGCATTATTTTTAGTTTCTTTTTAGTTTCTTACTTTTGAAGTAGAGATAAAAACTAAACACAAAGCTGTTTTCCATGTAACATCAGACTGTTCACTTTGAGTAAAAGCATTGCTGAATTTACATTTTTCTTTGCACAAAGAAGAGACTCAAAGCGTATAAATACCCAGTAAAGCGTTCATCTGTCTGTCAACACTTTCCTGACATCCCAGATGTCTGTGGCTCTCTGCCCTGAGCCCGTCAGTTCTTATCTCTGCCTCCTGACCTTTGTAATTTAACTAGTTATTTAAAGCAGGTATAGACCCAGTGATGTATATCAAAATCTATATCATCTTTCTAATGGTACTAATAAACCACAGAGGTCATACGAGCTGCTTTTATTTACAGACCAAGATAAGAAAAACGGGAGTAGTTCATCTCTTTCTGTGTCCTTTTGTTCTGCAGCAAAGTCGTATTGAGGACCGTTTGGAGCGTTTGGACGATGCGATCCGCGCACGTACTGCGGAGCCACGCGGTGGGACCGTCGACGGGTATGACCAGCGGCCACGGTGACATGCACAACCTCATCGGGACCGCACATACGCTACAACGGCGCTATGGGCGCTTTGGGCAGCGGGTACGGGACAGGACTGCTGTCGGCCAACAGACACTCC